>CATIWC010000649.1:0-462777 GCA_948472305.1 Vicia faba | reverse complement strand
ATATGCTCTCTGTTGTACCCTAAAGTTTTCCCTCTATTTTCTCAAGACATTTCTCACAAAGATCTTCAATGGCTCAAGCTTGCACAAGTGTTGACTAGGTCAAACCATCTCCTAAACACTGATGCCCTCAAATTAGGTTTTTGATTTTCACAAGGACAATTGGACTTATAATGCCTCAAATTATTTGCATGGATCATTATAGACCTCCAATAATACTCATGTCAAATTACAAGTCTTGAATCACAATTTTGCTCAATTAATTGACCAGATGACTTAAAATCGGCTATATTGGGTAAAAAGTCAACTGTGGTCAACTTACAGTCAAACTTCAAGATTTTTGACCAATATCAACATTTTGAAGTCATATGCATCAATTGATCAAGTTTGGATCACAGTTCCTCAAGAAAAATGTTCAAATCATCAAAAGGGCAAAATGGTCAAAATTAGGGTTTTGACTAAGAAAGACTGATTCTTGACTTTTGACTTAATACATGACTTATTGGTTTGAAAAATGATCTCAAGGATTCAAGTACATCATTTTGACCTAATTTCATGACTCAATTCATCTTTTAAGATCAATTGGTTGATAGTTGAAATTTGGTCAACTGCTGAAAAAGTCAACTGATACACCAAAAATCAAACTTTGACTTTTTGGTAAAATTTGAGTTTCAAAGATCATAATTCATTAAGATATTTAAAAATATGAAGCTTGATCATCAAGAAATCAAGAAAGTCAAAAGTCAATTTGAAAAGTCAAACTTTTCAAGATAGAGAAAATTTTTCTAAGTGTTTTTATACATGATAATTTTATTACTTCATGCCAATTTTTCACCAAGATGCAAGATGATTCAAAGAAAACTTCCAACATAAAATTTGTAGATCTCAATGAGGTATACAACTTTTCTTTACTGATAAAGTCCTATAAATGCTTGGATTTTGAATTATGAATCCATGAAGTCATGCACTTTTTCTAAAACACAGTGAAAATTTGACCTAGTTTAGGAAACATTTTGAGCTAACTTCTTGGCCAATTTTCACCAAGATCTAAGATGATTTTGTCAAAATGGTTAGCATGAAGGTTGTATATGATGTTTCAAGCTTTCCAAAATGTCCAAGAACTTGAAGAGATCATGCTTGAGTTAGAAGTTTCAAAGAGATGAAGATGGTCTCATAAATTTGAATTATAGGTCATTTTCTTGATGAACACTTGAGCAAATATCAAACCATGATGCATAAATATTGCTTGATAGGCTTCAAACTTGCTAATCAGTCAATAATTAAATGTTTACATAATTGTTGGGAGCCATTATCCAAGTGTTTGAAAGCTTTGTCCAAGTTGATTTTCCATTTTTGGCACAAAGTCACCACTTCCATTTTGGAAAAGTGACTTTAATCACAATGTCAACTCTTCTTGAGCCCATACATTATTTATTCTGACTCCTAAACATTTCAAATCAAGAAGCAACCTATCTACAACCCGTTGACACACCCTACAAGCTCATGTACTTCACATTGAAACCATGAATTTCAACTTTGCTTCAAAAACAAGTTTCAATAACCTAACATGTGATTTCTTGTTTATGATTATTTCAAACCCTCAAACCTTTTCTCTATAAATAGAGCCACTATTTGCAAGCTAAGGCACAAACGGACAAGCATTGAAGAGCCCTCAAACTCACTAAAACTCAAAATTGCACACAAACCCTCCATTGTTGTCATTTTTGACCAAAAACATCAAACACTCAAATCCCTCGTGCGTTTTACTTCTAAATCATTCTCAAAGCTTCCATATATCAAATATAATCCATCCCAATACCTGTTACAGTTCTGTAACTCCATTTTCATCTTCCTCCAAACTCAAAACCCAGAAGCCTGCACATTGACTTCTACAAGGAGTTTCAGCCACTCTTAACTCAAGCTAAGAATTGCATTAGCTTCCTAGAGGTCCAAGGAAGCTAACCATATCATTGCAGCACCTTGAAGCAAGTTCAAACTCGAAACACGAATTCCATTTTCAAGGTGAGTTTTCTGACTGTTGAACTCTTCATATAAGCATCATTTGGTTTCCATTTTCAAAGATAAAATGTAGACATCATAGCCCTGAAACTGACCATGTCCTTATAATTCATTTATATTGCTTGAGTAGTGAGAATTTTAAAGA
Source organism: Vicia faba (assembly GCA_948472305.1). Taxonomy (NCBI): domain Eukaryota; kingdom Viridiplantae; phylum Streptophyta; class Magnoliopsida; order Fabales; family Fabaceae; genus Vicia; species Vicia faba. The sequence goes on along the minus strand of CATIWC010000649.1, from coordinate 460,616 downwards.
TGAGCTTTCTTAAAAAATTAGGTTTTTATTTGGTTCCAGTAAAATTCTAATTCATCTTTGATTTATAGCTCATGAAATTTATATGGTTGAATTCGTATTGAAAAATGGAGCAAGTCTCATGTTTACATTTTCTGATTTGGTTGAGAAATGAGGAAGTTACAAATTCAAAAATGGTGATTGAAAAGGCTAGCGCGAGGTTAAAGATGAAGTCATATTCAAAAATGCGTTTATTTTATATTTAGTAGTTATTGTATTAATAACAGATGAAACAACCACCCAGTGGCAGAGAGCGCGCGTAAGGCATTGAACTATATAGACTTGGGTTCGAGCCCCAATGGTACCCTTTTGTATTTTTTTCTTCATATTTTCCTTGCAGATTCTGTGCAAGAAGGCCACATGTGTCCACCATGCACTTCACATAATGCCATCAGATCACTATGCCAACACATCCAACGCATCAGATACGCTTGTCCACCATGAGCTCTCATAAGCCAACCATATGGAATCCAAATAAGGCGCTGGACCTCCCCAAACCTGGCCTTTTTCCTGTTTTTGTTTTTACTTTGCCTCACCCCCATTTTACTTTATACTGCGCAGGCCCATGTTTTATTTCATTCTTTTCTGATTAAGAAAACATGCCTTGGGCCTAAACCAAACAAAAATATATTTTTGCTTTCTAACCTCTCTTTTCATTTTCAAACCCTTGATTTCTAATTATTATATTTTTCATTTTATTTTCTTTTCTTTTATTTATTTTTATTATTATTATTGTTATTATTATTATTTTTATCATTATCTTATTGCAAAATACCAAAAAATATATTATATTAAATATTTAGATTATTAGTTTTTTTTTCATTTCTTTTAAACAAAACCCTAAAAAAATATGTTCTTTCCTAATTTAATTAAAATAAATCTAGAATTAGATTTTACTTTTATTTTCCCCTTTAATTAAATAAATTTAGACTAATTAACTATTTTAATTAGGTTAAAACCTTTCATAAAAAAAACTCAAACAAATACAATTTTCTTTTGTTTTACATTATCTTTATATTCTTGTATATTTTATTCAATATGGTTGTAATAGTAATTAGATTTTAATTACTTTCATTCCCCATGTGTAATTTGTATCCCCATCACCCAAATGATGTAATAGCGTAGAACTTTAAATTTCTGCAATTTATCACTTTCAATATTAATGCTAATAACTAGGGTTTGTATGGCAAGACTTAAAAGCAAACAAGTAGATAACCCTAATTCAAGACAAAAGTACATGAAAATAATACACCTTGCACACTTTCACCTCTAGGGTTAACCCACACTTGTTGCCTTAGAATAAAACAGTCATGTCCCTCGAACGTGGAATATTTTAGCAATGACCCTTGAATACAAGATCATAGTCCCTCAATGACCTTTCGATGTTGCCTTTGGTAAACGATCTTAGACCCTTAAGATAAATTACTAGTGTATCCTACAATATTGCCTTCTATGGCTGTACGATGACCCATGATTGTCCCTTCACATCCAATGATAAGGTTGCTTACTAACTAATGGTAAGATAACACTATCTAAAGGAGGAGGAAATGAACAAAGAATTTTTGAGTAGGTAAAACGCTCGTAGTTGCTTGCTCACAAACATCTCAAAACATCTTTCAAATACACCAACACTTTCCATGAAATATTTTCAAAAGTCAACACTTTGTATACATTCTTATAGAGACCAGAATCATTACAAAGTTCGATTAAACAAAGACACTTTTCAAAAATACTTTCAAAACTATCACAAATACATTTCAAACAAAGCATTTCAAAATGAGCGAGCAACTAAATGCCCATAGATAACTACAGATGGAAAGGGTGCTAACACCTTTCCTTTTCATAACCTACCCCCTGAACTCAAGAAAATTCTCAAAAGGTCTTTCCTGTTCTTTTCACCCTTTCCTTTATTGGATAAAAGAAAAGTCGGTGGAGACTCTTGCTATCCGCAACAATTGCGATAAAACACAAAACACCTAAGTCAGTTCTCCCACTATATTACAGAACTGGTGACTCTACTAGGGAGATTGCTTAAAAGTGGGGTTACCTTAGATACTAGATCACATTTAAATGATTTCATTTGTTTGACTTGTTTGCTTTATATTTTGGGTCCATGTTTGGGTTTTGTATATATCCTCTACCCGAATCTGGAAACATTATTAGGTAAGTAACAAAGATTATGGAGATTGTACTGTGTAGACCGATATGGTTGAAACAATGGCTACGTTAGTGTGACACATTTGTAGGTATCGATATCCCTTGTGGTGAATCAATGATTATACGGGGCTGCTGTGTGGTGTCATGAAACACTAACTGAGCTTAGAACCTTAATTGAACAACTTTCCCATTAGGAAGTAGTGAGATAGCCAACTTTGGTGCAGTCCGAAGTTGGTTGATACTCGATACTACGCTCATTGAGATTGGACTTTTGGGATATTTCAGTCTCCAAAACAGAGGCTTGGACTAAAATAATGCCCGATGAAGAAAGATCAGTGATATTGAGATTCCCTAGAACCCAATTATTTTCTAGGATAGGTTAAACCAACTAAACTTCAAGAGGGTAGTTACCTATGAACTCCATGCAAGCCTAAACCTAAGGACTTGTTTGCTTTGCTTGTATATGATTATTTTTACATAACATCATAACATCATACCATAGCATTTGCATTAACCAATTCAAGGACTTTGGGATTTATCTTTGTCCCGTTTTGTAGAATATGGCTTCCACTCAAAAAAATACTATCCGAATCAACCTTGTGAAAGGGCCTCCTCAACTCAAGGAGTTAGCGTCAAGGGTTCCCGATAATTCTCCGTTCACCAAGAAGTATGGTCGACTCCTCAACTTGGTTACCTCAAATTTTAAAGAAGACATGGTACATGTGCTCTTTCAATTCTTTGACCCTAAACACCACTGTTTCACTTTCCCTGATTACCAATTGGTGCCCACCATGGAAGAGTTCTCTCAACTATTGGGAATACCTATTCTTGATCAAATACCCTTCACCAGTATTGAGAAAGACCCAAGACCTAAGGAGATTCCTCTAGCATTACATTTGCAACGGTCCGACATAGTGGCTAATTGGGAAACAAGGAGTGGTGTTAAGGGTTTTCTAGCCAATTTTCTGTTTGAGAAGGCTCAATTGTTTTTGGATGCTCTAGATTTGCAAGCTTTTGAAGAAGTTTCGGCCCTTCTAATCTATGAGTTGGTTTTGTTCCCTAATCTAGACCAACTTATAGATGTGAATGCGGATCTTTTCACACGCTCGCACCATGAAGAGAAGGGGGATTATTATGTGTTACACTCCTTTGTTGGCCAGATGGTTCATTTGGAACCTTCCTCAATCAGTTTTGAAGAATGAGCAAGGCATGAGGTGGTCTCAAAGGCTGATGTCACTCTCGCATTCAGATATTCATTGGTGTTCTTGATCTTTGGAGGATGTTACCATCATCGACCGTTGTGGGGAATTCCTTAATGTCCTACTCCTTGGCATTATGGGAGGTATCACTTATAATCCTTGCTTAGCTCTACGACAGTTTGGGTATGCTCGGAAGGATGGCCCTCATGACGCACTTGTCCAAGGAATTATGTTTGACTATGAGAACAATGTCCGAGGTTATCATCAAAGATTTGTACGAGCTTGGGGCACGGTGAACAAAATTGATAGAAAAACTTTGGGGCATAAGAACTCCATTCCTTTGGAACCTTATCTCAAGTGGGTGCGAGCTTGTGCTCAAAACCTCATGATGCCGTATGTGGCCATCCTACCAATCATTATGAAGCCTGTTGCCGAAGGAGACGTTCCTTACACCATTCTTCATCCTGACATGCCTACCACTCTCGAGGAATTGAAAACGTCATGGATTAAACTCAAGGGGGGAGTGAGACACCTTTGAATCCCAATTCTACTTAAGCGAGAAGAAAGTGTTGGATCTCACAAGGCAGCTCCACGAGGAGCAGAACCTAAATGCCTACATCAGTCTAAAGAGGAAGCGTCCATGGGAGACCTGAGTCTTTTTGTATTAGTTCACTTTGTTGTTTTTCTATCATTGTAAGCCCCAGAGGCATTTTGTAACCTTTGAACTTATTATTACAATTAATGTTTCGTTTCCTTTTTGTTTTAGCAAATTTAAATCTTAAAGGTCCTTGAAAACATTTGCATTTGCATTACATGCATCATATCATAAGAAGGTTTTCCGACACAGGTTTCCTCATCTTTCTACTGTTTATTTCAGTATAAGATGGATCTCGAGCAAACTGTGAACGACTTGCAGACTCAAAACTCTCAGTTTCAAGAAACTCTGCTCAACTTAGCAAAGGGGCAGCAAGAAATGATGTCATTTCTGGGTACGAAGAAGAAGACCAAGAAGAAAGCTGCGATAAACATGAGGAAGAGATTACAGGGCCCCGTCCGCCAATTTCAAGTTGAAGAGGACTCGTTTGAGGAGGATGAGAATCAAGATGAAGATGTTAGGAGCACCCGTTCTGGGGTGGAAACAATCAAATTTCTGAAGACAAGGATTACTTTGACGAGCAATATCCACCGGCCGAAGACAAGTATAATTAACTAGAAGACAAATTGAAGGCTGTAGAAATCCAAACTGTGTCTGGCTTGGACTTTGGTGATTTGGGTTTGGTTCCTGGGGTAGTCATTCCCCATAAATTCAAGATCCCTGTTTTTGACAAGTACGATGGTGTCTCACGCCCGAAGCTTCACTTGAGATCTTAAGTCTGCAAAATTCAGCCACATACCACTGATAAGAAACTGTGGGTGACTTTTTTCAAGAAAGTCTGTCCGGGATGCAATTGGAGTGGTTTTACCAATTGGAAGGGACTAACATTCATACTTGGGAAGATTTAGCCACTGCCTTTTACCTCCAATATCAATATAACCCTGATCTTGCGCCAACTAGGGTGCAATTTCAAGGAATGACCATGGGTTCCAACAAAGGCTTCAAGGAATACGCTTAAATATGGAGAGACCTGGCTGGAAGGGTGCAGCCACCATTGAATGATATGGAATTGGTAGATATGTTTATGGGAACATTTACTGGACCATTTTTCAACTTACTGATTGGAAGTTCATCACCCGGATTCACTGAATTAATCTTAACTGGTGAGAGGGTTGAAAGCGGGATTAAAAGCGAGAAGATACCTATGGCCTCTACCTCAAATGCTGTGAAAAAACCATTTACTGGAAAAAGGAAACTAATTCCATATATGGGTCAAGGGGCCATGTCCAGAAGGACCATCGTCAGTCAGTAAATGCAGTTCTAATCTCCAACCCATCTTCTACTCAAAGACCACAACAACAAGCTAATCACCAAAGGCCTGACATCCCGAGAAGATAATTTACCAGAATCAATAGGTCGCCATCTCAAGCTCTGCAACACCTATTGAAAGCTGATTTGGTGACCTTGAGAAACCCCCTTCCAATATTAATACCTCCTCTCTTAAATACAATTCCAATGCCAAATGTGCCTACCACTCAAACATCCCCAGACATGATACCAATGATTGTTGGACGCTAAAGAACAAAATTCAAGACCTGATCGATAACAAGATAATTTAATTCGACCCTCCTCTAACTCCCAATGTAATCACTACACCCATGCAAAATCATGGTAAGGGTGTCAATGCTATTGAAGATGCTTCTTTTGTTTCCTCTGTCAATGACTTGACCACTCCTCTGAAGACTGTTAAAGAGAATTTGTTGAAAGCTGGGGTATTTCCTGGTTTCCTTGAAGAATGTTGCTGTTGTGCTGTATAAATTAACGCTTATGAATGGCTGAAGAAAGGTGTCCAACACCTGATGGATATCCACAATATTCTATTTGAAATAACTCCATCTATGAAAAGTTTGACCAGAATTATATCTCAAGAAGTTGAACATATATCTATCATTACTATCTCAAACAAACCTATTAGGATCACCTCTAAAGGTCCTATTAGGATTCCCATTGAACCGAGGATAGCTCCACTGATAATCACCACACCGGGGCCAGTCCCCTATTCTTATGATAAGGCTGTGCCCTGAAATAATGGGGCGGAAGTATACTACCATGGTATTAAACAAGATTCCTAGATTAATGAAGATAAAAATGTTGACATTACAAACATTGTTGGATCAAGTAAAGTTACTAAGACATGGAGGATCTTCTCTCCAGAGATTTCACCTCCTACAACCATAACTACACCCATTCGCATTACTGTTGTTAAACCTGTTGCTGATACTTGAGGAAAGGAAAAAATGACTAAGTCTTCTAGGACGGAGGCACCCGCAAAAGATATCACCATTGAGGATCCATCTACCCAAGAGATGGAGGATATTTTTAAAATTATCAGAAAAAGTGATTACAAGATAGTGGAACAGTTAGGACAAACACCCTCGAAGATTTCTATGCTGTCTTTGTTGTTATGCTCCGAGGCACATGCTCAAGCACTGATAAAATTCTTTAAAAATGCACATGTCCCTCAAGAAACTACGGCTGACCAATTTGAAAACTATGTAGCAAGCTTGACTACCGACAACAATTTAGGGTTCTCTGATACAGATCTGACCCCGATGGGGAAAAATCACAATAAAGCTCTGCATGTGTCCATCGAGTGCAAGGGAACCACTTTAGCCCATGCGTTGGTGGACACTGGATCCTCTCTGAGTGTATTTCCTAAAGGTGCTCTAGATAGGTTAGATTGTGAAGATTTTGTACTAAAGCCTAGTGACATCGTTGTGAGAGCTTTTGACGGATCAAAGAGGATGGTCCATTAAGAGGTTGATCTCCCCATCAAAGTTGGGTCTCGAGTCTTCAACTCAACATTCTATGTGATGGATATCTGTCCTGCTTATTCTTGCCTGCTTGGACGACCCTGGATACACGGGGCATGTGCGGTGAGTTCCACACTACATCAAAAGTTGAAATATCCGGTCAAGGGGAAATTTATTACCGTCTGTGGTGAAGAAGAGTTTATGGTTAGTCATCTAAATTCATTCAAATATGTTGAAATGGATGGCGAGTTCATTGAAACTCCTTGTCAAGACTTTGAAGTGGTCTCTCTCATGGTTTCTGTTTCCAAGGCCACTCCTGACACTCCCGAAGCTGCTAAAGATACACCAAGGATGGCTTCTCTCAAAGATTCCTGTGCTGTTATTGAAGAAGGAGGTTGCACCATTTGGGGACAACTTCCTTATTTCCCTTTCAAGTAAGACAAATTTGGATTGGGCTTCACCTCCAAAGATCAAAAGGAGGTTTGACGTAATCGCATAGAGAAATCACCTCTCCGCATTATTAACCATGAGGTTAATTCCCTTGAAGACTCTGATGCTGATTATGACTTTGATGACTGGATCTACCTGACTGCTAATGGAGGGCTCAACAACTGGCATCCCAAGGACTTCATCCCAATCTCCTTTAGCCAGGAGTAATTACCATTTACTATTTTATTAATTTGAGAACTTTGTCTGTAATTTTTATTAAAATAATGACTTTAAGCCATATGCCATGCCCGGGGCACCATGGTCCATTTGTTAAGGGTTTGTTCATTTTCATATGCCATATGATCATTTAATGAAAAAAACATTGGACTCTTTTGCATTCAAATTTTGTGCTCATTGTCTTTTTTCACTTTATTGCATTTTCAAAATGGCCATGTGACCTTACATGCACACACACACATTTGCATATCCACATCCACTCCAGATCTCATTGACAACGACTCTGCTATTGCCATCTATGACTTTAAACATCCAATCTACCAAGCCGAAGACGAAGGCGAAGAAGATTGTGAAATACCTGAGAAACTAGCCAGACATATGATGCAAGAGGAAAAGACCATTTAACTTCACGAAGAACCAATTGAAGTGATCAACCTAGGTACTGAAGCAGACAAGAGGGAAGTCAAGATCGGCGCCAACTTGGAACATAGTGTCAAGGGCATATTGGTCCAGATGTTGCACGACTATTTTGAAGTGTTTGCTTGGTCATACGAAGATATGCCGGTGCTTGATATTAACATTGTAGTTCATTGTCTACCAATGAAGGAAGATTGTCCTCTAGTCAAGGAAAAGGTTCGTCGCATGCGGCCAGACATGTCTAAAAAAATAAAATTTGAGGTAATGAAACAGTTCGATGCAGGTTTCCTGGCAGTGACTTCATACCCTCAATGGGTTGCAAATGTGGTCCTGGTGCCTAAAAAAGATGGAAAGGTCCGTATCGGCGTAGACTATATGTATTTGAATAGGGCGAGCCCCAAAGATGATTTCCCACTACCACACATTGACGTTTTGGTTGATAATACTGCTAAACACAAAGTTTTCTCCTTCATGGATGGTTTATCCAGTTACAATCAGATCAAAATGGCTCCTGAAGACATGGAGAAGACCACTTTTGTCACACAGTGGGGCACCTTCTGCTATAAGGTCATGCTTTTCAGTTCGAAGAATGTAGGGGCAACTTATCAATGAGCTATGGTAGCTCTATTTCATGACATGATCCATCATGATATACAAGTCTATGTTGATGACATGATTGCAAGATCACAAACTGAGGAACAACACCTTGATCATCTTCACAAGCTGTTTGAGAGGCTGAAGAAATACAAGCTAAGGCTGAATCCCAATAAATGCACCTTCGAAGTAAGGTCGGGAAAACTCTTAGGGTTCATTGTCAATGGAAAAGGTATTGAGGTCGACCCTGCAAAAGTCAAAGCCATACAAGAAATGCCAGCTCCCTGTACTGAGAAGGAGGTCATGGGTTTCTTAGGTCGACTAAACTATATTTTCTGATTCATATCTCACTTAACTGCTACTTGTGATCCAATCTTCAAACTGTTGAAGAAAGATCAAGTAGTCAGATGGAATGACGAATGCCAAGAAGCTTTTAACAAGATTAAAGAATACTTACAAGAAACCTCCCATCCTGATGCCTCTAGTTGAAGGAATACCTCTGATTATGTACTTGACTATATTAGAGAATTCAATGGGGTGCGTGTTGGGCCAATATGACGAGTCTGGCTGAAAAGAGCATGCAATATACTACCTTAGCAAAAAGTTTACCAACTGCGAAACAAGATATTCACTGCTCGAGAAAACTTGTTGCACTATGGCATGGGCTTCTCGCCGACTAAGATAGTATATATTGACTCACACCACTTTATTGATTTCTAAGATGGATCCCATCAAGTATATCTTCGAGAAGCCAACTCTCTCCGGACGAATAGCCAGATGGAAAATTGGCTTAACTGAATATGATATCCAGTACAATACACAGAAAGCAATCAAAGGAAGTGTACTGGCGGATCATTTAGCACATCAAGCTATTGATGACTACCAATCCATGAACTTTGAATTCCTGGACGAGAATATCATGCTGATAACTGACTGTGAAAAGCCTGGACCGTATGACGGACCCGAACAAGGATTCCAATGGACTATGGTTTTTGGTGGAGCTTCCAATGCTTTGGGTAACAGAATTGGTGCTGTAATTATTTCTCCCGAAGGATGTCATACACCTTTCACTGCCAGATTGTGCTTCGACTGTACAAACAACATGGCCGAGTATGAAGCATGCATCTTGGGTCTTAAATCTTCCATTGACCTAAGAATCAAATTCTTAAGCGCATATAGATATTCGACATTAGTAATCAGTCAAGTTAGAGGAGAGTGGGATACCAAGCATCTAAATCCGATTCCCTACAAAGAGCTTGTGCTAACCTTGATCCTATACTTTGAGGAAGTCACCTTTGAACACTTTCCAAGGGAAGAAAATCAGTTGGCAAACGCTTTAGAAACTATGTCGTCTATGTTCAAGGTCAATTGGGACAACGAAGCTCCCAGAATTACAATCAAAAGATTTGATAAACCTGCACACTGTTACGGGATTGACAATGATAAAGAAAAGCCTTGGTATCATGAAGTGAGGAGGTACTTTAAAGCATAAGAGTATCCTGAAAGAGCTTCAATCAATAAAAGAAATCCTGTGAAGATTCTCAGCCAAATTCTTCCTAAGCAACGAGATCCTGTACAAACGCAACCATTATTATACTCTGCTCCGTTGTGTGGACAAGAAAGAAGCAGAAAAGATCATGGAGGACATGCACGAGGGTATCTTCGGAACTCACTCTAATGGACACACTATGGCCAAGAAAGTTCTGAGGGCTGGTTACTATTGGTTGACTATGCAAACTGATTATCACCATCACTCAAGGACTTGCCATAAATGTCAAATCTAAGCTAACAAGGTTCACGTGCCTCCAATTCCTTTGAATGTCATGAGTGCACCATGGCCATTTGCATTGTGGGGCATTGACATGATTAGAGAGATCAAGCCCACTGCCTCTAATGGACACCGTTTCATCCTCATCACCATTGATTACTTCAACAAATGGGTTGAAGCTGCTTCATTTACCTCAGTTACTAAGAACGTTGTAGCCTGATTTATCAAGCATAACCTCATATGCCGGTACAGTATCCCCGAAAGGATCATCACCGACAACAGAACCAACCTCAACAATTCTATGATCACTAAACTTTGTATGCAGTTCAAAATCAAGGATCACAACTCTTCTCCTTATAGTCCTAAGATGAATGGTGCAGTGGAAGCCGCCAACAAAAATATAAAGAAGATTGTGCAAAATATGATGGTGACTTACAAAGATTGGCATGAGATGCTACCATTTTATCTTCATGGATATCGTACTTCGGCTCGAACATAAACTAGGGAAACCCCTTTCTCTTTAGTCTATGGCATGGAAGTTGTCCTGCCTGTTGAAGTTCAGATTCCACCTCTAAGGATTATTAAATAAGCGGGCTTAGGTGAAGATGAATGGATTCAGACAAGATTGGATCAGTTGAATTTGATTGATGAAAAAAGGCTGACTGCTATTTGTCATGGTCAAATGTATCAGAAGAGTATGATCAAGGCATTCAATAAGAAGATCAAACCTCAAGTATACTAGGTCAGCAACTTGGTAATAAAGCGCATTATTTTACCACAAGGTGATCCCAGGGGAAAATGGACTCCCACTTATGAAGGGCCATTTGTTGTCAAGAAATTATTCTCCGGCGGTGCTATGATGCTAACCACTATGGACGACGAAGATTTCCCGCATCCTGTGAACATATACATAGTCAAAAAATACTAAGCATAAAGAATGACCCGCTAGGTTGACATACCTAGGCAAAAGTAAGGGCATCCCGACGAACCAAAAGGGTTCAGACAAAAATTAGGGATATATATATAAAAGATTATACACCAGGCAAGTTGAAAACCTGAAAGGGCAACTTGAGCAAAAATGGGTATCCTGGTGGACTGAAAACCTGAAAGGGCGGTCCAGGAAAAAGTTAAGGATTAAAGCGTATGACTATGTCCCGTCGGATCACTACAGTCAGCTTTATTACCAAATTCAAAAGTTCAAATGGTATGAAATCAATTCAAACAACTTTCAACGGCAAGGGACGATGTTCGAAGACATAGGGGCAATGGCGGAGTTGGAAACCAATGAGATTACTTCCACATGGCTATACAATTTTTGTTTTCACTTTGTATTCTTTTCATTTTTCGATGACTTCCTCTTACTAGGATTTCTGTTTCCCTATACAAAAACGCCTATTTATAGGCAAATTATCAATATAAATATACTTTGAAGTGTAAACTTTTTGTTTTTTCTGTTTTGAGTGCAAAAACGTCTAGTGACTAAAATTGAATGAACGTATGAATATGAACATGATTAACTGTTAATAAATATAAGCGCAAGAACAATAATATGCATTTACTCAAGGATTTGGGATATCCCCCACAAAGTTACTTCAATGAGATTATCCCCACGGAGTGAATTCATATATCCAGAGTTCCAATCAACATATTTCCTGGAAATTATCTTCCCCAGCCAAGTAATTCTTCCTGATGAATTTATTTCCCCAGTAAGGTCTTCAGATTACCTTCCTCGAAATGGTTTATTTCCCCAACATACTACAATCTTCCTAACTTAAGTTTACTTCTCGGACTATTATAAATCAACGGACAACACCCCTTGTCCCCAACATAGTTGATACTATCACCAGAAAGTTGTTGTAAAACCTGGAACCCGACACCAGCTAACTTCGTCCTCCCCAAACAATTAGAAGTCTAAATCATCTCTCTTATCCCCAGTCAGGGTATACGAGAATTAAATTCCCCATTAGAGCAATGGACAACCAAGGTTCTTGAACTCTATTCCCCAAGAAGAAATCAACATTCCCTGAAGAATTTCATCAAACAGCGAACAAGAATTCCCAGCGGAAGCATTCTAAAACAAGATACACGTGCTCTTCGTCTTCAGCAGTAGTATGGAATTTAGCTTCCCAAATCTCCCAAGCAGTTGTCAAGGATTTATTTTCCCAGACAAAGATACACTTCAATAACATTTAACATTCATACATAATGACATATGCATACAAAACATAGAGCATAATCTCATTTATTTTGAGAACATCATTACGCAATGCATGCATCATGACATTGCATACTAAATTCTTTACTTTTTCAAGAAAGATTAGTCACCAGATGAATATGATCAACATTTCTCAATTTGGTCAGAGATTAATTCTCAAAACAAGCCGGAGCAACTATCTCTACGACCAATAAAAAGCGAGTTTCAGATTAATACCTGAAACAAGACATGATAACTATCCATGAACAACCGATTGTAGATTAATACCTGAAACAAGACAAGACAACTATCTACATGAGAAAATTGAAGATTAACCCCCGAAACAGGACAGGGAAACTATCTTTCTTTCTCTTTGGTTAGATAAAGATCAATTCCCGAAGCAGGACGAAGTGACTATCTTTATCACCAATGGTATAAACTCCCGAAACAGGACGTGTTTACCAACAAACTGATTGTAGATTAATACCTGAAACAAGACAGAACAACTATCTACATGAGAAAATTGAAGATTAACCCGTGAAACAGGATGAGGAAACTATCTTTCTTTCTCTTTGGTTAGATAAAGATCAATTCCCAAAACATGACATGGCGACTATCTTTATCACCAATGGTATGAACTCCCGAAACAGGATGAGTTTACCAATAAACTGATTGTAGATCAATTCCTGAAACAGGACAGGGTGATTATCTACATGAAAAACATTTTATTTAAGACCTCTGCTGGTTCAGTTTAAATCAACCAATGATTTATCCTGATTCCGTTCCGGTAGACGCTTTCTCTGGTTCAGTTAAATCATTCCGAAGATTTATACTGATTCCTTATCCAATTAAAGATTATTCAAGACCTCTTGTCTGGTTCAGTTAAATTGCTCCAAAGATTTATTCTGATACTTCTTCTAATCTCTATCAACAATCGCCTTGGATGGCATCTATAAGCCCATCTTCGACAAGTCTTCATCACCTCTCCAAATGGAATCTGTTAAGCCTATTTTTGATGCAATCAACTAACATATTACTTTGTGCATCAGCGAGTGCAAATTTCTGGACAGTCTAGTGTTCAATCATCTTCCACCTTCAAGTCACGAATGGCGGACCCGCCAATCTAACTCTTCAGGTTTAAGAAGATTGAACAGGGACAACTATTGTACCCTATAATTTCCCTCTTTTTTTCTCAAGACATTTCTCACAAAGATCTTCAATGGCTCAAGCTTGCACAAGTGTTGACTAGGTCAAACCGTCTCCTAAATACTAATACGTCAAATTAGGGTTTTGATTTTCACATGGATAATTGGACTTATAATTCCTCAAATGATCTGCATGGATCATTATAGACCTCCAAGAATACTCATGTCAAATTTCAAGTCTTGAATCAAAATTTTGCTCAGTCAATTGACCAGATGACTAAAAATCAACTATATTGGGTAAAAAGTCAACTCTGGTCAACTTACAGTCAAACTTCAAGATTTTTGACCAATATCAACATTTTGAAGTCATATTCATCAATTGATTAAGTTTGTATCACAATTCCTCAAGAAAAATGTTCAAATCATCAAAAGGATAAAATGCTCAAAATTAGGGTTTTGACTAAGAATGACTGATTCTTGACTTTTGACTTAATACATGACTTATTGGTTTGAAACATGATCTAAAGGATTCAAGGACATACTTTTGACCTAATTTCATGACCCAATTCATCTCTCAAGATCAATTGGTTGATAGTTGAAATTTGGCCAACTACTGAAAAAGTCAACTGATACACCAAAAGTCAAACTTTGACTTTTTGGTCAAATTTGAGTTTCAAAGATCACAATTCATAAAGACATTCAAAAATATGAAGCTTGATCATCAAGAAAGTCAAAAGTCAATTTGAAAAGTCAAACTTTTCAAGACAGATAAATTTTTCTAAGTGTTTTTATACATGATAATTTCATTACTTCATGCCAATTTTTCACCAAGATGCAAGATGATTCAAAGAAAACTTCCAACATGAATTTTGTAGATCTCAATGAGATCTACAACTTTCCTTTACTTATCAAGTCCTATAAGTGCTTGTATTTTGAGTTATGAATCCATGAAGTCATGCACTTTTTCTAAAACACTTAGTGAAAATTTGACCTAGTTTAGGCATATTTTTGACCTAACTTCTTGGCCAATTTTCACCAAGCTCCAAGATGACTTTGTCAAAAACAGTCAACATGAAGGTTGTAGAGGATTTTTAAGGCTTTCCAAAATGTCAAAGAACTTAAAGAGATCATGCTTGATCTAGAAGTTTCAAAGAGATGAAGACGACCTCATAAACTTGAATTATAGGTCATTTTCTTGATGAACACTTGAGCAAATCTCAAACCATGCTGCATAAATCTTGCTTGGAAGGATTCAAACTTGGTAATCACTAAATAATTAAATGTTTACATAACTGTTGGAGCCATTATCCAAGTGTTTGAAGCTTTGTCCAAGTTGATTTTCCATTTTTGGCACAAACTCACCACTTCCATTTTGGAAAAGTGACTTTACTCATAATGTCAACTGTTCTTGAGCCTGTACTTTGTTGCTTCTGACTTCAAAACTTTTCAAAGCAAGATGCAACATATCTATAACCTGTTAACCACCCTACAAGCTCTTGTACTTCACATTGAAACCATAAATTTCAACTTTGCTTCAAAAACAAGTTTCAATACCATAACATGTGATTTCTTGTTTATGATTATTTCAAACCCTAAAACCTTTTCTATATAAATAGAGACTATATTTGCAAGCTAAGGCAAGAATGAACAAGCATTGAAGAGCCCTCAAACTCACTAAAACTCTGAATTGCACACAAACCTCCATTATTGTCATTTCTCACAAAAACTTCAACCACTCAAATCCCTCACGTGTTTTTCCTCTAAATCTTTCTCAAAGCTTCCATACATCAAATATAATATATCCCAATACCTATTACAGTTCTGTAACTCCATTTGTATCTTCCTTAAAACTAAAAACCAGAAGCCCGCACATTGACTTCTACATGGAGTTTCAGGCACTCTTAAATCAAGCTAAGCATTACATTAGCTTCCTAGAGGTCCAAGGAAGCTAACCAGATCATTACAGCACCTTGAAGCAAGTTCAAACTAAAAACACTAATTCCATTTTCAAGGTGAGTTTTATGAATTTTGAACTCTTCATATAGGCATCATTTGGTTTCCATTTTCAAAGATAAAATGTAGACATCATAGCCCTGAAATTGAACATGTCCTTAGAATTCATTTATATTACTTGAGTAGTGAGAATTTTGAAGATGAACTTTCTGAAAAAATTAGGTTTTTATTTGGTACCAGTAAAATTCTTATTTACGTTTGATTTATAGCTCATGAAATTTATATGGTTGAATTCATATTGAAAAATGGAGCAAGTTTCATATTTGCATTTTCTGATTTGGTTGAGAAATGAGGAAGTTACAAATTCAAAAATGGAGATTGAAAAGGATGGTGCGAGGTTGAAGATGAAGTCATATTCAGAAATGCGTTTATTTTATATTTATTAGTTTTTGTATTATTAACGGATGAAATAGCCACCCCAGTGGCAGAGAGAGAGAGCGCGTAAGTCATTGAACTATAGAGACCTGGGTTCGAGCCCTAATGGTACCCTTTTGTATTTTTTTCTTCATATTTTCTTTGCAGATTCTGTGCAAGAAGGCCGCACGCGTCCACCATGCGCTTCACACTAATGCCATCAGATCACTATGCCAACACATTCAACGCATCAGATACGCTTGTCCATCATGAGCTCTCATAAGCTAGCCATATGGAATCCAAATAAGGCGCTGGGCCTCCCAGAGCCTGGGCCTTTTCCTGTTTTTGTTTTTACTTTGCCACACCCCCATTTTACTTTATATTGCACAGGCCCATGTTTTATTTCATTTTTTTTCTTCTGATTAAGAAAACAGGCCTTAGGCCTAAACCAAACGAAAATCCATTTTTTGCTTTCTAACCTCTCTTTTTCATTTTCAAACCCTTGACTTCTAATTATTATATTTTTCATTTTATTTTATTTTATTTATTTTACTATTATTATTATTATTATTTTTATTATTATCTTATTGCAAAATACCAAAAAATATATTTATATTAAATATTTAGATTATTAGTTTTTTTTTCATTTCTTTTAAACAAAACCCTAAAAAAATATATTCTTTCCTAATTTAATTAAAATAAATCTAGAATTAGGTTTTACTTTTTTTGCCCCTTTAATTAAATAAATTTAGACTAATTAATTATTTTAATTAAGTTAAAACCTTTCATAAAAAAACTCAAACAAAAACAATTTTCTTTTCTTTTACATTATCTTTATATTCTTGTACATTTTATTCAATATAGTTGTAATAGTAATTAGGTTTTAATTACTTTCATTCCCCATCTATAATTTGTATCCCCGTCCCCCAAATGATGTAATAGCGTAGAACTTTAAATTTCCATGATTTATCGCTTTCAATATTAATGCTAGTAACTAGGATTTGTATGGCAAGACTTAAAATCAAACAAGTAGATAACCCTAATTCAAGACAAAAGTACATGAAAATAATACACCTTGCACACTTGCACCTCTAGGGTTAACCCACGCTTGCTGCCTTAGAATAAAACAGTCATATCCCTCGAACGTGGGATATTTTAACAATGACCCTCGAATACAAGATCGTAGTCTCTCGATGACCCTTTGATGTTTCCTTTGGTAAATGATCTTAGACCCTTAAGATAAATTGCTAAGGTATTCTACAATGTTGCCTTCTACGACTGTACGGTGACCCACGCCTGTCCCTTCACATCCAATGATAAGGTTTCTTACTAACTAATGTTAAGATAACACTATCTAAAAGAGGAGGAAATGAACAAAGACTTTTTGAGTAGGTAGAGCGCTCGGTTGCTTGCTCACAAATATCTCAAAACATCTTTCAAATACACCAACACTTTCCACGAAATACTTCCAAAAGTTAACACTTTGTATACATTCTTATAGAGATGAGAATCATTACAAAGTTTGCCTAAACAAAGGCACTTTCCAAAAATACTTTCAAAACTATCACAAACACATTTCAAATAAAGCATTTCAAAATGAGCTAGAAACTAAGAGCCCGTAGATAACTACCGATGGAAAGGGTGCTAACACCTTCCCTTTTCATAACCTACCCCCCGAACTCAAGAAAAATCTCAAAAGGTCTTTCCTGTTCTTTTCACACTTTCCTTTATTGGATAAAATAAAAGTCGGTGGCGACTCTTGCTATCCGCAATAATTGCGATAAAACGCAAAACACCTAAATCAATTCTCCCACCGTATTACACTCTTTAATAATGTATTTGAATATGCAGGGAAATTATGATGCAATAAGCATAGAAGATGAGAGAGTTACATGTTTGAAGCTCTGTTTAGACACAACATGCTTAGAAGCAAATCCGTGTAAGCACGCTAAAAATGAATAAGTTCTAATGTTACAACTTCTGAATGCACCAATGATGCGAGCGAAACTCTAATATTTTGACAAGTAAAGATCCTGGAAGAACAAAAGAAGTCTCAACGGTAATATTCTTATTTTGATATGATCCCAAGAAAACAAGTTCTGACGCGTTACAACTCATTCATTACAAATCAAAAAGTAACGGCTGAACCAAGACAAGATCTGTATTTTTGGAAAGTACATTAACAACACTTTATCAACTTTTCAAAAGAATCTTCTCATGTCTCTCATGCATCGCCTATATAAAGAAGACTTGAAGAAGAAATCAAGAACACTACTACGCACTGAAAAATATTATTACCCAGTTCTATCTTGTGCTTTTCAATTGTGTATACATCACTATTTTGATATAGTTTTGTTTAGAAAACATATTTTGTACACACTCTTAATTTGACTTATTTTTGTAATACCTTGAGAAAACTATTTTATGGTTTAAACTCAAGAAGACATTGACAGTAGTCATTGTATCTATGTAATCAAGTTTTGATTAGTGGATTAAGACCTCGTTTGAGAGAGGCAAAATCACCTTGGCGGGTGGACTGGAGTAGTTTGAGTTTAAAAGAACCAAAATAACCAATGTGTCTACTGTTTTAATTTTGAAAACCCAAATTCAAACCCCCCTTCTCATGTTTTTCCATTCTTCAATTTGTATCAGAGCGCCTGGTTTTGGGTGCAAACACTTAACTGTGTCAGAAAAAGATCCTAGTAAGAAAAACACTATGGTGAAACCAATTCAGAACAACAATATGATAAAGACAAAATCATCGACAGACCCCCAATGTTTGACGTTGAAAATTTTGATTACTGGAAAGACATAATTGAAAGTTTCTTTCTAGCTCATGATGCTGATCTCTGGGAATGGTGACTGATGGCTACATTCATCCTAATGATGAAAATGGTCAGAAGATTGACAGAAAGAAAATGTCAGATCAACAAAAGAAAGAATTAGAAAACCATCACAAATCTAGAACAATCTTGTTGAGTTCTATTTCATATATTGAGTATGAGAAGATCATAAACAGAGATTCTGCGAAGAACATGTTTGAATCTCTGAGAATGACGCATAAAGGCAACACACAAGTCAAAGAAACCAAAGCTCTTGCACTCATTCAGAAGTATGAGGCCTTCAAAATGGAAGAAGATGAAACATTTGAAACAATGTTATCAAGGTTTCAAATTTTAGTTGCTGGATTGAAAGTTCTGGACAAAGGGTACTCCACAACAGATCATGTAAAAAAAATCATCAAAATCTTACCCAAGAAATGGAGACCCATGGTCACAACCTTAAAACTTGCCAAAGATATGAACAATATATCTCTTGAAGAACTTATCAGCTCTTTGAAAAGTCATGAGATAAAACTTGAAGAAGATGAGCCCCAGAAGCAAGGTAAGTCTCTCAAAAACGGGCACTTTGAAATTTGGGGGGATCACAATTCCAGCAACTAATCCCAAGTCTTCGAAATCTAAGCCGGGAACTCTCTGCAGCTCCATAGCTACCAACCTGTCTTCCAAGTCTTTGTACTTATCATCGGCGGGCGGGTATTGTTGCTCAGAGTAGTCTTCGTCTTCTTCAGCCTCTCCTTCTTCAGCTTCGGATTCGGAAGGTACCGCAGCCGCATTCCCTTTACTGGTTCCCTCTTCAGACGTAGGGGGAAATTCAAGAACTCTTCTGGCTTCACCCTCAAACCTTCTTCCTAGGGTAGCCACCCCGATTCTTTTCTTCTTCTTTTTCACTTGCTCTTTGTTCCCCGGCAGGGCTTTCAGATCCTCCTGACCCTTTGCCAAGGTCATCAGGAGTTGTTGAAACTGTGAGTTCTGAGACTGCAAGTCCTTGACCGTCTGTTCGAGATCCATCTTACTGAAATAAACAGCAGAAAGATAAGGAAACCTGGTGTGGAGACCTGCTTATGCGCATGATGAATGATATGCTTATGTATGCAATGCATTCAAGGATTTAGAACATTCAAAATTGTTGCAAACAAAAAGAACGCACGTCATATTAATAAGAAGAAATTTGTCAGTACATAAATGCCCCATGGGCCAAATATTACAAAAAACTTCTCAAGGTAAAAAGACGTTGCGCATCCTCTTTGGTGCGATGTAGGTGTTGAGGGTCTCTTCCTCGTGGAGTCGGCGAGTAAGCTCCAAAACCTTCTTCTCACTGGCGTAGAAGCTGGCTTCAAAAGTGTTCCATTCCTCCTTGAGTTGGATCCAACTCTTCTGCATCTCCTCCCACGATGTAGGCATGTCAGGATATAGGATGGTGTAGGGAACCTCTCCTTCCTTAACGGGCTCTTTAATCACAGGGAGAACATGAGGGTAAGGCATCATTAGACTCTGAGCTCGGGTTCGTACCCACTTGAGATAAGGCTCAAGAGGGATGGAGTTCTTGTGCCCCAGTGTCTTGCTGTCTACCTTGTTAGGCATCCTCCAAGCTCTGATGAATCTTTGGCGAAGTCCTTGCGCATTGTTGTTGAAGTTAAAAACTAGGTCAGGAATCAACATGTCGTGAGGGCCATCCCTCCGTGCATATCCAAATTGTCTCAAACCTAGACAAGGGTTGTAGGTAATGCCTCCTCTAATGCCAAGTAATGGAACATTAGGGAACTCTCCACAACGGTCGACGATGATGACATTTTCTCTGGACCGAGAACACTAATGTACATCAGAGTGAGTGAGGGTCATCAACCGTTGTGACCACCTTAAGCCTTGGTCATTCTTCAAAACAGATTGTGGAAGGTGCGAAATAAACCACCTTGCAAGGAGAGGAGTACAACACATGAGAACACCCCTCTTTCTCATTGTTCGTGTGTAAAATGAGTGAAGAATGTCCCCAAGCAATGTTGGTATTGGATTTCTGGATAAGAAGATCTTGACGGCGTTGACATCTATAAGCTGGTCAGGATTTGGGAACAAGACCAACCCATAAATGAGGAGTGCCACAATTTCTTCAAAGGCTTGTAGATCCAATAAATTCCAACACTCTTGTGCCTTCTCAAACAAGAATTTTGCCAAGAAGCCTTTGACACCGCTTATAGTTTCCCAATGCCCCTTGATGTCAGATGGTTGCAAGTGTAGTGCTTGAGAAACATCTTCAGGCTTTGGTTCCTTTTCCGTACCGTTGTAGGGTAGTTGATTAAGAATAGGAATTCTCAGGAGTTGAGAAAATTCCTCCAAAGTGGGCACCAACTGGTAGTCGGGGAAAGTGAAACAGTGGTGAAGGGGGTCAAAGAACTGGAACAACACCTTTATCATGTCCTCTTCAATGCTAGTGTTGACTAGGCTGAGCAGTATACCATGTATTTCACTGGAGGGAGAGCTTTTCGGGATTCTGGATGTGAGCTCTTTGAGTTGAGGAGGGATTCTCACAAGGTTGACTTGGATAGTTTTCCTGCGAAGAATTTCCATGACCTACAAAACAATAACAAAGATGAAGATCCAAACCCTTGAAATGGTTAGTGAATGCATATGATGCTTTATGATGTTCATGATGTATGCACAAACATATGTACAAGCAATTCACACAAAACCCTAGTTTCAGGCCTGCATGGGGTTTCATAGGTAAGTACCCTCTTGAGTGTAGTTGGCTTAAAAACCTGTCCTATAAATAGTAACCGGGTTCTAAGGAGCTCAATATCATTGGATTGTTTTCCATGTTCATTATTTTGGTTTAGCCACTTAACTAGCGACCAAAATATTCCAAGAAAACAACCCTCAATGAGCGTAGTATCGAGTATCTACTAACTTCGGACTGCACCAAAGCCGGTCATCTCACTACCCCTAATGAAAGGCCAAGATGGTCAAGTAAGGTTCTAGGTCATTAGTGCTTAGTGACATCACTCAGCGGCCCCGTACTCTCCTTGATTGAACTCAAGGGTTACCGGTACTCACAAATATGTCGCACTAATATAGCTTTTGCTTCAACCGTGTCGGTATACCCCGCACATTTTCCACAACGTATTGCTATCTATGAATGTTTCCTCAAATCCAGGTGTAGGATTGCAAACCCAAACAAGAGAGCCAAGGTATAAAGCAATCAAAGCAAACAATTAGTCATGCAAGATGGTGATCTAAGCCCTAAGGTTACTCCACTTTAAAAGAAATCCCCAGCAGAGTCGCCAGTTCTGTGATACGGTGGGAGAACTCACTTGAGGTTTTGCGTTTGTTTTCGCAAATGTTTCGGTTGAGCAAGAATCGCCACCGACTTTTTATTTTATCCTAAGGAAAGGTTAAAAATCACAGTAAAAAACCTTTGAGATGTTTTCTTGGGTTCGTGGAGTAGATTATAGAAAGGGAAGGTATTAGCACCCTTTCTATCCATGGTTATCCATGGGCTCTTAGTTACTTGCTTAGATCAACTTGCCTTGATTTTCAATTGTTTGAAATGGTGCTTTGTGTGTGTGTTTGAAAATGTTTTGAAAAGAGGCCATTTGTTGTGGCAACCTTTGTAATGATCCATGTTGGGATGTATACAAAGGTGTTTGTCTTTTGAAAAGTTTTTTTCAATGTTTTTGAAAGTTGTTTTGAAAGTGTGTTGTGTTTTAAAAAATAGGCAAGGATTGTTTTGCAAGTTTGATTCAAGTAACCAAGAGCTATCTACCCTAAATTTCTCAAAGATCTTTCCTATGTTTTTTAACCCTTTTAACAATTTTGTTCCACCATTGTATTTGGTGGATAATCTTGTGTTAGGATGTGAACGGGACGGGCGCGGGTCATCGTTTAGACCATGATTGCAATGGTGCCAAGTGTCTTTGGGCAATTTTTCCTTTAAGGGACTTGATCATTTTTTAGGCAACTTTCGAAAGCGTCATCGAGGGACTATGATCATTTGGCATTGTTTTGTTTTGCCAAAAACACCTAACATGCAATATGGCCCATTATTGAAGGCAACAAGTGGAGTAACCCTAAGGGGGTGCAAGTGTGATTGGTGTTTGTCTATTTTCATGCTTTGTTATCTTTGAATTAGGTCAAACTATTTTTGGTTGATTTTTGCATACAAACCCTAAGTCTATCATGGCATATTTAGAAAGCTTTAAAATGCGGAATTAAAAGTTCTAAATTATTACAACACAATTTATGGGATGGGGGGTACAAATGTTCAAATGGGGGATATTTAGCAAGAAAAATTAAATCTAAACTATTACATCCAAATTGAATATACAAATTATTTAATATACAATAATTAAATAAAAATACAATAAATATGCAAGATGCAAAAAATGATTTTTTATATGTATGTAAAAGTGTTTTTTATGTGACAAATAAACAAAAATAAAAAGGTTAATTTTTTGGGTATTTTTCATGTTTAGGGTAAAACCCTAATTTGCTAAATAAAATGTATTAATTATTTATTATATACAACATTTATTAATTATGTACAAGAAATAAATACAAAGAAAGTATATTGTAAAAAAAGTGATTTTTTAAGTTAAATATTAATAAAAATAAAAATGTATTATTTTTTGTATTTTTCTCCTAAATATTCTAATAAATATATAAGTATTTATATTATTTACTAAATATATTAAATATGTACAAAAAATAAAATATTTATTATTTACAAAAAAAAAGTATATTTTTTGGAAATGTTTCAAGAGATAAAATAAAATAAAATCAGAAAATAAAATGTATTTTGTATTTTTTAGTATTTTAAATAAAAGGATATATATGTTATTTATATGTATAAACTTCAAATAAAACAAATAAAATTCAAATAAAATGCAAAAATGGTTGAAAAAATGTTTTTAATATTTTTTTATATTTTGGCAAAAAATAATAAGTCAGAAACAAAAAGAAAAAGTCAAAAAATGATAAAAATAAACACAATGGGCCAGGGGGGTGTATGTGAAATAAAGTGGTGTAAAAAGGAAAACAAAACTCAGGCCCAACCCAAGTCTATCTTCTTCAACCTCCAGCCAGTTTGTTTCAAAAAACGCGCGTTTCTCATGCTGATTCAAACATCCTGATTCTTGGACTTTCAAGCAAAACTTATAACACAAAAAATGTCAAGCATCAAATCACGAATCCATACATACCAAGAACTTGATCTAACTCTCAGAAATGAGAGAGAATTTCTTCTCCCCCAATTCCTGACCTAACTTTTTCCTAATGTTCAGGTTCCAAATACTCTTAGCACACACAATATAAATGAAAAGTAACTATATGGATGGCTTCAGGGCTATGATTAGAACATGTTTTCTTCACAAACTTAAGCTTAACTATGCCTGGATAGAGAGATAGAAGTTCAAAAACTTACCTGTTCAGCTTGATTCGTGTATGACAATGGAGGTACTTTCAATGCAATGTGAGGACTTGTATAGCTTGCTTGAAGTTCAAGGATGCTTCTCCAATGCTTGGTGTGTTTTGAATCTTGCTATATCAAGCTACAGAAGTCAACCTGTAAGAGAGAAAAGTGAAAATGGCACACTTGGTTAGAGGTGTTACAGTTCGTATCCAATGCTTGGGATAGTTTGTATGGGTGGTAGGGAGTGTGTTTGAACTGGTTTTGGCCAAGGCGCACAAATGGATTGAGTTGTGGACCTCAATCTGCAGCAGGTGCCCTGTTTTTGCAAGAGGATGGTGTTTCTGTGTTTGAGGAGGTATTGGAAGTGGTTGGCTCGTGTTTTAGGTCATGCTTGATGTTTGGAATGTGTTCAACAAGTTTTCTTAGGCTTGTATTGACAGGAATGTGAGTTGGTGTTAGATATGCCAAGTTTCTTCTATCTTAAGTCAAAAATGCCAAGTTGGTTTACAAGCTTGTGCAAGCCCCCTAAACATGCTGCAAATGTTAGTCTTGATCAGTGGGATATGTCCAATAACTTGTGCCTCAGAGATTTGCTTTGTACCTCTTGGATTGTAAACTTGACATAAAGTGTAACTTTACAAGAATAGATAAAATGCTTTTTCTAATTATGGACTAATCCTTCATGTAATGACCAAATGCATAGAATAACATCTTGGCACAATGGTTTGGCATTTAATTATTGAGTGTAAATGAGATTAGAGGCCTGTAATGTAGCTTGCACATGCTGATTTCAAAAATGCAAAGTGTATGAACATGAAAATGGCTCATGAACAAAGTAACTTTTGCCCATATTGTCAAATTCGATTCTCCCTAACCACAAGGGTGTTTGAGAAGTTCTTGGACAATTTGGAAAGCTTGGAATGTGTACTACAATACATCTTTGTAATGCAATTTGAAATTCCAAGTGGAAGCATGTGAAAAGTGGCCATGAAGTTAGGCAAAAATCCTGCCTAGAATAGGTCAAAATTTTTCTAAGTTAAGAATGTTTTGCACCCTTGTTCCAAAAATCATAACTTGAGTTACAAGATTCTTTTGAGGAAACTTTGTGAATCAAAGTTGTAGATTTTGCAATGGACTACAACTTTCATGTTTTGAGTTTTGTTTGAATCCAAAAGTATCTTGATGAAAAAATGGGACAAAGTTAGGAAAAAATAAGGAAGTTTCATAACTTAGAAAAATTCTAAGTTATGAAATTTTCTCATTCTAAACCCTAATTTGCATTTTTTGATTTCTTGATGAACAAGTTTCATAATTTGACATGTCTTGATGAAAAATGAATCTTGGCACTTGATTTTGACCAAAAAGTCAAAGTTTGACTTTTCAGTATACAGTCAAATTTGGCTCAGTTGACTGGAAAATTCATCTGTCAATCTTGTGCATTTTGGGATCTTTTGAACTTGTTGAACATGTCAAGACAATGCCATTGAGTCCTTGAGTCCATATGTGAGCTTGGTTTGCCATTGGCTAGGTCAAACAGTCAAAAATTGCCTTTGTGCAGTCAAAACCCTAAAAATGACCATTTTTCCCTTTTGGTGATCTGATCAAATTTTTTATGGAATTATGATCCAAACTTGATCAAATGGTCCCTATGAGTTCATAATGTTGATGTGGGTTAAAAATCATGAGGTTTGACTGCCAATTGACCATAGTTGACTTTTTCCCCAATACAGCTGATTTCTAGGTCAACTGTCCAATTGACTGGGCAAAGATTGGAATCAAGGCTTGAAACTTGGCATGGATAAACTTGTGAGTATAATATGAATCATGAAAGTCACTTTGGGCCTTTTAGGTCAAAACATCTTTGTGCAAACTCAAACCCTAATTTGGGTCAACAGTGCAAGGAGGAGTCTTGAGCAGAGCAAACCCTAACTGGATCTTGAGCTCCAAGGGTCTTGTGGTGAGAAAATATTGAGGAATTGGGAGGGCAAATTTTGGGGTACAACAGTTGCCCCTGTTCAATCTTCTTGAACCTGAAGAGTTAGATTGGCAAGTTTGCCTTTCGCGACTCGAGGGTAAAAGGAGATTGGACACTAGAGTACCCTGAAATTTGCACTCGCATGCTGGAGTATTTGCAATGTGATGTTGGGAATGGGCTTATAGATGCCATTTGGAGATAGGATGGATAGGAGGATGGGCTTATAGATGCCATCTGGAGGTGTGACAGAACCTTGTCGGGAATGGGCTTATAGATGCCATTTGGAAGGGTTGATCGCGTAAGAGATTCCTTAGCGAGAACTTGTGTATTTTGAGAAAGAAAGATGGTTTCGTGGCCTGTTACAGGTGTTAATCTTCAAACTCTTCATGCAGATATGCCCTGGCTAGGTACAGGTATCGAATCTACAATCAAACGCTCACAGATATGCCCTGGCTAGATACAGGAATCGAATCCGGAACTTCAAAAGGTTGCTTACAGACGTGCCCTGGCTGGATACATGTATCGAATCTCTAAACTCTTCATGCAGATGTGCCCTGGCTAGATACAGGTGTCGAATCCACAATCAATCACTCACAGACATGCCCTGGCTAGATACAGGAATCGAATCTGGAATTGGTCGTCTACAGATATGCCCTAGCTGGATACAGGAATCGAATCTGGAATTGTAGAAGGTTGGTAGAGATAGCTTTCCTGGCTGGATACAGGTGTAAACCTCTGACCTGAGAATGAAAGATAATTTCCTGGCCTGTTACAGGGGTTGATCTTCAAACTCTTCATGCAGATATGCCCTGGCTAGATACAGGTATCGAATCTACAATCAGTCACTCACAGATGTGCCCTGGCTAGATACAAGAATCGAATCTGGAATTGCGATAGTTGACAGTAATCATCTTTGGATTGACCTTTTCCTGAAAAGGCAAGACATTAGTTGTATGCAATGTCATGATGTATGAAATGCATGATGTCATGATGCTCAAAATGAGATAGTGTTGTATGCACTTTATCATGTATGTAAGCAGGATGTATGAAATGTGAAATGTCTATGAATGTATTTTCGTCTTAGGAAAATAAATCCTTGACGAGTGCCGGGAGATCCAAATCCTGGGCTGATGTTGAAGAGTAGAGTTCTTCTTTTCCGCTGGGGATGATGGTTGCAAGAATAAACCGGTAGGAGAAGATGACTCCGTTGGGGAATAAACTTGTTGGAGCGATTACTCTGCGGGGAATTACTCTGTGGGAAGAGATACTTCGCTGAGGTTTTGATGAGAGCTCCGCTGGAGATTCCACTGGTAAGTTATGTTGGGTAATTTGATGAA
The DNA here is from genome assembly GCA_948472305.1 of Vicia faba. Lineage (NCBI taxonomy): Eukaryota > Viridiplantae > Streptophyta > Magnoliopsida > Fabales > Fabaceae > Vicia > Vicia faba. The sequence continues at coordinate 433,112 of CATIWC010000649.1, read as the reverse complement.
CTCCGCTGGGGATAGGAAGAACTCCTCCGAGGACGAACTTTCCGTGGTAATTAGCTGAGGATAACCCAGTTATAAGCCCTGATGGGAAATAACCTTTGAATAAAGTCGGGAGATACGTTCGTACTCTGCAGGGGATAAGCTTCTAGAATCTACTGGGGATAAGCTTCCAGAATCTACTGGGGATAATGATTTAACTTTCCTGGGGAAACTTTTCAGACTGTACTGGGGAGTGGCTCCACTGGGGGTGTCGGTATTCCGCCGGGGAACAATCTTATATTAAGACTTCCGGGGATGCTTGTTGAGGAATGTCTATACTCTGCTGGGGAATGTTGAGATCTTCTGGGGATACCCAACTTCCTTAGGGTTGACGGTAGACTAACTCTGCTTGGGGAGAGTATTGCTAAATCTGGTCCTACTCTGTGGGGAGTTGAGGTAACTTGGTTACATTCTTCAACCGAACCTACCCTGGTACCTCGGTGGACAGAGCAACTAGATCGCTTAGACAATTCTTATTGCCCCTGCTTCTGATGTCACCTGTAATCAGTCCTTTGTTTCGCATGCAACTATTCATGATTAGCAATTAATGTCAAATGCATATATCAAAATTGAACATTGGACGTTCTTTGCAAAACAAAACAGAAAAAGGAAAAAACGATGGGTAATTCGTTTGAAAATTTGAACTTGTATTGATTTTGAAATTTGCCTGTAAATAGGCGTTTTATGTACAGGAGGCTGACGTCCTAGTAAGAGAACGCCGCCGAGCAAAATAGGGTTTATACAATTTTGTGAAAAGGAAACAAAACAGCTATGTGAAAAATAATCCCACTGGGTTCCAACTCTGCTATCGCCTTTATGTCTTCCAGCGTCTCATCACTCTGCTGCTTAGTTGAAGATAAAGCCGATTGATTTGAGTCATCTGAGCCTGATAGTTGATGCCGAATTCTGGATGCAAGGTGATCCAAAGAGACATAGTATTACGCTTATTCCTAACTTTTTCCTGGACCGCCCTTTCGGGTTTTCAGTCCACCGGGATACCCATTTTTGCCCAAGCCGCCTCTTCAGGTTTTCAACTTGCCGGGTGTACAGATTTTTTTTCATTTCATCCCTTATTTTTGCCCGAACCCTTTTGGTTCGCCGGGAAGCCCTTATTTTTGCCTAGGTGTGTCAACCTAGCGGGTCTTTAATTTATGCGTAGTATCTTTTTACTATGTCTGCATTGGTGGGGTGAGGAAGGTCGTCACCATCCATGGTGGTTAGAATCATAGCTCCTCCTGAGAAAATATGTTTAACCACAAATGGCCCTTCGTACGTAGGGGTCCATTTTCCCCTGGGATCACTTTGAGGAAGAATGATGCGCTTGATTACCAGGTCTCCGACTTGATACTCTTGTCATCTGACCTTCTTGTTAAATGCCCTGATCATCCATTTTTGGTACGTCTGACCATGACAAATAGCAGTGAGTCTCTTTTCGTCAATCAGGTTTAATTGATCAAGCCGAGTCTGGATCCAGTCATCTTCGCTCAAACCTGCATCCTTCATTATCCGGAGAGAGGGTACCTGGACTTCAATAGGCAAGACTGCCTCCATGCCATAGACCAAGGAAAAGGGAGTTGCCCCTGTTGACGTCCGTGCTGAGGTACGGTACCTGTGAAGAGCAAACGGTAACATTTCGTGCCAATCTTTGTAGGTCACTGTCATCTTCTGCACAATCTTCTTGATGTTCTTATTTGCTGCTTCTACAACTCCATTCATCTTCGGCCGGTAAGGAGAAGAGTTGTGGTGCTGTATCTTGAATTGCTCGCAGAGCTCAGTGATCATCTTGTTGTTAAGATTGGTACCATTGTCCGTAATGATCCTCTCAGGTACACCGTATCGACAAACCAGGTTGTGCCGAATGAACCGTGCCACGAAGTTCTTGGTTACCGTAGCGTAGGAAGCTGCTTCAACCCACTTTGTGAAGTAATCAATCGCTACCAAGATGAAGCGATGCCCGTTGGATGCCGTAGGTCTGATTTCACCGATCATATCAATGCCCCACAATGCAAAAGGCCAAGGTGCTGTCAAGACATTCAGAGGAACCGGAGGAATGTGCACCTTATCAGCATAGATCTGGCATTTATGACAAGTTCGAGAATGCTGGTAACAGTCGGCTTCCATTGTGGACCAGAAATATCCTGCCCGAAGGATTTTCTTTGCCATGGTATGTCCACTGGAATGTGTTCCGAATGTACCTTCATGTAGCTCTGCCATGATCCTTTCTGCTTCAGTCTTATCCACACAACGCAGTAAGGTTGAATCATGGTTTCGCTTGTAGAGAATGCCATTGCTGAGGAAGAACTTTGCCACAAACCTTCTCAGGAACTTCTTGTCATTAACAGATGCACCTTCGGGGTATTCTTGAGCTTCTAAGTACTTTTTCACTTCATGATACCAGGGCTTTTCTGTCACCTGCTCGGTCTCGAGATCGCAGCAATGTGCAGGTTCATCCAATTTCCAGATAATGATCCGGGGAGCCTTGTTATCCCATTTGACTTTGAACATAGAAGACATCGTAGCCAACGCATCCGCTAACTGATTCTCCTCTCTTGGGAAGTGTTCAAAAGTTATCTCCTCGAAGTGGGGAAGCAATGTCAGCACATACTCCTTGTAAGGAATAAGATTTGGGTGTTTCGTATCCCACTCGCCTTTGACCTGATTGATCACGAGAGCGGAATCTCCGAAGACACTCAGAAACTTGATCCTTAGGTCAATTGCAGCTTGAAGACCCATGATACATGCCTCATACTCTGCCATATTGTTGGTGCAGTTGAAACATAGTCGGGCAGTAAGTGGAGTATGAGTGCCTTTAGGGGATATGATCACAACACCGATACCATTACCCAAAGCATTCGAAGCTCCGTCAAAGTGCATAGACCATCGGGATCTTTCCTCAGGTCCTTCATCCGGTCCAGGTACTTCACAATCAGTCACTACCATGATATCCTCGTCTGGAAATTCAAAATTCATCGACTGGTAATCGTCCACTGCCTGGTGTGCCAAATGGTCTGCCAATACACTTCCCTTGATTGCTTTCTGAGTCGTGTACTGGATGTCATATTCCGTCAAGATCATTTGCCATCTTGCTATTCTTCCGGACAAGGCGGGCTTTTCGAATATGTACTTGATTGGATCCATTTTTGAAATCAACAGAGTAGTGTGAGTCAACATATACTGCCTCAGCCGGCGAGCAGCCCATACCAAAGCGCAACAAGTTTTCTCGAGCAGTGAGTACCGGGTCTCACAGTCGGTAAACTTTTTGCTAAGGTAATAAATGGCGTGTTCTTTTCGGCCAGACTCGTCATGCTGCCCCAGCACACACCCCATTGAGTTGTCAAGTACTGTCAAGTATAAGATTAGAGGTCTCCCTTCAACCGGTGGCATAAGAATGGGTGGTTCTTGGAGATACTCTTTGATCTTTTCGAAAGTGGCGTGACATTCATCATTCCAACGTACTACTTGATCTTTCTTCAGCAGCTTGAAGATTGGTTCACAGGTAGCAATTAGATGCGAGATGAATCGGGCAATGTAATTTAGACGTCCTAGAAAGCCTCTGACTTCTTTCTCTGTCTTGGGAGTTGGCATCTCTTGTATGGCTTTCACTTTGGTAGGGTCCACTTGAATGCCTTTGTCGCTTACGATGAAGCCTAACAATTTTCCAGATCTTACCCCAAAGGTGCACTTGTTCGGGTTCAACCTCAGCTTGTACAACTTCAGACGGTCAAACAACTTCCGTAGATGGTCAAGGTGTTCCTCCTCAGTTTGGGACCTTGCAATCATATCGTCGACGTATACTTCGATCTCATGGTGGATCATATCATGAAATAAAGCAACCATGGCACGTTGGTAGGTTGCCCCAGCATTTTTCAACCCAAAAGGCATGACCTTGTAGCAAAAGGTGCCCTACTGAGTGACAAAAGTGGTCTTCTCCATGTCTTCAGGAGCCATCTTGATCTGATTATAACCGGAGAAGCCGTCCATGAAGGAGAATACTTTATGCTGAGCAGTGTTGTCAACCAGAACGTCGATATGAGGCAAAGGGAAATCATCCTTAGGGCTGGCCCTGTTCAAATCCCTGTAATCAACACACATTCGGACCTTACCATCTTTCTTCGGCACTGGAACCACGTTGGCAATCCACTGAGGGTAAGAAGTCACTGCTAGGAATCCGGCATCAAATTGTTTCATAACTTCAGCTTTGATTTTCTCGGACATTTCTGGACGCATACGACGGACCTTCTGTTTTACTGGAGGTCAATCTTCCTTGGTAGGCAGGTGATGAACCACAATGTCGGTATCAAACCCAGGCATGTCTTCGTAAGACCAGGCAAAGATTTCCACATAGTCATGCAGCATCTGAATCAACCGTTGTTTCACACTGAGCTCTAGATTGGCACCAATCTTGACTTCCTTTTTGTCTGTCTCAGTATCCAGATTTACCGTTTCCACTGGCTCTTCATGTGGCCGAATGGCCCTCTCTTCCTGGAGTAGCAGTCTTGCAAGTTCACCAGGCACTTCGCAATCATCTTCACCTTCGTCTTCGGCTAAGTTGATCGGATTTTCGAAGTCATAACTGGCAGTAGCAGAGTCGTTACCAGTGAGATCCAGAGTGGATTGGAACCTGTATAAGTGAGTGTGTGTAAATATAGCTGTTTTGCAATATATAATAAAGAAAGAAAAGGAGCGCAAGATTTTGAAATGCAACGAACGTCCAATGTTTTGATTAATGATATATGAAAATGACATACAAAAGCCCTCACAAATGAAGCCACGGTGTCCCGGGTAGGACACCGAGCCATATAAGTTCCAACATATTGTTTGTTACAAATTGAAAAACAAAAGAGTTCATTACTGAGTGACAAAAGTAATAGGTGTGAAGTCCTTGGCAATCCAGTTGCTTGGTCCATCGTCGGTTGTTGGGTAGATCCAGCTGTCGAATTCAGATTCCTCCACATCGTCTTCAATAGCATTCACTCCCGGGTTGGTGATGAACACAGGAGGTTTTCCAATCCTCGCCTTACGAACAGCCCTCTGAGCCTCTGCAGTGAAGCCCAAACCAAACTTTTCAGTCTTTGGAGTGAAATCAGGAAGTCGGCCCCAGTTTGCGCACTCACCCTTCTCAATAACAGCTCGGGCATCCTTTAAGGAAGCCATCTTCAAAGGAGGGTCTTCGATCACAGTTTCAGCTGATGCCAGTGTCTGAGGCACCTCTTCAAAGTGCTGGAATGGAGTCTCAATGAATTCCCCATCTATTTCTATGTACCGGAACGAGTTGAGGTGACTGACCATATACTCTTCTTCCCCCTGAACTGTCACAATTTTCCCTCTTACCGGGTACTTAAGCTTCTGATGTAGTGTGGAGGTCACAGCTCCAGCCTTGTGGATCCATGGACGACCCAGCAAACAAGAATAGGATGGTCGGATATCCATCACATAGAAAGTATAATCAAAAACTTGAGAACCAACCCTGATTGGAATGTCAACTTCCCCATGTACCATCCTTTTCGAACCGTCAAAGGCCCGGACAACAATGTTACTAGGCTTGATCTCTAAACCCTCACAATCCAATTTGTCTAGGGCCTTCTTGGGCAATACATTCAATGAAGAACCAGTGTCTACCAACACATGGGAAAGAGTAGTGCCCCTGCATTCAATGGAGACATGCAGGGCGTCGTTATGGTTCTTTCCTTTGGCAGTCAGATCGGCGTCAGAGAAGCCCAAACCATTATCAGCAGTCAAGTTAGCCACACAATCAGTAAATTGATCAGCAGACGTTTCTTGTGGCACATGGGCCGTCTTCAGGAAGGAGATCAGAGCCTTGGCGTGGGCCTCTGAACATAACAACAGTGATAGCATAGAAATTTTTGATGGGGTGTGCCCCAACTTCTCAACTACGTTGAAATCACTTTTCTTAATGATCTTGAGAATCTCTTCCATCTCTTGCTGGGAAGCTTCAACAGTGGTTGTTTTTGGTACCTCCGTCAGGGCAGGCAAATCAGTAGCAATCCCTTTGCCCCGAGCGTCAGATGACTTGGCAGCAGGGGTAGAAACAGGAACTTGATTAGGAAGGGAAGCAGGCACACTTGCAGGTGTGATGATAAGAGGTTTCTGAATAGCTGGTGGCGCAATATCTGGTGAGAACAGCCTACCACTGCGAGTAATTTTGGCAGGCCCGGTAATGTTGCTGACACCGGTACTTGTATCAAACTCTTGCTTTACTCCAAGAACATAAACATCTGCCCCATAGTGCCAGGGGACAGCTTTGTTGGATGTATAAGGGAGAGGCCCCGGAACAGTGATGAAGATAGGAGCAATCTTCTGAGTGGACATGATTTTGACAGGTTTCTTTGAAGGAGCCTTAGGAGGTTTGTTGAAAATAGTGACAATGGAAACTTCTTCAGTAGGGGTAGCAGGGACGACAATCTTCTCGAACAAGATCTCTTTGCTATCCATCAGGCTTTGGATGCCTGATTTCAGCAACGGACAACCAACAGGTGAAATAGCACATAGTAGGCAACCTTTATCACATCCCGGAAATAAACCGGCTAGCAACAGGTTCCTTTTGACGGTCAATAACGGAGTAACAATCTCTTCCACGGAGGCCACATACCGATCTTCTTCCACAGCATTCACTCTATGCTGGGGCATGGGAGCAGTCACAACATTGGGCCTTTCGGGCGCCTCAAACTTTATTTCTTTAGCATCAATAAGGTCCTGAACCTTATTCCTCAGAGCCCAGCAATCATCCGTAGTATGCCCCGGGTTATCAGAGTGATAAGCACAACGGGCGTTGGGGTTGTACTTTGGAGAAGCTGTGTTCACTACCTTCGGAGCTTCCTTGACAGTTACCAGATTGATTGACAGTAGTTGCGGCAAAATCTGAGACAGGGTCATGCTGAGCCGAGTGTACTGCCTTTTGGGTCTCTCACCCCTTTGTTGATTATACTGTTGAGGAGCAGCAGCAGGCTTTGAAATTACCAATGCATTGACAGCTTGGCGGCGTTCCAGTTTAACTTGTCTTCTGGGACCATAACAGCACTGGCTTCCTTCTTGAAGGGCTTCTTTTCAGTACTCGCGGAGGCACCTTTCTGTATCTTCCCTGACTTGATACCAGCTTCTATTCTCTCACCAGTCAAGATCAAATCTGTAAACCCAGCAGAAGAATTACCAATCAAGTGGTTGAAGAATGGACCAGACAGGGTCCCTAAGAACATGTCAACAAGTTCACGGTCAGTCAGCGGTGGCTACACCCTGCCAGCCAGGTCTCTCCACTTTTGCACATACTCCTTGAATCCTTCGCCCGCCCCCAGTGACATACCCTGGAGTTGGGTACGCGTAGGAGCGAGGTCAGAATTGTACTGATACTGTTTATAAAATGCAGTAGCCAAGTCCTCCCAATTTTGGATACTGGCTCCATCCAGCTGATAGAACCACTCGAGTTGAGCCCCTGAAAGACTATCCTGAAAGAAATGGATCCAGAGTTTCTTGTCTGCAGTGTAAGGTTGGATCTTCCTTACATATGATCTGAGATGCATTTTCGGGCAGGGCAGCCCGTCATATCTTGCAAAAACTGGCACTTTGAACTTTGGGGGGATCACAATTCCAGCAACTAATCCCAAGTCTTCGAAATCTAAGCCGGGAACTCTCTGCAGCTCCATAGCTGCCAACCTGTCTTCCAAGCCTTTATACTTATCATCGGCAGGCGGGTATTGTTGCTCAGAGTAGTCTTCGTCTTCTTCAGCCTCTCATTCTTCAGCTTCGGATTCGGAAGGTACCGCAACCGCATTCCCTTTACTGGTTCCCTCTTCAGACGTAGGGGGAAATTCAAGAACTCTTCTGGCTTCACCCTCAAACCTTCTTCCTAGGGTAGCCACCCCGATTCTTTTCTTCTTCTTTTTCACTTGCTCTTTGTTCCCCAGCAGGGCTTTCAGATCCTCCTGACCCTTTGCCAAGGTCATCAGGAGTTGTTGAAACTGTGAGTTCTGAGACTGCAAGTCCTTGACCGTCTGTTCGAGATCCATCTTACTGAAATAAACAGCAGAAAGATAAGGAAACCTGGTGTGGAGACCTGCTTATGCGCATGATGAATGATATGCTTATGTATGCAATGCATTCAAGGATTTAGAACATTCAAAATTGTTGCAAACAAAAAGAACGCACGTCATATTAATAAGAAGAAATTTGTCAGTACATAAATGCCCCATGGGCCAAATATTACAAAAAACTTCTCAAGGTAAAAAGACGTTGCGCATCCTCTTTGGTGCGATGTAGGTGTTGAGGGTCTCTTCCTCGTGGAGTCGGCGGGTAAGCTCCAAAACCTTCTTCTCACTGGCGTAGAAGCTGGCTTCAAAAGTGTTCCGTTCCTCCTTGAGTTGGATCCAACTCTTCTGCATCTCCTCCCACGATGTAGGCATGTCAGGATATAGGATGGTGTAGGGAACCTCTCCTTCCTTAACGGGCTGTTTAATCACAGGGAGAACATGAGGGTAAGGCATCATTAGACTCTGGGCTCGGGTTCGTACCCACTTGAGATAAGGCTCAAGAGGGATGGAGTTCTTGTGCCCCAGTGTCTTGCTGTCTACCTTGTTAGGCATCCTCCAAGCTCTGATGAATCTTTGGCGAAGTCCTTGCGCATTGTTGTCGAAGTTAAAAACTAGGTCAGGAATCAACATGTCGTGAGGGCCATCCCTCCGTGCATATCCAAATTGTCTCAAAGCTAGACAAGGGTTGTAGGTAATGCCTCCTCTAATGCCAAGTAATGGAACATTAGGGAACTCTCCACAACGGTCGACGATGATGACATTTTCTCTGGACCGAGAACACCAATGTACATCAGAGTGAGTGAGGGTCATCAACCGTTGTGACCACCTTAAGCCTTGGTCATTCTTCAAAACAGATTGTGGAAGGTGCGAAATAAACCACCTTGCAAGGAGAGGAGTACAGCACATGAGAACACCCCTCTTTCTCATTGTTCGTGTGTAAAATGAGTGAAGAATGTCCCCAAGCAATGTTGGTATTGGATTTATGGATAAGAAGATCTTGACGGCGTTGACATCTATAAGCTGGTCAGGATTTGGGAACAAGACCAACCCATAAATGAGGAGTGCCACAATTTCTTCAAAGGCTTGTAGATCCAAAGAATTCCAACACTCTTGTGCCTTCTCAAACAAGAATTTTGCCAAGAAGCCTTTGACACCGCTTCTAGTTTCCCAATCCTCCTTGATGTCAGATGGTTGCAAGTGTAGTGCTTGAGCAACATCTTCAGGCTTTGGTTCCTTTTCCCTACCGTTGTAGGGTAGTTGATCAAGAATAGGAATTCTCAGGAGTTGAGAAAATTCCTCCAAAGTGGGCACCAACTGGTAGTGGGGGAAAGTGAAACAGTGGTGAAGGGGGTCAAAGAATTGGAACAACACCTTTACCATGTCCTCTTCAATGCTGGTGTTGACTTGGCTGAGCAGTATACCATGTCTTTCACTGGAGGGAGAGCTTTCCGGGATTTTGGATGTGAGCTCTTTGAGTTGAGGATGGATTCTCACAAGGTTGACTTGGATAGTTTTCCTGCGAAGAATTTCCATGACCTACAAAACAAGAACAAAGATGAAGATCCAAACCCTTGAAATGGTTAGTGAATGCATATGATGCTTTATGATGTTCATGATGTATGCACAAACATATGTACAAGCAATTCACACAAAACCCTAGTTTCAGGCCTGCATGGGGTTTCATAGGTAAGTACCCTCTTGAGTGTAGTTGGCTTAAAAACCTGTCCTATAAATAGTAACCGGGTTCTAAGGAGCTCAGTATCATTGGATTGTTTTCCATGTTCATTGTTTTGGTTTAGCCACTTAACTAGCGACCAAAATATTCCAAGAAAACAACCCTCAATGAGCGTAGTATCGAGTATCTACCAACTTCGGACTGCACCAAAGCCGGTCATCTCACTACCCCTAATGAAAGGCCAAGATGGTCAAGTAAGGTTCTAGGTCATTAGTGCTTAGTGACATCACTCAGCGGCCCCGTACTCTCCTTGATTGAAATCAAGGGTTACCGGTACTCACAAATATGTCGCACTAATATAGCTATTGCTTCAACCGTGTCGGTATACCCCGCACAGTTTCCACAACGTATTGCTATCTATGAATGTTTCCCCAAATCTAGGTGTAGGATTGCAAACCCAAACAAGAGAGCCAAGGTATAAAGCAATCAAAGCAAACAATTAGTCATGCAAGAGGGTGGTCTAAGCCCTAAGGTTACTCCACTTTAAAAGAAATCCCCAGCAGAGTCGCCAGTTCTGTGATACGGTGGGAGAACTGACTTGAGGTTTTGCGTTTGTTTTCGCAAATGTTTCGGTTGAGCAAGAGTCGCCACCGACTTTTTATTTTATCCTAAGGAAAGGTTAAAAAGCACAGCAAAAAACCTTTGAGATGTTTTCTTGGGTTCGGGGAGTAGATTATAGAAAGGGAAGGTATTAACACCCTTTCTATCCATGGTTATCCATGGGCTCTTAGTTACTTGCTTAGATCAACTTGCCTTGATTTTCAATTGTTTGAAATGGTGCTTTGTGTGTGTGTTTGAAAATGTTTTAAAAAGAGGCCATTTGTTGTGGCAACCTTTGTAATGATCCATGTTGGGATGTATACAAAGGTGTTTGTCTTTTGAAAAGTTTTTTTCAATGTTTTTGAAAGTTGTTTTGAAAGTGTGTTGTGTTTTAAAAAATAGGCAAGGATTGTTTTGCAAGTTTGATTCAAGTAACCAAGAGCTATCTACCCTAAATTTCTCAAAGATCTTTCCTATGTTTTTTAACCCTTTTAACAATTTTGTTCCACCATTGTATTTGGTGGATAATCTTGTGTTAGGATGTGAACGGGACGGGCGCGGGTCATCGTTTAGACCATGATTGCAATGGTGCCAAGTGTCTTTGGGCAATTTTTCCTTTAAGGGACTTGATCATTTTTTAGGCAACTTTCGAAAGCGTCATCGAGGGACTATGATCATTTGACATTGTTTTGTTTTGCCAAAAACACCTAACATGCAATATGGCCTATTATTGAAGGCAACAAGTGGAGTAACCCTAAGGGGGTGCAAGTGTGATTGGTGTTTGTCTATTTTCATGCTTTGTTATCTTTGAATTAGGTCAAACTATTTTTGGTTGATTTTTGCATACAAACCCTAAGTCTATCATGGCATATTTAGAAAGCTTTAAAATGCGGAATTAAAAGTTCTAAATTATTACAACACAATTTATGGGATGGGGGGTACAAATGTTCAAATGGGGGATATTTAGCAAGAAAAATTAAATCTAAACTATTACATCCAAATTGAATATACAAATTATTTAATATACAATAATTAAATAAAAATACAATAAATATGCAAGATGCAAAAAATGATTTTTTATATGTATGTAAAAGTGTTTTTTATGTGACAAATAAACAAAAATAAAAAGGTTAATTTTTTGGGTATTTTTCATGTTTAGGGTAAAACCCTAATTTGCTAAATAAAATGTATTAATTATTTATTATATACAACATTTATTAATTATGTACAAGAAATAAATACAAAGAAAGTATATTGTAAAAAAAGTGATTTTTAAGTTAAATATTAATAAAAATAAAAATGTATTATTTTTTGTATTTTTCTCCTAAATATTCTAATAAATATATAAGTATTTATATTATTTACTAAATATATTAAATATGTACAAAAAATAAAATATTTATTATTTACAAAAAAAAAGTATATTTTTTGGAAATGTTTCAAGAGATAAAATAAAATAAAATCAGAAAATAAAATGTATTTTGTATTTTTTAGTATTTTAAATAAAAGGATATATATGTTATTTATATGTATAAACTTCAAATAAAACAAATAAAATTCAAATAAAATGCAAAAATGGTTGAAAAAATGTTTTTAATATTTTTTTATATTTTGGCATAAAATAATAAGTCAGAAACAAAAAGAAAAAGTCAAAAAATGATAAAAATAAACACAATGGGCCAGGGGGGTGTATGTGAAATAAAGTGGTGCAAAAAGGAAAACAAAACTCAGGCCCAGCCCAAGTCTATCTTCTTCAACCTCCAGCCAGTTTGTTTCAAAAAACGCGCGTTTCTCATGCTGATTCAAACATCCTGATTCTTGGACTTTCAAGCAAAACTTATAACACAAAAAATGTCAAGCATCAAATCACGAATCCATACATACCAAGAACTTGATCTAACTCTCAGAAATGAGAGAGAATTTCTTCTCCCCCAATTCCTGACCTAACTTTTTCCTAATGTTCAGGTTCCAAATACTCTTAGCACACACAATATAAATGAAAAGTAACTATATGGATGGCTTCAGGGCTATGATTAGAACATGTTTTCTTCACAAACTTAAGCTTAACTATGCCTGGATAGAGAGATAGAAGTTCAAAAACTTACCTGTTCAGCTTGATTCGTGTATGACAATGGAGGTACTTTCAATGCAATGTGAGGACTTGTATAGCTTGCTTGAAGTTCAGGGATGCTTCTCCAATGCTTGGTGTGTTTTGAATCTTGCTATATCAAGCTACAGAAGTCAACCTGCAAGAGAGAAAAGTGAAAATGGCACACTTGGTTAGAGGTGTTACAGTTCGTATCCAATGCTTGGGATAGTTTGTATGGGTGGTAGGGAGTGTGTTTGAACTGGTTTTGGCCAAGGCGCACGAATGGATTGAGTTGTGGACCTCAATCTACAGCAGGTGCCCTGTTTTTGCAAGAGGATGGTGTTTCTGTGTTTGAGGAGGTATTGGAAGTGGTTGGCTCGTGTTTTAGGTCAGGCTTGATGTTTGGAATGTGTTCAACAAGTTTTCTTAGGCTTGTATTGACAGGAATGTGAGTTGGTGTTAGATATGCCAAGTTTCTTCTATCTTAAGTCAAAAATGCCAAGTTGGTTTACAAGCTTGTGCAGGCCCCCTAAACATGCTGCAAATGTTAGTCTTGATCAGTGGGATATGTCCAATAACTTGTGCCTCAGAGATTTGCTTTGTACCTCTTGGATTGTAAACTTGACATAAAGTGTAACTTTACAAGAATAGATAAAATGCTTTTTATAATTATGGACTAATCCTTCATGTAATGACCAAATGCATAGAATAACATCTTGGCACAATGGTTTGGCATTTAATTATTGAGTGTAAATGAGATTAGAGGCCTGTAATGTAGCTTGCACATGCTGATTTCAAAAATGCAAAGTGTATGAACATGAAAATGGCTCATGAACAAAGTAACTTTTGCCCATATTGTCAAATTCGATTCTCCCTAGCCACAAGGGTGTTTGAGAAGTTCTTTGACAATTTGGAAAGCTTGGAATGTGTACTACAATACATCTTTGTAATGCAATTTGAAATTCCAAGTGGAAGCATGTGAAAAGTGGCCATGAAGTTAGGCAAAAATCCTGCCTAGAATAGGTCAAAATTTTTCTAAGTTAAGAATGTTTTGCACCCTTGTTCCAAAAATAATAACTTGAGCTACAAGCTTCTTTTGAGGAAACTTTGTGAATAAAAGTTGTAGATTTTGCAATGGACTACAACTTTCATGTTTTGAGTTTTGTTTGAATCCAAAAGTATCTTGATGAAAAAATGGGACAAAGTTAGGAAAAAATAAGGAAGTTTCATAACTTAGAAAAATTCTAAGTTATGAAATTTTCTCATTCTAAACCCTAATTTGCATTTTTTGATTTCTTGATGAACAAGTTTCATAATTTGACATGTCTTGATGAAAAATGAATCTTGGCACTTGATTTTGACCAAAAAGTCAAAGTTTGACTTTTCAGTATACAGTCAAATTTGGCTCATTTGACTGGAAAATTCATTTGTCAATCTTGTGCATTTTGGGATATTTTGAACTTGTTGAACATGTCAAGACAATTCCATTGAGTCCTTGAGTCCATATGTGAGCTTGGTTTGCCATTGGCTAGGTCAAACAGTCAAAAATTGCCTTTGTGCAGTCAAAACCCTAAAAATGACCATTTTGCCCTTTTGGTGATCTGATCAAATTTCTTATAGAATTGTGATCCAAACTTGATCAAATGGTCCCCATGAGTTCATAATGTTGATGTGGGTCAAAAATCACGAGGTTTGACTGCCAATTGACCATAGTTGACTTTTTCCCCAATACAGCTGATTTCTAGGTCAACTGTCCAATTGACTGGGAAAAGATTGGAATCAAGGCTTGAAACTTGGCATGGATAAACTTGTGAGTCTAATATGAAGCATGAAAGTCACTTTGGGCCTTTTAGGTCAAAACATCTTTGTGCAAACTCAAACCCTAATTTGGGTCAACAGTGCAAGGAGGAGTCTTGAGCAGAGCAAACCCTAACTGGATCTTGAGCTCCAAGGGTCTTGTGGTGAGAAAATATTGAGGAAATGGGAGGGCAAATTTTGGGGTACAACAATATGAGTACCAAAGGATAAAATCATCTATGTTACATATGTCTTTAACAACAAGGTTGAAACACCAGTTTTAACACATGGATTCTGGATGCTTTCTACACATGACGGGAAGAAAGCATATGTTCCAAATTCTGGATATTAAATATGGAGGCTATGCAGGTTTTAGAGGCAATAAGAAAGGAGAAATTATTGTCTCTGGAACCATTTGTAACGATCATTTAAAAAGTTTGATTCTAAAACAAGTGTTTCAGGTTAGGATACTCTGAACCATCAAAAGGTTATAGAGTATATAACAGAGAAACGCAAATTGTGGAAGAATCTATTAGTGTCAGATTTGATGATAAGCTTGGCTCTCAAAAGTCAAAGCAAGGTGAATCCTTTGCCGATATAGAAGTTCTAATTATAGGTACTGAAGATAGATCTTTGGAATAAATATTTAGAACTTCAGCCAAATACAAAAGAAGACATCACAAATATTACAACAACTTCTGAAGAATCCATCCAGAAAAGACAATCCAGAAGCAGCTTAGCACATTCGGAAAAAATGATTATGGAAAAGAAGAAGTAAGTAAGAAAGTAGAACATAAGCTCTACAGAGGTATGATCGGCCTTCTAATATTTAACCCTCATAACTCTATGCTTTAATTTTTTGTTTGAACATCTGAATAATAGTTCTTCATAAATGAGAAGGGAAGTTGTATAAGGAAATATCCAGAAGATTTGAACATTCTCCAAAAATGTTTCATTTCTAAGATAGAAGCAAGAAATTCACAATATCAACATCTGTAAACTCTAAACGCAAGGTCACCCTCTAAGGCTGAACACATTTTCAAAATCTGAAGGGACTGAAACTGTTGAGTTAATGCATTGAGGCGTGAGTCAAATTGGTAATTGCTCCATATCTTCACGCTATCCCTCTTTTCAGGAATCATTAAATGCACGTAATCATTTTTTCTAACTCTTTTAAATTAAAATCAAAACTTTTATTTTTTCTTCCATTGGCTATTTATACTTCACTCCTTCACAAACACTATCACATATTCACTCTCACTCACTTTTCTCTCTTCATCTGTTCATCTTTCTAAACCATAAAAGAGTCTATAAATAATGGCTTCCTCTCAATAAATTTATCAAGTTTCTCAAATCATTCCTGGTTCTTTCTCAAATGAAGAAAGGTACGTCAAACCATCAAGAACTCTTCTCACACCCATTGATTCGTTGGATGTTCTTTGTGAACTTATTGTTGATTTCGTAAGCATGAAACAAAATGGGTATGACTTAACCCCTAATGTTGAGTTCCAAGGATGGGGGAAATACTTTGATCGTCTCATAGGTCCAGCTTTCCCAAAATTAGTGAAATAGTTTTGGATCCATGCAACAACTTCAAATCATCAGGTAATGTCTTATCTTATGGGAAAGAAGATTATCAATACTGAAGATCTTATTGGAAAGCTTATAGGTCATGACGACAGCGGAATAAGATGCAGTGATATGGCAAAAAATGTTCTGACCTAACCACTATCTCAAAATAAATTTTCTTCTCTGGACAACCATCCAACAAAATCAAAGATCTGAAGGATTATCTCAGAATTTGGTATAAAATAATTCTGGGGTGCATCAATCACAGAAAACCAACCAGCTCTCCAGACTACATCAACATTGATCAACAATACCTTCTGTACTTCATCTCCACCAAAGTAAAATTTCATCTTCCACATATTCTGTTCAATCATCTGAAGACTAGTGTTAAAGAAACCAGAGAAGAAGAAAGAACCAAGAGAGATTGTATTCCTCTGGGAAGACTCATTTTAGATATTCTGACAATAAACACACTGATAGAACATCTGTCTGAGGCTCAACAAGCAAACATTCCAGAACCATGTGCTGGAAAGCCTCTAAACTCAAAGAATCTAAAGAAGATGAAGATTATTGAAACCATTAAGAAAGACCCAACAATCACCACCAAGGAATTCATCACCACCCGAAGAGTGCCTCTAAAAGATTTCCCTCTCTTCACTCAAGCAGGCTCCTCTCTAAAAATTATTCTCAGGTATCTTGAAGCCTAAAAGAGTGATGGTACGATTCTAGATGTGGACATTCTTGATCTAAGGCAACAACCTCTGGAAATTGCTCCCAGAAAATCAAGAAAAAGGAAATCTGTTGGAGAAGGAACTTCTCAGAAAACTCCCACAGCTGCCAAAAAGAAATGTAACTCGTCTTTTGTTTCTGTTATTGAATCAATATTTTTATAAACATATGAAACTCCATCATATCCAAAACCCGTTGAAGATCCATGTCCTTAAACCCTCGATGATTTTGAATTAGATATTGACACCTCAATATCTACAAATAATCCTCTGATTAATCCATCTTCTATGTATTTTGATCAGACTCAGCCAGAACTTGCACAAGTTCTTTCTGATATTGATCAATTTGATCCACTGTTTAAATCTCCCCAAACCAAAAATCCACATTGTGACTCTGATACCACAACATCCCTCCCAGGCATCACTTGCCCTCTCACGATCTTTCAACCACCAATAATCACCACAACTTCATCATAAACTTTCTCCATTATAGATATTCCATCTCCCTATCACTCAGCACCACCTAACTCACATATAATTCTTTCCTAATCTCCCTCTCCTAATAACTACCCAGAAGATCCCCTTAAAATAATCATTGATTTAGAAGCTTGGGGCAATCTTGTCATAAGTTCTCAGAAAATTTCCGTTCCAAAACCAACACCAAAAAATCCAAATTAGATGTTGGTAAATCTCTGCTGATTTTTGAAACTGAAATACATGAATGGATTAAATCCTTCCAGCTAGCTTGCCTAGAGAATCTTAACCCAGCTGCTTCTGATTCTCACAGGAATCAATTCAAAAAATGGTTTAACTCTAAATCTCTTAAATTGAAGGAACTTAGCTATGAAATCACTCAATAGAACTTCAGTAATCGCCTAAAAATCTTCAAGGATCAAGTTATCTGACACTGGGTAAAAAAATCCCTCCTTAGTCTAAACAACACCCCTTGGGAAGCCTCTCAAACATCAGAGTGTAATGAAATGTCTCCTGAACCTCTTCCTCTGGTCATGTTTCAAGACAAAGGCAAGGCAGTCGAAGAATCTCCTGATCAAGAATTAGCTGCAGTTAATTCTGAGAATGTGGTCTCTTCTACTGAAACATCCTCCTCCTCTCTTGTGTTGAAAACTCTGGAGGAGTTGAAGAAAGAAAATGATGTGTTTAAGGAAAGGCTAGACAAACAGGATCAAACTAGCAAAGAAATTAAGGGGATGCTTGGGAAACAAGAGGAATCAAATAATCAGATCAAGAGTTTATTGGAAGCCCTGTTCACACGACTTCCACCTCCTCAACCATAGTTATGAAAAATTATTTTGTTTCTGCTATTTGTTTCTTATTTCAATCTTCAGTTTATCTTAATCCACTTTGAATACAAAATCCATTTTTGTTATACTTACGTGTTTTTTATTGCTTTTTGATTCTTGACAAAAAGGGGAAGAACGTAAGATATTTTGAATATAACACTATCGAGACTCATTCTCAAACATTTTGGATATCATAACTTCTGTTTTTATCATCTGAAAGAAAAATAGGAAATATATCTTGAAAAGCAACATCTGAAAGTAACTTCTGTCACGTGGAGGTATCAAAACTTTCATCACAAAGCTCTAATCAAAACATCTTTAGGGAAGTATTTTTTCTTTATCTGAGTATTCAACTCAGGGGGAGACATTATTTCTTTATGATCTTTAGTAATCTATCAAAATATACAAGTTTTTGTCATCAACAAAAAGGGGGAGATTTTTAAACATAGTTTGATTCTACATCCTTGTAAGAGTTTAGATGATAACAAACACATGACATATATAAAGAGCAAATATGTTCTCTAATGATGTATTTGAATATTCATGGAAATTATGATGCAAGAACCATAGAAGATGAGAGAGTTACGTGTTTGAATCTCTGTTTAGACACAACATGCTTAGAAGCAAATCCGTGTAAACACACTAAAAATGAAGAAGTTCTAATGTTACATCTTCTGAATGCACCAAGGCTGCGAGGGAAACTCTGATATTCTGATAATAAAGATTCTGGAAGAAAAAAAGAAGTCTCAACGATAATATTCTTCTTCTGATATGATCCCAAGAAAACAAGTTCTGATGCGTTACAACTCATTCATTATAAATCAAAAAGTAATGGCTGAACCAAGACAAGATATATATTTTTGGAAAGTGCATTAACAACACTTTATCAACTTTCCAAAAGCATCTTCTCATGTCTCTCGTGCATCGCCTATATATGGAAGACTTGAATAAGAAATCAAGAACACTACTGCACACTGAAAAATATTATTACCCAGTTTTATCTTGTGCTTTTCAATTGTGTAAACATCACTGTTGTGATATAGTTTTGTTTAGAAAACATTTTTGTACACACTCTTAATTTGACTTATTTTTGTAATACCTTGAGAAAACCAGATTGTGGTTTAAACTCAAGAAGACATTGATAGTAGTCATTGTATTTGTGTAATCAAATTTTGATTAGTGGATTAAGACTTCGTTTAAGAGAAGCGAAATCATATTAGCGGGTGGACTAGAGTAGTTTGAGTTCAAACGAACTAGAATAACCAACACGTCTACTGTTTTAATTTTGAAAACCCCAATTCAAACCCCCCTCTTCTTGTGTTTTTTCATTCTTCAAGTGCAATAATGTGCAACTTCTAGCATTCCCTTCTGGACTTGACTTCTCAGAAAATAGAACTTCATGTCAATGTGCTTTATTCTCCCATGCAGCATTGGGTTCTTTGCAAGACTTATAACTGATTTATTGTCAATCATCAACTTCACAGGTTTTCTCACCTTGATCTTCAGAACCTGCAACAAATTCATCAGCAAAAAACTTGACATGCAGTCAGAGCAACTACAATGTATTCTACTTCATAAGTTATCAACACAACCACAAGACGCTTCTGCGAACACCAAGAAATGAGATTTCCCAGATACTTGAAATAATATCCAGAAGTACTTCTTCTGTTAACTTTGTCCCCACACCAATCAAAGTCTGAATGGCATATTAACTTTGCGTTAGTTTTAACACCAGAAGGGAACAACACTCCATGCCTCAGAGTCCCTTTAATGCACCTCAATATCCTGACATCAGCTTGGTAATATGACCACTTAGGCTTGTTAATATACCTACTCACCATTCCAACTACATAACAAATGTCAGATCTGGTGTTACACAAATATCTCAATGATCCAACCAACTATTTGAAAGTTATAGCATCTACATCATCACCCTCAACATTAGAATCCAGCTTGTGATTCGTCTCAGTAGGTGTGATTTCAGTCTTGCAATTTGTTAACTCAAATCTCTTCAGAAGTTGAAGTTCATACTTCAGGCGATACAAAATTATACACTTTTCATAGTACATAATCTCCATCCCTAGAAAATATACCATATTTTCTAGACCAGTCATCTCAAACTCATTCATTAACCCCTTCTTGAACTTGATTGTCTCTTTTGCACAACTCACTATTAGCAATATTTCATCAATATAGAGATACACCAAAATCATTTTGCTTCCAGAAGTATGCTAAACATAGACAGCATACTCCATCTCACCCTTTCTGAATCATTGAAGCTTGAAAAATGAATCATTTTTCAGATTCCAAGCTCTAGGAGCTTGTTTCAGACCACACAACATTTTATGTAATATGTACATCATGTCTTCCTGATTCTTTTTACAAATCCAAGAGGCTGTGATACATATACCTATTCCTGTAATGGATATTTCAGAAATGCATATTGTTGTACCCCAAAATTTGCCCTCGCATTTTTCCACAAGAAATCACAGCTTCAGGCGTTTCCTAATTTTTCAAACTGGCTCAAGAATTGGTCAAACAGACTTTTCTCGTCAGTCAGACACAATTAGGGTTTTTATTGATTTTCAGGGCTCTAGAATATTTCAAACAGTTGGCTTAGGGTTTTGGTTGACTTTGGCTCAGTTTCGATCAGGTGAACGTTCTTTGGCATTTAATCAGGAATTAGGGTTTTGTGGGCACGTTCTCAGAAGGATTTAAATTCTACAGCACTTTGCAAGTTATTCCGAGATTTGGGTTGAATTCGCATCGTTCGATTTAATCAGTAAAAGAATGCATTTGGATTGAATTCACGTATGTATGATTAAATCAGTGAAAGGACGCATTCAGTTTGAATCTTGCAGCGTTGGTTAAAAATCAGTGAAAAGGGAATGCGCCTGATCAGTTGTTTTGATTAACTATTGTTTTGCTGTGGACGTTGGAAATGCCAGGTTTAACTGATCAAATACTAAAGCATTGTTTATTTAAATTATTTATTATTCTAAAATTAAGTGATTGGGATTTATTTTTCAATTATTTTAATTCAAAGAATTTTAAATAATAAATAAACAATAAAGGATAAAAAAGAGTTAATTGGATAAAAACCTTTTATTTACTTTTAAATTATTCATACAATTATTGTTTACAATTTGTTTACAACAATAATTTTATAGTAATTTAAACTTAAATAAAAAAAACTATCCTAAACATTCTTTTCTAATCTTCAATTCTTCATCTGCTATCCTTTGCTCCAGTGCTCCATTTTATTTTATTCATCTGCAAAAGAAAAAAGAAAAGTCAATAGCAGATAAATAAAAGAGACAGATATAAAATTCATCATTAAGGGCCACTGATTGGGATCAGTTAACCCTCTCTGCAAATCACGGGATTTCTCCCGGTTCACAAAGAGGGACGAATATTTATTTGCTAAAAATGAATGCACAAAAGTCAAAATTGCACAATTCAAAAATTGTCCAAACTGCATAAGTTCAAATCTCAAAACTCCAAAGTGCAAATCAAACTACAAAGTCCAAACTGAAAAATTCAAACTTGCTGTCCAACTGTACAAGGCTACCCAAGCTATCAAAGAAGAAGATTTGAAAAGATATAAAGCACAAAATCTGGAAGAAGGGACAAATATGCAGAGGAAGCATGATATGCAAGCAAACTATTTCATCATTTCCCAACAAAGTGGCCCTTTCAGAACAAAAGTACAGCATAAGCATATTTTAAATATATAAACTGTACTGAGAGAGGAGAAAAAGAGAGCAAAGAAAGCAGGCTTAGGCTTTAGGCAGGAAGAAAGAAATATAAAAGAACTGAACACAGTACAGTAAAGGAGGACATAGGCAAACCAATACACCACAAAGAAAGGCAAAACCTGCTGAACAAAAGGCAAAACCTGCTGAACAAAAGGCCAAGCCTGATGAACAAAAGGCCAAGCCTGCTGAACCTGTCAAAAGTCCCAAACCATCCAAAAACCAAGAAGATACATATACCTGCATATGCAAAAACCTGCCTAAAAAGAAAAGCCTAAAAAGCATAAAAACCTGTCAAAGGCCTAACCTGAGGCCTGAGCCTCAAGGCCATTAACCTGCTAGAAATCTCCAAACCATAAGCCAGCATTAACCGGAAAACCCTTCAAAAAAAAACTCTTACCATTCAATCCAAACACAAAAAAAAAGAGCATGAATTGTAAAAGCCTAAAGAGCCTTAAACCACTGTCAAAGCCTTAAACCACTGTCAAAGAACCAAAACCAGAAGAAGCATAAAGCCTTACCAACAAGCATGAAACCTGTACCAACCTAATAAAACCTCTGTCAAGTATCAAAACCTGCACAGTCCAAACTCAAACAACCAAACCCAAAACAAATTAACCTGTCAAGCCCCAGAACCAACCAACTCAACATATGTCCAAAACCATTCAACTCAAACACAAAAAAAAAGAGCATAAACTGAGAAGCCTCAAAAAAGCCTGCCAACTAGAAAAACAGTAAGGCCATCAACCAAAACGCCTACCCTGTCCAACCTTTCAAAGAACCAGAAATGGTGCAAGCATAAATTCAAGCATAGCATTCAACCCACATACAAAGCATCCAAAGCCAAACCACAGAACCCTCAGAGAAATACTCATCATTGGGCCATAAACAAACAATAAGGCAGGCAACTCAGAGAAGGGACAAAGAAGCACATTCAAGGCAACATGAAGGGCCTCAGAAAAGCTTCATCATAGGCCAATAACCCCTAAGCTTTCAAAACCCAAGGGCTCCAAATAAGCTTAAACCCTAACTAGCATTCAAAGGCAACAAAGACCCTCAGAATTTCTTCATCATTGGGCGTAAAAAATCATCAAGCATCACATTGAACAAGCATACAAAAGGCAGAGGTATCTCAAGGCAACATAAACAGAAGGCAACACAAGGAAGAGAAGAAGAAAGAAGTGAATATCAAAAAGGCTCAGATCATCCTCATCACCAAATAAAAGGGCAAAAGATAAAGAATACACAAACCAGGGTTCCGAGTCCATCATCACGCGTATTATCCGCCCAAGCCTCCTACGCGCATCCCCATCTCCTCCATCGTCTTCCTCTAAAGGTAGTTCCCTTTCCCCTTCTCTTTCATACCTCGTTAAACAAACAAAATGAGCACCTAATCAAAAAACAGTAGATCGGAACACGCAAAAGAAGGAGAATAAAAACCCTAACGCGTTGAAAAGAAAAAGAATCGTACCTCTGTTTGTCACCATTTGAGTGGGCGTGAAGAGGGGAGAAGAGGTGGTAACGCTGGTGGCTAGGGCGAGAAGATCAGAGCTCTGAATCTATGGCGAAAGGATGGACGAAGAAGACAAAGTAGCCACAAACGGCGCTTCTGTTCGCTCACAAACCCTACGCGTTTCAAATGAACACAACAATCAAAAACCCTAAAACGTTTTTTGTGTAAAACTTGGGCCTTGCCCCTTTCTGAAATGCCTGAAGCCCAATGAATTTCCAGTTAACACCCCCCCATCCGTTGCTCTCTTGTTTTGGGCCAGCATAATCTCCCTTGGCCCATTTCTAATTTCTTTCTAAAAACCTTTTTTAAAAAAAACTATCTATATTCTTTTACAAAATTAACATGAGTTTTATTATATCAAATTTTTCTTTTTATAACATATTCATAATTTTTTGAACACAATATATTAAAGAACTTTCTTTCAATAAAAGAAACTTTGTACATTAATGCATAAAATACCTAAAAATATGTTTGTTTAAAACACTTTTTTTTTCATTATTAAAACTTATTCTAATTTGTACATAAATTCTTTTTTAAAATAAATACATTTTCCTTTCTTAGAAATTTTGTACATAATAAATAAAGATACATTTTTTAATTAGAATTTAAAACATTTAATTAAAACATTCTTTTTTGTATATATTAAAGAAAGTACAAGATTATTAATTAGATTAAACAAATATTTTAATTTCTTTCTTTAAAGTTAACCATACCTTAATAATACATTTAAATTCACATTGTCGCACCTGTAAATAATTACATATACCTATGCACGTACACTTACACAATATACTTGCATTTGATACATTATACATTTGCTTATTGTTGTATATTCGTTACATTTACATTTGATCGCAAATTCGATTTGGTTGTAACCTATTGGACACTACATTCCTAAAGTCTCATCCCCATTTGTAAATTTGTACCCCCACTCCCGGATACTTATTTTGTAATAGCGTAGACTTTAAATTCTTGCAATTTACCGCTTTCAATTATACTATGGTTAGACCTAGGGTTTGCATGTACATAAAATCAACCGCTAGATAACCTAATACAAGACAAATACATGAAATCAATACACAATCACACTTACACCCTCTAGGGTAATCCCACATGTTGCCTTCCAAAATGGGCCATGCTTGCACGTCGAGTATCTTTGGCAAAACAAATTCAAATGATCATAAGTCCCTCGATGACGCTTTCGAAAGTTGCCTAAATGGAATGATCATAGTCCCTTCAAAGCAAATTACCAAAGACACTTGGCACCATTGCATTCATGGTCCATACGATGACCCGCGCCCGTCCCGAACAAACATCCTAAACGCAAGATTGTCCACCAAATTCAATGGTGGAACAAAATTGTTAAAAAGGGTTAAAATCATAGAGAAAACCTTTGAGTACAATAGGGTAGATAAAACTCTTAGTTACTTGAGATCAACTTGCAAAAACACTTGCCTTCTTTTCAAAAACCATACTTCACGAACACTTTCAAAACAAACTCTCAAAACATTTTGAAACATCTTTTCGAAAAGATACACACCTTTGTAAAACATTCGAATAAAGAATTGTTACAAGGGTAGCCTAAGACAAGGCATCTTCTTCCAAAACATTTTAAAAAACACACACACACACACCACAATTTCAAAGCAATCGAAAATCAAGGCAAGTGATCTAAAAAACCAAGTAACTAAGAGCCCATGGATAACCATAGATGAAAAGGGTGCTAATACCTTCCCTTTTCATAATCTACCCCCCGAACCCAAGAAAACATCTCAAAGGTTTTTGCTGTGCTTTTTAAAACCTTTCCTTAGGATAAAATAAAAAGTCGGTGGCGATTCTTGCTCAACCGCACAAGTGCGAATACAAACGCAAAACACACAGTCAGTTCTCCCACCGTATCACAGAACTGGCGACTCTGCTGGGGAGATACTTAAAAGTGGGGTTACCTTAGGGTTTAGATCACCTTTACTTTCTTGCTTTGATTGACTTGATTGCTTTATCTTTTGGGTTCTTGTTTGGGTTTGTTGTAAATCCTACACCCGGATTTGGGGCACCTTCTTAGGTAAATAGCAAAAAAACTGCGAGGGAACTGTGCGGGGTATACCGACATGGTTGAAGCAGTAAGCTTTGTTAGTGTGACATATTTGTGAGTACCGGTAACCCTTGAGTAGTCAAGGAGAGTACGGGGCCGCTGAGTGATGTCGTGAAGCACTAACGAACTCTTAGGACCTTAATTGACCATCTTAGCTTTTTTAGGGGTAGTGAGATGACCGACTTTGGTGCAGTCCGAAGTTGGTAGATACTCGATACTACACTCATTTGAGGGTTGTTTTCTTGGAATATTTTGGTCGCCAGTAAGTGGCTAAACCGAAACGATGAACACAGAAAACAATCCAATGATATTGAGCTCCTTAGAATCCAGTTTCTATTTTAGGACAGGATGAGCCAACTAACTTCAAGAGGGTACCTACCTAAACCCCATGCAAGCCTAAACCTAAGGACTTGTTTGCTTTGTGTGAATATGTTTGTCTGTATATACACTCACTTGCTTTTCGCATACATGTACATAACATCATGACATCATACCATAGCATTTTCAATAACCATTTCAAGGATCTCGAGGGTTCTTTTGATGCAGGGTTACGTTGAACCAGACGTCTACCAAGGGGCAAGAGGTTTCTCCTCTAAACCAATACCAATCAAGTTCAAGCACAACAACTTGAATCAGTGGCTATGACCCACTCGACATGGTGAGCTTGATTCTCGTGGAAAGACATCCACCGATACAAAGTTCTCCAGTCAAAGATCAAGTACAACAACTTGAATCAGTGGCTATGACCCACTCGACATGGTGAGCTTGATTCTCGTGGAAAGACATCCACCGATACAAAGTTCTCCAGTTAAAGATCAAGTACAACAACTTGAATCAGTGGCTATGACCCACTGGACATGGTGAGCTTGATTTTAGTGGAAAGGCATCCACCGGTGCAAAGATCTCCAATCCAAGAGCAAAGTTCAACCTCTAACATTTTCTTGTGTTTACCCCAAGAGATCCTTGAAAGCATGCATCCACATATCATGCATTGCATCTTAACGATCTTTCCTTTTTCAGGTTTCCTTACTCTCCTGCTGTTTATTTCAGTAAGAGATGGCTTTAGAAAGGTCTGTCAAAGACATCCAAGATCAGACTGCTCAACTGCAGGAGATGTTCCTGAACTTGTCTCTGGGGCAAGAAGAGATGAAAGCTCTCCTCACAAAGGGCTTGGAGAATTCAAGCAAGGCCAGGAGTGATCAGCTTGCGTAGCTGCAGTTTGATCTGACGATGTTAAGGACCCAAGTGATGGGACAGTTGGTGGCCCAGATGGCTCTCATCCAAGACCTATCTCAAAGACAAGAGGAACTCAGAGTTCTTGTCCGCCAATTGCTTCCAAACAACCAACCGGGGCAAACATCTGAGGTTGAAGAGCAAGTCACCGCTCAACCTCCATCCACTCAAGAAGACAAGGGGAAGGCTCCTTCGCTTGCTTCAGGGTCACAAGCCCATCAACAACCTCGCCAGCGTCAACGGGGTAATCAGCGTAAGCAAGAAACGTCGGGAAGACAGTTCACGGAGACTGAAATACCATCATTCTTCATACTGAAGCGTCTGTTGGAGGTCAACCTTCTTACCTTAAAGGATCCTCCTCAGAAGCTCAAGACCTCCTCTCCTAACTATCGTCCCGACGCATTTTGTGTTTACCACTCCTACAGCCCGGGACACGACACCAACGACTGTTGGGCCTTGAAGAACAAGATTTAAGATCTGATCAACATTAGAGTGCTGGAATTCATGCCAGACGGCGAGATGAAAATCTTCCGTTAAAGGGTTCTCCACCTGAAGTGACGAAGCTCAAGCTGAAAGACTTTTGCTTCTTTTTGAATTTTCAAAGTTGTAATTTCTTTTGCTGTCAAACAATTATTTGTTGATGTTAAACTCTGTTTTCATTAATGCATTGCATATGTTTGTCTTGAATTCATCCATTCGTTTCACTACTCTTATGCTTTTCTTTATGATATTTGACTCTTGATAAAAAGCTGTAAGCCTTTAGAGGGAGGATGACGAAACAATACCATTGATCTTATACAGTATGCTTTTGAACAGACCTTGTTGATGATGTACATGCATTTCTTTCAATTCCCAAACACTGGAGTTATAAGGAAGATAATCCCTAGTCAACCCCTTCGAGCCAAAGAAGTAGGAGTTTTATGTTTCTAAACAATCAAAACCTTTGATATAAACCTGGGGCAGGGTAGTATCTCAGTTAATTCAAAAGAAATGCGCATTGAAGTCGCAAACTCTCAGTTCGTAATACAACGAACGACGTCAAAAAAAAAAGAAGAGAAAAGCTTTCCTTTGGAATCAAAAGACAAGGGTGGTTCCCTATCACATAGACAGTCAATCTGTCAAAAAGAGAAAAAGTCCACTGAGCCAAAACCTGTAAAGGAAGCTCGGGAAAGCTGGGGCATCCCGCTGACCGTAATCTCGAAAAACGGGAACAGTCAGGCAAAAGTTAGGGATAACAAATCAAAATCAAAATAGTGAGGTCATTACAAAATCCTCAACAACATGAAAAAATGTTGAAAAAGAAAAAAGGAGATGATGACTGTCTCCCAAATTCATCTAGCGAACCATCGCCCGAAAGTCGTTCCTGACTCAAAACAGAGTGCGACGCACAATTAACTGAGCTTAGGTATGAAGAACATCATGAAGAGCGGGTGGGTACAAATATACTTTGAGCCTTTATCTTTTGTTTCTTAAACCGTGAACTAAGCCACGTTACAACCCTTCAAAAGTCCTAATTGAAGCATGGGTTAGTTCGAAAGCATACTGTTACAAAAGGTATCCTGACTCCTGTAGGGCTTTACTCTAAATCTTGTGTTGATCTGTCTTATAAAAACGTTTTCTGCTAAAAAACGCATTTTTAAAAAAAACTTCGAGACAAACATAAACTTTGCATTGCTTGAATATCACTGTCTGTATTTGGCTTTTTGTTTGACAGCGAAGAATTTCATACAGCGAATGTTCGGAGGAACGAAAACTCTCTCAGTGAGCAAAATCACTTCAAAAGGACGACACTTCCATTACAAATCTCCTATCAACAAGGGGCATGACATAGCACAATCCAATTAACCCGGGGCAGTCCAGTCAAGGTTTCAACAGATCGTTCAAAGTTCAGTTAACCTGGGGCAGTCCAGTCAAGATTTCAACAAAATCTCTCAATTGCAGATTGACCTGGGGCAATTCTCCGTCACCATCACTTGGGGCATTCGAATGTAAATCTCAAGGGTTATGAACAGGCCAAGTTTCCTGGCAATATTACATGCATCTAAATACTGGGGGCAATGATGAAACCTCTCTAGCAGACCAGCAATCATGGGTTTATTTCCCCAACATTTGCTAAGGATTTATTCTCCAGTGCAAATTACATTTCAGCAGCATTCTAAGCATATGCAGGCTGATCAAAATTCCTTCATCACCTGTTGGAAGATATAGTTTTACACAGACTCATCATCAGGAAACCCTACACCGGTTCCTATTCAACCTCAAGATTTCTGAAAACAGTTCACGGGTTCTCCAAGTAACAGATGTTAACCTATCGCTTGTTCAGATTCTTCTCAAGACTTCTGAAAACAATTTATGGATTCTTCCCAACAACGGATGTTAATCTATCACTTATTCAGATGCAACTTTTGAAAACAGTTTACGGACGCTTCCCAACAACGGATGCTGCTCTATTGCTTATTCAACTTCAAGACTTCTGAAAACAGTTTATGGATTCTTCCCAACAACGGATGTTAATCTATCACTTGTTCAGATGCAACTTTTGAAAACAGTTTACGGACGCTTCCCAACAACGGATGCTGCTCTATTGCTTATTCAACTTCA
Organism: Vicia faba; assembly: GCA_948472305.1. Lineage (NCBI taxonomy): Eukaryota > Viridiplantae > Streptophyta > Magnoliopsida > Fabales > Fabaceae > Vicia > Vicia faba. The sequence continues at coordinate 404,081 of CATIWC010000649.1, read as the reverse complement.
AGACTTCTGAAAACAGTTTACGGATTCTCCAGTAACGGATGTTAATCTATCGCTTGTTCAGATTCCAGGCCTTCACCTGCAGCAATCAAAAGATTCTTGCGATCCCCAGCCAGAGAACCTTCCGGAAGCTAGTTCCCCTCGGAGTCAAGTTTCATTATCCCCAGCAAAGCTAAAACTTCAGGCTATCAATCCCCAGCGGAGCCAGACTAGTGAACCTTCTTCCCACAGAGATAATTCCCACCAAACCGAAGATTCTCAGTCTTATATCCCCAGCATGAGTCTATTAGATTGGAACTCCCCAGTAGAAGTCATCAGGAATTCTCTTCCCCAGCAACAGCCAAGGAATTATTTTCCCGGCAGCAGTCAAGATTCTTTTATCTTCAGCCATCCAGGATTCATTTATCCTCAGCAAGATAGCCCATCAATTTACATGCGCATTCATCACATTCATGTCATAAACATTGATGTCACATACATTGCATCATGCATCATAACATTGCATATAACTAACCCTTTACCTTTTCAGGTAAGATCAGTCGACGAACAAAGATCATCTTCCGAGATTCATCCAGAAATAGTTCAGATGTGACCAGGACACGGCAACATTCTGATACTTATTCTGGATTCACTCCGATGCAGTTTTACACGGACGCATCATCAGGAAACCCTACACCGGTTCCTATTCAACTTCAAGACTTCTGAAAACAGTTCACGGGTTCTCCAGTAACGGATGTTAACCTATCACTTGTTCAGACTCTTCTCAAACTTCTGAAAAAAGTTTACGGATTCTCCAGTAACGGATGTTAATCTATCGCTTGTTCAGACTGAAGACTTCTGAAAACAGTTTACGGACGCTTCCCAACAACGGATGCTGCTCTATTGCTTATTCAACTTCAAGATTTCTGAAAACAGCTCACGGGTTCTCCAAGTAACAGATGTTAACCTATCGCTTGTTTAGTTTCTTCTCCAAACAGTTTATGGATTCTTCCCAACAACGGATGTTAATCTATCAACTTGCTCAGATGCAATTTTTTGAAAACAGTTTACGGATTCCTCCCAACAACGGATGTCAATCTATTGCTTATTCAGACCCCCAATTCAGAGATGGTCCAAAGCATGGACACCTTCCTGATACTCGTTCCAGATGGCATCTTTAAGCCCATCCCCGACAAGTTTCTGTCACTCCTCCCGATGGCATCGTTAAGCCCATCTCCAAATGGCATCTCTAAGCCCATTCCCGCATCCATTGCTTTGACGAGTGCAAATTTAAGGGCACTCTAGTGTCCAATCTCCTTCTACCCTCGAGTCGCGAAAGGCAAACTTGCCAATCTAACTCTTCGGATTCAAGAAGATTGAACAGGGGCAACTGTTGCACCCCAAAATTTGCCCTCGCATTTTTCCATAAGAAATCACAGCTTCAGGCGTTTCCTGATTTTTCAAACTGGCTCAAGAATCGGTCAAACAGACTTTTCTCGTCAATCAGACACAATTAGGGTTTTTATTGATTTTCAGGGCTCTAGAATGTTTCAAACAGTTGACTTAGGGTTTTGGGTGACTTTGGCTCAGTTTCGATCAGGCGAACGTTCTTTGGCATTTAATCAGGAATTAGGGTTTTGTGGGCACGTTCTCAGAAGGATTTAAATTCTACAGCACTTTGCAAGTTATTCCGAGATTTGGGTTGAATTCGCATCGTTCGATTTAATCAGTAAAAGAATGCATTTGGATTAAATTCACGTCTGTATGATTAAATCAGTGAAAGGACGCATTCAGTTTGAATCTTGCAGCGTTGGGTAAAAATCAGTGAAAAGGGAATGCGCCTGATCAGTTGTTTTGATTAACTATTGTTTTGCTGTGGACGTTGGAAATGCCAGGTTTAACTGATCAAATACTAAAGCATTGTTTATTTAAATTATTTATTATTCTAAAATTAAGTGATTGGGATTTATTTTTCAATTATTTTAATTCAAAGAATTTTAAATAATAAATAAACAATAAAGGATAAAAAAGAGTTAATTGGATAAAAACCTTTTATTTACTTTTAAATTATTCGTACAATTATTGTTTACAATTTGTTTACAACAATAATTTTACAGTAATTTAAACTTAAATAAAAAAAACTATCCTAAACATTCTTTTCTAATCTTCAATTCTTCATCTGCTATCCTTTGCTCCAGTGCTCCATTTTATTTTATTCATCTGCAAAAGAAAAAAGAAAAGTCAATAGCAGATAAATAAAAGAGACAGATATAAAATTCATCATTAAGGGCCACTGATTGGGATCAGTTAACCCTCTCTGCAAATCACGGGATTTCTCCCGGTTCACAAAGAGGGACGAATATTTATTTGCTAAAAATGAATGCACAAAAGTCAAAATTGCACAATTCAAAAATTGTCCAAACTGCATAAGTTCAAATCTCAAAACTCCAAAGTGCAAATCAAACTACAAAGTCCAAACTGAAAAATTCAAACTTGCTGTCCAACTGTACAAGGCTACCCAAGCTATCAAAGAAGAAGATTTGAAAAGATACAAAGCACAAAATCTGGAAGAAGGGACAAATATGCAGAGGAAGCATGATATGCAAGCAAACTATTTCATCATTTCCCAACAAAGTGGCCCTTTCAGAACAAAAGTACAGCATAAGCATATTTTAAATATATGAACTGTACTGAGAGAGGAGAAAAAGAGAGCAAAGAAAGCAGGCTTAGGCTTTAGGCAGGAAGAAAGAAATATAAAAGAACTGAACACAGTACAGTAAAGGAGGACAGAGGCAAACCAATACACCACAAAGAAAGGCAAAACCTGCTGAACAAAAGGCAAAACCTGCTGAACAAAAGGCCAAGCCTGATGAACAAAAGGCCAAGCCTGCTGAACCTGTCAAAAGTCCCAAACCATCCAAAAACCAAGAAGATACATATACCTGCATATGCAAAAACCTGCCTAAAAAGAAAAGCCTAAAAAGCATAAAAACCTGTCAAAGGCCTAACCTGAAGCCTGAGCCTCAAGGCCATTAACCTGCTAGAAATCTCCAAACCATAAGCCAACATTAACCGGAAAACCCTTAAAAAAAAACTCTTACCATTCAATCCAAACACAAAAAAAGAGAGCATGAATTGTAAAAGCCTAAAGAGCCTTAAACCACTGTCAAAGCCTTAAACCACTGTCAAAGAACCAAAACCATAAGAAGCATAAAGCCTTACCAACAAGCATGAAACCTGTACCAACCTAATAAAACCTCTATCAAGTATCAAAACCTGCACAGTCCAAACTCAAACAACCAAACCCAAAACAAATTAACCTGTCAAGCCCCAGAACCAACCAACTCAACATATGTCCAAAACCATTCAACTCAAACACAAAAAAAAGAGCATAAACTGAGAAGCCTCAAAAAAGCCTGCCAACTAGAAAAACAGTAAGGCCATCAACCAAAACGCCTACCCTGTCCAACCTTTCAAAGAACCAGAAATGGTGCAAGCATAAATTCAAGCATAGCATTCAACCCACATACAAAGCATCCAAAGCCAAACCACAGAACCCTCAGAGAAATACTCATCATTGGGCCATAAACAAACAATAAGGCAGGCAACTCAGAGAAGGGATAAAGAAGCACATTCAAGGCAACATGAAGGGCCTCAGAAAAGCTTCATCATAGGCCAATAACCCCTAAGCTTTCAAAACCCAAGGGCTCCAAATAATCTTAAACCCTAACTAGCATTCAAAGGCAACAAAGACCCTCAGAATTTCTTCATCATTGGGCGTAAAAAATCATCAAGCATCACATTGAACAAGCATACAAAAGGCAGAGGTATCTCAAGGCAACATAAACAGAAGGAAACACAAGGAAGAGAAGAAGAAAGAAGTGAATATCAAAAAGGCTCAGATCATCCTCATCACCAAATAAAAGGGCAAAAGACAAAGAATACACAAACCAGGGTTCCGAGTCCATCATCACGCGTATTCTCCGCCCAAGCCTCCTACGCGCATCCCCATCTCCTCCATCGTCTTCCTCTAAAGGTAGTTCCCTTTCCCCTTCTCTTTCATACCTCGTTAAACAAACAAAATGAGCACCTAATCAAAAAACAGTAGATCGGAACACGCAAAAGAAGGAGAATAAAAACCCTAACGCGTTGAAAAGAAAAAGAATCGTACCTCTGTTTGTCACCATTTGAGTGGGCGTGAAGAGGGGAGAAGAGGTGGTAACGCTGGTGGCTAGGGCGAGAAGATCAGAGCTCTGAATCTATGGCGAAAGGATGGACGGAGAAGACGAAGTAGCCACAAACGGCGCTTCTGTTCGCTCACAAACCCTACGCGTTTCAAATGAACACAACAATCAAAAACCCTAAAACGTTTTTTGTGTAAAACTTGGGCCTTGCCCCTTTCTGAAATGCCTGAAGCCCAATGAATTTCCAGTTAACACCCCCCATCCGTTGCTCTCTTGTTTTGGGCCAGCATAATCTCCCTTGGCCCATTTCTAATTTCTTTCTAAAAACCTTTTTTAAAAAAAACTATCTATATTCTTTTACAAAATTAACATGAGTTTTATTATATCAAATTTTTCTTTTTATAACATATTCATAATTTTTTGAACATAATATATTAAAGAAATTTCTTTCAATAAAAGAAACTTTGTACATTAATGCATAAAATACCTAAAAATATGTTTGTTTAAAACACTTTTTTTTTCATTATTAAAACTTATTCTAATTTGTACATAAATTATTTTTTAAAATAAATACATTTTCCTTTCTTAGAAATTTTGTAGATAATAAATAAAGATACATTTTTTAATTAGAATTTAAAACATTTAATTAAAACATTCTTTTTTGTATATATTAAAGAAAGTACAAGATTATTAATTAGATTAAACAAATATTTTAATTTCTTTCTTTAAAGTTAACCATACCTTAATAATACATTTAAATTCACATTGTCGCACCTGTAAATAATTACATATACCTATGCACGTACACTTACACAATATACTCGCATTTGATACATTATACATTTGCTTATTGTTGTATATTCGTTACATTTACATTTGATCGCAAATTCGATTTAGTTGTAACCTATTGGACACTACATTCCTAAAGTCTCATCCCCATTTGTAAATTTGTACCCCCACTCCCGGATACTTATTTTGTAATAGCGTAGACTTTAAATTCTTGCAATTTACCGCTTTCAATTATACTATGGTTAGACCTAGGGTTTGCATATACATAAAATCAAACGCTAGATAACCTAATACAAGACAAATACATGAAATCAATACACAATCATACTTACACCCTCTAGGGTAATCCCACATGTTGCTTTCCAAAATGGGCCATGCTTGCACGTCGAGTATCTTTAGCAAAACAAATTCAAATGATCATAAGTCCCTCGGTGACGCTTTCGAAAGTTGCCTAAATGGAATGATCATAGTCCCTTCAAAGCAAATTACCAAAGACACTTGGCACCATTGCATTCATGGTCCATACGATGACCCGCGCCCGTCCCGAACAAACATCCTAAACGCAAGATTGTCCACCAAATTCAATGGTGGAGCAAAATTGTTAAAAAGGTTTGAAATCATAGAGAAAACCTTTGAGTACAATAGGGTAGATAAAACTATTAGTTACTTGAGATCAACTTGCAAAAACACTTGCCTTCTTTTCAAAAACCATACTTCACGAACACTTTCAAAAAAAACTCTCAAAACATTTTGAAACATCTTTTCGAAAAGATACACACCTTTGTAAAACATTCGAATAAAGAATTGTTACAAGGGTAGCCTAAGACAAGGCACCTTCTTCCAAAACATTTTCAAAAACACACACACACACACCACAATTTCAAAGCAATCGAAAATCAAGGCAAGTGATCTAAAAAACCAAGTAACTAAGAGCCCATGGATAACCATGGATGAAAAGGGTGCTAATACCTTCCCTTTTCATAATCTACCCCCCAAACCCAAGAAAACATCTCAAAGGTTTTTGCTGTGCTTTTTAAAACCTTTCCTTAGGATAAAATAAAAAGTCGGTGGCGACTCTTGCTCAACCGCACAAGTGCGAATACAAACGCAAAACACACAGTCAGTTCTCCCACCGTATCACATATATTTTACATCCAGATGCACCAGAGGCCAATTTCTATTTATAACTATGGGAATCACTAATCTAATTGTTTCATGCCTAGCTCCATGCACAAACACTTCAAAGTAATATAGTCAATATTTCTATAGAAATCCTCTATCTACTAACATTGCTTTATATTTTCCAATTGATCCATCTGGCTTCAACTTTATCATGAAAACCCATCTGACGCCAATGGCTTTCTTCTCTTTTGAAAGCTTAGTCAACTCATAAGTCTTATTTCTTTCTATAACCTCAAGTTATTCTTTCATGGCCTTCAAACACACTTTCTTCTTGAGTGCTTCTTTCTTACTAACTATTTCAGAGTCTACCAACATGGAACATTAAATGATTTCTCCCTCAGAGTCTACTTCAGTATTATGCAACATGTCAAACTCTGTATATCTTTTTGGTATTTGTCTGATTCTTTGTGGCCTATAGACTTGTTCAAAACATCCTTCTAATTCTAGAACTGTATACCTTATAGATTTTCTTCAGAAGTTGGACAACCTCCATAAGTCTCAACTTCAAAAGCATTACCCTTAGAGTCTTGATCACCAGAGTATTGACCACCAGATTATGGATCATCATCAGAATCTAGATCAGAATCAAATTCACCTTCAGAACAAAAATTATCTTCTGACTTTGACTCGTCTTTAGAGTCTCCTTTTGACTCTGACTCATATTTAGAACCTTCAGATTCTGAACTATCTTCATAAGTTATCCCATGTGTCAACACTACACCAGAGTTGGATTGAGACTTGCTCCAATCCCATGCTTCTGACTCCTTCATAATGACGTCTCTACTGACTTTAATTTTATTAGTTACTGGATAATAAAGCTTGTACGCACATGTATTGTGGTACCCAATCAACAACATTACCTTGCTTCTATCATCCAACTTTTTTCTCTTAGCATTAGGAACATGTTTGTAACGAACTGAACCAAATACCTTGAAATGAACCATACTTTGCTTATCTCCAATCCACTTCTCTAAAGGAATAATTTCCTTCAACTTCTTCGTTGGACACTTATTGAGCACATACACTGAAGTGGCAACAACTTCTCCCTATAATGTGTAAGGCCGCTTCTTCTCTTTTAGCATGCTCCTTGTCATATCAAGCAAAGTTTTATTTCTTCTTTAAACAAGACCATTGTACTTATTAGTGTATGAAGTAGTAACCTCATGCTCAATTCCATTATTCTTACAGAACTTCTAGAACTCTGTAGAGTTATACTCACCTCCAACGTCAATTTTGAGAACTTTCAATTTCTGACCACTCTGTTTCTCAGCCTTCACCTTAAACTTCTAGAACTCGGTAAACTCCTCATGTTTAAAAATTATGAGTGCTACCTATGTCATTCTTATGAACTCATCCACAAAAGACACAAAATACTTGTTTCCTCCAAGTGAAGGTACATGAAATGGTTCATATAAATCAAAATGTACTACTCCTAAAGCATCTTTTACTCTTGAGGCTACTTCTGACGCAAGTGGCAAGCTGGGTTGCTTCCTTTTCATGCATACCACACATGACTTCTCAGGCTACACAATCTTTGGAATTCCATGTACCAGCTTCTTAGAACTTATATGCCTTAAGCTTCTGAATCTTAGATGTCCCAATCTCTTGTGCCATAACTCACTGTCACCTTCAGCGCCTTATGCACTAAGGCATTTAGTTTCAGCTGTCTCTATATTCACCTTGAATGGTCTGTTACTTCCTTGCTCATATTGCTTAATCAACTTATGGTCAGAGTCATACAACTTCATGGGATTTTTCTTCATGGTAATTGAGAAACCTTTCTCAATGAGATGCCCTACACTCATCAGATTTCTCTTCATCCCAGGAACATACCAAACGTCTTTGAAGAGATCAGTTCTTCCATTCTTCACTCTGACTTTGACATTTCCCATACCTTCTACATTAAGGTATTTATCCTTAGCACATATGATCTTTGTCCTCTTTATGAATTCAAAATCAACCAGCCATTGTTTGTTTCCAGTTAAGTGATTTGAGCAGCCAGTGTCCATATACCACAAGTCTACAAAATAACTACCATCAGACTGATAAGCCATCAATAACATATGTTCATCATCATAATATCCTCTGTCTATGTTTGCTTCTTCTAATTTCCTTTCCTTGTTTGATCAACAATCCTTAGCAAAGTGGCTAAACTGCTTACAACAGTAGCATTGAACCTTCATCGTATGAAACTTCTCCCTTCCTTTTTGATGTTTCTTCTCATCATAATTGGAGACTTCTGAATTATGAGAATCACCATGTCTCTTCTTGGCCTTTAACAAAGACTTCTTCTAATACTTCTTTCCAGAATACGCCTTAAAAGCCAACTCTACCTCTCTCTCAGAGGTTCTCTCAGTCAGACGTAACTCTTGTGCCTCTAGACTACTTTGCAGCTCTTCAATTCTCATGGTATTCAGACATTTAGAATGTTCAATTGCGACAACAATTTAATCAAATTGAGGAGTAAGAGATCTCAATATCTTCTCAATGATTACATTTTTAGAAAGAGCTTTTCCATACAATTTCATCTCATTTGTAATCAGAATCACTCTAGAGATATAATATGGTACCTTCTCATTATTCTTCATGTTGAGATTATCATACTTCTTACATAGAGATTGAAGCTTCACCTTATTCACTAACGCATCACTGTCGTAGCACCATATCAGTATATCCCATGCAACCTTCATCATCATCGAATCAACAATTTTCTCAAACACATTCGCATCCACACACTGATGGATGTAGAACAACGCTTTTTTATCTTTCTTCGTCATATCTCTTTGCATGTTTCTTTGTTCCTCCACCGTATCTACTGCAACCAGAACGTAACCTTCAGCAACAAGATCAAGAACATCTGGAGCACCAAACAACACACACATTTGAGTTATCCACCGATTCCAACTATTTATGCCGTTCATATTCATTCTTATGCACTAAAAAATCAAACATATCTCACCAAACACTGGTGTTTCCCGATCCCTTAAACTAAAGAAATGAAATTCTATTACGATTTCGATCGTGAATTCAACGCAAATTCAAGAAACAAAATCAATCACACATGACTCATGTACACTCGTGTTTCCCTGTGAATCAAACCAGAGCTCTAGATAAAAAGTATTGGTGCATATGGTAGAAGATGAAGATGAAAATGAAATAAGAGAGAGAAAAAGAAGAAAGAGAAATAACGGTTACACCAAACTTGTTGAGAAAGAAACTCTATTTATAAATATTATGAAAACCCTAGTTAGTAACTTGTTTAAATACACAAAATAAACAATCACATAGGCACAAACAAAAGTATGCTTAGTAGTTAAGCTAACATCTAAGAGTAGCTTCTAGAAAATATCTAACTATTGCTTCTAAGCAACAGCCTCAGAAGCTACTACTTTTGATTAAGAGACCCAGAAGCTTCAGACTCTAACAACAACTTCTGAGTATCCCTAGCTTCTGAACATGAATTACTTATAACAAAAACTATCTAGGGTTGAAAACATGTTTCGGCCAAACAAAAGACAAAGGCTTCCCTTAATTCCCATTCGTCTCACCATAACAAACAGTTGTGTCTAAGAGATGTTAGAGACAAAAACAAGAGTAAAGCCTCGCCACCCTTACCTCTTTTCAGTGGTTACATGTATATGCCTCATACTCAACAAAACCACTTCACTAACTTTGTTATAAACTTCCATATCTTCCAACCACGACGTCTATAACCATATTATTAAGGGAATATATATTCATACACGTTCTAGATTGAGTCAACTACTATTTTCTCAATAGACTAAGTTGATGTCCAAATTGTACCTAATGAGATGATTGCGCATTTATGAACTACTCATGTTCTTCGGATATATATTTTTAAAATAGTTGACATTTGACCACATTTTTGTCATTCAAAATGATCTTGTAAATTCTCTCTCTCTCTCTCTCTGTCTCTCTCCCTCTCCCCTTTTTCCATCTCTCCCTTCCCCCCCCCCCTCTCTCTCTCTCTCTCTCTCTCTCTCTCTCTCTCTCTCTCTCTCTCTCTCTCTCTCTCTCTCTCTCTCTCTCTCTCTCGTAACCAATTTCTTTACCATGCCGCACACACATTGATGCAGTCAGAATCAATAAGGATTAGCAAGCACTAAGCCTAGAACGAAAACATAAGTTTGCAAGCGACAAACCTGTCAAATAAAACTCTAGAATTTACTAGAAATAGAAAAGTATCTAATGTTATTATAATAGAAGGTGACCATGAAGACCTTTTCCCTAAAGTGTTTAAATACTGAAAATAAATCCTAATGCAAAAATCATCCAAAACTTAAATAAAATAAAAAATTACGAAAAATATTCAAATGTTATTTTTGGGTTGGAAAAGAACATAAATGGCTTAAATAGGCCATAAGTCACAACGAAGCGTGAGTTAAACTTGTTAGCCGGTTCTCTATTCAAAAAGGTATAATAGCTATCATTCTGACATCAGATGCCAAACTTGTGAAAATCGTATCAAACCTTTCTGACGCATAACTTCTTCTTCAATCTGCACAAACAACCTTTATTCATAAGTCTCCTCCACCTCTGAAGAAATCGACTCTGAGATCTCTTCTTGATAAACAACCTCATCTGCTTGATACTCATAAATTCCAATAACATTGAAAGTATTGGATATATTCATGGCATCCGGGAGAGCTATCGCATAAGCATTATCATTGATCTTTTGAGTCATTTTGAACGAGGCATACTTGTGTGGATGTAGCTTGTTGTAAATACCAATGAGGAACCTATACTTAGGAAAAACACCATCACATCGTCTCCCTCATTGAAAACTTTAACTTTCTTGCGTTTATCAACTACTGCCTTATTCTTTTGCACAATAGATTCTAACTTAGCCTTGACAACTTCTTTTACAACTATAATCTTCTCAACCATATTTTCAGTAGCTGCACTAAATCCAGGTGCCATAGGAAACTTAACCAAATCAATCGCATGCTTAGGAAAATAAGTATAAGCGAGAGAAAATGATGATTTCTCCATAGTTGAGTGCATAACGCTATTGTAAGAAAATTCGACCAGAGCAAAAACTAAATCCCACAACTTCAACTTGTCTCCACAAACACTCCAAATTATCACTACAAGAAAAAACTTATTTAGCAAGTTTTTTCCCAGGGGATAAACTGCTCACCAAATTTATTACGTTTCCAAGTGATGAACCCCTGGAAACGCACAAAAAAAATATTTTATAGCACTTTGGCGTAGGGACTCCCCACGCAAATGCATTGGGGCGAATTTTAAAATTTAAAATTATGTATTGCGAGGGACTAAGAAAAAGTGTGCCATAATAATTGACAATTTTCCAGGGGCTAACTGTAGCGGTAGAAATGTTGAGACCAAGCCATTAGATTGACTTGACTTGCACAAATTAAATAAAAATTGCCACCGCACTTTATTGTTTCCAGAGGATTGGAAAAATAGAGAATAACCCAAAAAAGAGTGGGATAGAATCTAAGTACGGGGGTTGGTTATGAAAAGGGATGGTATTAGCACCCTAAACATCTATGGTACTCCGCAGGAACCTCTTTGAAAATTTGTGTATTTTGGCTATAAATGTTGTATATAAAAACAAATGATGGAGTTGAGAAGAGAAATATTTTTTTACAATTTTTGCCCGTGCCGCGGTTGCGGACCTTTAGTGCCTACATACCACATTCCGTGCAATAGGGGATCAAGGTACTCGTAGTTCACCTTTAAAATTTTTTAAAACACATGTGTGTTGGTTAATTGTAAGAGAAGAGACATCATTGTCTTATCCGAGTGGAAGGATATAATTACTACCCACAATTATGATAAAGGAGAATTTATATCATCTCAAAGTGGAAGATATAGCTTGGATTTTAAAATCTATAAAGCCTTGCTCAACACCCAAGTGGAAAATATCTTGCTTCACTACATATAGTAGAAGTATAGTAGCTCGCATCACTACAAGGATTGACAAGAATCTAATATTTTGAGAAACTTTTAAAGTAAATAGCCAAAGGGGCAAAATGGTTTGAATGAGATTAATTGACTTTTATTCTTCTCACAAAAAATGTCAAAGTATGATTAAATTGGTTAAAGTTTGATTAAGAAAATATTTTTGAAAATGCATGGATCTAAGTCCAAGTTTATTGTGAAAGCAGTTCATGTTAGAAAACAAGAAGAGTTTTGAAAAGGAGGGAGAAGATTTTTGAAATTAAAGAAAATGGGAGGAGGTGAAGGGACTATCCTAAAGCATAAGGTAAAAGTTATGGAAAAGTACCGCCTAACCAACAAGAAGCTAACACTTGACATAAATACTCAATGTAGAATTCCCATCCTTTGGATTGAAACCAAGCAAGCAAAGATATTAAACCTCTTAAGAATACCAAGCTTCAGATGCATTAGGTCTTCACAAAAATTAGGTAGAGTAACAACTGTATATAGAGGAATTCCCAATCATAGACAAAGAAGATAATTAGGATAACCCGCACACAAAGAAAATCAACCCAACATCTTGGGGTAAACCCCAAGAAGTCCAGACAAAATAACAAATAAAGTCACAAGGTCCCAAGGGTATCAAGTCTTCTAATCCTAAGTTCAAGAGGTACACAACTCCATTATGCCAGGGATAGTTACCAAATAGTCCAAGTAACCTTAAAGTTTTTTATTGTTCAAGTTGGTTATTAAGTATCTTCAAAAATAAAATGAAAATCTCGAGTGAGCAAAAAATAAAAATGGCATAAAGATAAATGCTCAAGTGAGCAAAGATAAAAGTGACATGAAATGTAAATGCAAAAATAAATGGTACATAAAATTAAAGGCATAAAGTAAAAGCATAAAGTAAAATTCAATTGTTAGTGAGTTAGAAATTAGAGGTTAGTTGAATGACCATCTTGAAACTTGTATTTGAAAACTCATTAGAAGACTGGTAAAATCAAAGTGTAATACGGTAGGAGAACTGACTTATTTTTACGTTTTATCGCAAATGTTACAGATAGATAGGGTTGCCACTGACTTTTCTTTTATCCAATAAGGAAAGGGTGAAAAGAACAGGAAAGACCTTCGAGTTTTTTGAGTTCGGGGGGTAAGTTATTGAAAGGGAAGGTGCTAGCATCCTTTTCATCCGTAGTCACCTACAGACTCTTAATCGCTAGCTCACTTTGTTTGAAATGCTTTGTGTTCATGTATTTGAAAATATTTTGAAAAATGCCTAAGTGCAGAAACTTTGTGATGATCCTCGTATAAGTTGAGAATACGTACAAAGAATTTGTTTTTTATAATACTTCAGAAAAGTGTTTTGTGTAAAAAGAGATGTTTTTGTGAGCAAGCGATTACGAGCTATCTACCTACTCAAATGTCTTTCGTGTTATTTTCCTCCTCCTTAGATAGTGCTACCCTACCATTAGTCATTAGGAAGCCCTATCGTTGGATGTGTAAGGGACATGCGCGGGTCATCGTACAATCATAAAGAAAACTTGTATGGGCGCTTAGCAATTTATCGTTAAGGGACTAGATCATTTACCAAAGGCAACGTCGAAAGGGTCATTGAGGGACTATGACCTTTTGTATTGGAGGGGCTTTGCTAAAGCGTCTCCACGTTTGAGAGACATGACTGTTTTATTCGAAGGAAACAAGTGGGATTATCCTAGAGGAGGGTGTGTGAAAAGTGATTTAATTCAGTTATTTAATCTTGATTAGGGTTATCTAACGGTTGGTTTTAGATCTTGCCATACATGCCCTAATTACTAGCAGTTATAAGGAAAACAGTAAATTGCAGAAAGTAAAGATGTGGAAAGTAAACCTAAACTATTACAAGGCTTCGGGAAAGGGGGTACAAAACCATAAAACTGAAGAGAAAAAGTAAAGCAAATAAAAGCCCTAATTAAATTATTAAATACTGTAGCAGTTACATAATCGAAAAAAAAACTAATGATAAAGTAAATGCACGAAGATTGTAAAACAAAAAGAAAGTTAAAAATGGTTTTATGATCTTTTGATGATTAATCTAAATAAAACCTAATTGATTTTAATTTAGAAGAAAAGAATTAGTTGATTAAAAAGAATTGATTATTTAAGAAAAAACCCTAAATTCTAGGTCGATTTTAAGTTAATTAAGAAAACTTAAACAATTAAATTAGGGTTTATTAATGAAAACCTAAAATTAAATTAAGACTAATTAAATAAAACCTAAAATTGATAAAGATAACCTAAAATTGAACTAAAACCTAAAATTAAATTTAAAGCCTAAAATTAGATTAAAAACCTAAAAATAAAATTAGGGTTTATTTAAAAAAGGTTTTGAAAAAAAGGTTTGTAAAAGAGTGAGAAACATAGAATTGGAAAAATAAAATAACCAAATGAGTAGGGGTGAGTGTTGAACCCACACTGTCAAGAAGTTTCAACAGCAAGCATACCACCAGGCCAAGCGTGCCTTGGTGTCAAGGTAACGCCTCCAATGTGTTTTGTAAGAAATCTGCAAAAATAATGAAAATATAAAAGAATTTGGAAAAACCGGGGGTCGAACCCGTGACTTGAGAGAGGAGTGACTTAGCACGCGCGTTTCTACCACTGAGGTGGCTATACATCAATTTATATAAATCTAACCATTAATATATAATATAAACGCATAGGAGTCAAGCCACCACCTCCGGTGGTCAACTCCTTCTTCTCCGGCCATGTTTTTTTGCAAAACCTGTGAAATCAAACAAAACGAAAAAGAAAACAACCTTAATTCACTAATTAAGGCCCTGCAGTTCAATGGTATGGTTAGTTTGGTTTAAAAATGATCGTTTCCGGGGTTTCGAAGGAATCCGATCTCAATGCCCTAGCCATGGTGAATTCTTATTCCTGCACTAAACCATACAAGTAATACGTCAAAACACTTCCAAACATCAATATGAACATGAATATATGCATCAAATTCATTTAAATCACATAGTTTAAAAGTTTGAATTTAAGGAATACTACCCAACCGGCGTGCTTGAGAGTGAGAGTTTTGGCCTGCTTCAGGCTTGAGCAAGGGTATGAATTGCCTCCTGGAAACATCAGGAACGCGTTTGGATGATTGGAATTGATTGACAAGGGCTGGAGATGAGAGCTTGACTTTGCCCTAATTCTTTGAAAATTTGAGAATTTGCTAGGGGTTTTTGAGGCATCTTTTTCGTGTACTTTTGGTCTGGTCTTGTTAGATATATATAGGACATGAGATTAGGTCAACAAAATTTGAAAGAATCATGCATGATTATGAGAAAAATATTTGATTTGGAATTATGTGAAAACTTACTATTTTTGATCAATCTTGCACCAATCTTACTTGCACAAATTTTCCAACTTGTATATGCAATCCTGGGCCTCCAATATAATTGAAACAAAAGCCTTGCACGCCTAACCCATTAGCCTTGCATCTTATTTGATTCTGTTTTGAATTAAAATGAAAAAATCAAAATAAAAAGAAATAAAAATCACAAAAATGAGTGAATGGATTTAGAGGTCCTTAGATATGTCATGAACATGTTTGAACATAAGAAGTTAGGCCCAATGGCCCAAAATCACAAATTTGCTCAATTGAGATTTCATGCATTTGCTCAAAATTTCCCAACTAGCAATGGTAATAACTCACTCAATTTTCATCTTCTCAAGGTGATATTGGAATTTTTGGAAAGATCAATATGTCCTCTACAACGTCTATGTTGATTATTTTTGATTTTTAAGAATTGACTGAGCAAACTTGTGATGCAAGGAATGAATATTGAAACGAGCATTCTTGAAGACCTATATAGAACCTTGAAAATCACTTGATACCTTGAAAACCCAATCTTCCTTGAGAAATACCAAACCCTAGTTGTGGATCCATTGCCTAGGAAGATAATTTGTTTGATCAGTTCTTGAGCCACCTTGACCATTTGGGGACCTTTTAAGGATGTCTTGAAGAAAAATGGGAGGGAAAATTTTAGGGTACAACACAAAGCTTCTCAATGACAAGTTTCATTTTCTTTTTGTCAAGTATATCATTCATTTCAAATTTCTCGAGGCAACAACATATGATCAACAATGTTTAAATGATTCGATGAAACCAAAGTTTATGATGGTTCATTAGAGGATTGATAAGACCAAAGCCTTCTAACAATGAAACTCAAGGTTATTGGATCAAAGGTTTCAAATTAAACATAATTGGGCTTGCAAACATAGGTTTGAGCCAAGAATGATCGTTTCTCGAATCAGGACAAAATTTAGCGCTATGTTAAGCAATCGTAAGTGAAATTATATAGAAGTCGCACCTATTTTGAGGCCGATTAATAGTAATCTATGTACCATATGTTTAAAGAAATGATATGTAGATTATTCTCCAATAACATGTAGCACAAGTAAGAAAGGGATAAGATGAAAAGGGATGGGATGTATTAGATGAAGTTAGGGTTTCAAATATCATCAACATCATTCATCCATTTTGATGGATTTGGTTTTTAAACCTATCAACACCCAAGATCAAATAAAGTTGAGGAACTCGCTCCGAAATAAAACCCAAATCAGGACCAACCAAAAATAATAAAATAATATTTAATAAAACAATATTTAAATGGTTAATAAAAGGTAAATAATTGGTAAAATACACAAAGTATATTAAATCATCAAATAAAACCCAAGAAAAATAGTCAGAAGTCAAACACAAATCAATAAGTGTTGAAAAAGTATTTTGGAATTTTTAAAAAATCATAAACTAATTTTTAAATTTAAAGAAATAAGTAAAATAAACCAAAAAATTGTGAAAAATAAAAAAAAATCAGAAATAAAAATGAGATAAGGTCACCAATATTTGTCAAGAGGTCATTGGATCCATCTATGATTTTTTCAGAATTTAAAAAGACCAAAAAGTATTTTTAAAATAATTAAAATAAGGAAAACAATACAAAAATTATGAAAAATATCAAACATCAAAATAAAAATTTGAAAAAATATTCACAAATTCAGAAATACCTCAAAGTATTTTTGTATATTTTTTTCATAATTTTTAGATAAAAATTAAGGGAGTTATGAATTTTTGAAATTAAAACAAAATTTAAAAAATAAAATAAATCAGAAATAATGTGAGGCGTTAGATCCGATTCATTAAAACATACTGGCACATATAATGACTCAAGAGTGATGATGTATGGTGAATCATGGTCAACAAACGTGCACTGAAGTCACGATAGTCAGATCAATCACAACATTTCAATTGTCCTGCTTTCCTTGGTTGAAGAAGCCACGTAAGTCATCTTCAACCTCCGGCTACCCTTTAACTAGGGCGAGATCATGATTCTTAAATCTATAAATTTAGACTCTCATAGTGGTATCATTAGACGCGTATCTTCAAGACGATCACAACCATATCCTCGCGCCAAATTTATATAAAATACAACTTACACGATTTGGAAAAAACCAGAGATGTTTTGAAAAATTTGAAATCGAAAACAGAAGCATCAAATGCATTGATTCATCAAAATTGAGTTAATAGCAAGCATCAGTGAACATCATAAACCATTCAAGTAATTTGATTTAGAAGATTTGGTGCCTTAAACTACCTGAAAGAAGTCAGACGAATTTGCTCTGAAATTGGACTTGGCTAGCACGATTTAGGAAGCCTTAGGACTTGGTTCTTCTTCTGTTAGCTTCAGTGAAATTCAAGGATGAAGAATCAGCAAAGAAATTGGATTGAAAAATGGAGAAATGATGAATTCAAAAACTCAGAAAAGTGAGTTATGAAAAGAGTTTGACAGGGTGATTTTGGCTGTCCAAGCTTGAGAAAATGAGAGGAGTGAGATCCTCTATTTATAGGGAAGTGAATGGTGCAAATAATTAAGAGGAAAATTGAAGTTTGGAAGGGAATTGGATAGAGGCCAAAAGTGGAAAATGTGTGACTCCATGTGCACCAAAGCTCAGTTAATTCTTGCGTTTTGATCCTTAATTCAACTTTGGGAACTTTGCTAAACATATTATAATAAAAAACGCATGCTTATTTGGTGTTTAGAAGCTGGATTATGGACTTCAAAATCTGACTTAGAGGAAAAATGCATTTTCAAGTAGCTGACTTTAAACTCACGGTGTGCATGATTTAGGAAGCCTTAGGAGATGATTCTTGATGCATTGGAAAGATCATGTAACACTCTTTATAATGTTCCAAGAAAGAATTCATTTGGATGCTTGAGCTAGAAGTTATTCTTGGTCAAAGGGCCTAGTGTGCGATCTTGATATGATTGGGTTGACATTGAAATGATGAGAGATCTTAGGGCCAAAAATTGGGGTATAACAACTGCCTTTATTTAAGTTTCTTATATCCGGAGATACAAAGGTTAAAATATTTGTCTCGACGAGATTGAAGATACTTAAATGTAAAAAAAACCCTATTTTTGGCCATAAGATGCCATGAAATGCTTATGATCATGCATGCAGACAAACAAATCTAGAGGTGACACTAGACACCACCGGGGATGCAGGAAATAAAAACAAAGGATCAAAAGAAAATTCAACCAGGAAAGAAAATCACTGGTAAACATAAGACTCAACTCCACTAGGGTAAAGCCCAAGGAGGAGATACATCATCTTTAACTCAAACATTAAGGAAAAAGTAACGGATGACAAAGATCGACAGATAACTGCAAACTACCCACTCACTGAGAAGATAGCAAAAAGGTAACATCAAATCACAAGGATTAGACATGGTAAGATAATACCAGTGAATACCAATATTAGGATAAGTAATAAATGATTGGCAACAATACTTATGACTGGAAGCAGATGAATTTTTTTAGAGAAAAGTGAATCTCAACGACAAACTATCTCCCATGATGACGAGACTACCATCCATCGGAAAAAGAACTCAACAAAAAACTATCTCCCATAATGACGAGACTACCATTCATTGGAGTAAAAAATCTCAACATCAAACTATCTTCCATAATGACGTGACTACCATTCATTGGACTAACAAATCTCAATAACAAACTATCTCCCATAATGATGAGACTACCATTCATTGGAGTAACAAATCTCAATAATGAACTATCTCCCATAATGATGAGACTACCATTCATTGGAGTAACAAATCTCAACAACAAACTATCTTCCATAATGACGAGACTACCATTCATAGGAGTAACAAATCTCAACAATGAACTATCTCTCATAATGACGAGACTACCATTCATTGGAGTAACAAATCTCAACAACGAACTATATCCCATAATGACGAGACTACCATTCATTGGAGTAACAAATCTCAACAATGAACTATCTCCCATAATGACGAGACTACCATTCATTGGAGTAACAAATATCCATAATGAACTATCTCCCATAATGACAAGACTACCATTAATTGGAGTAACAAATCTCAACAACGAACTATCTCCCATAATGACGAGACTACCATTCATTGGAGTAACAAATTTCAACAATGAACTATCTCCAATAATGACGAAACTACCATTCATTGGAGTAAAAAAATCTCAACAACGAACTATCTCCCATAATGACGAGACTACCATTCATTAGAGTAACAAATCTCAACAATGAGCTATCTCCCATAATGACGAGACTACCATTCATTGGAGTAACAAATCTCAACAATGAAATATCTCCCATAATTAAGAGAATACCATTAATTAGAGTAACAAATATCAACAACAAACTATCTCCCATAATGATGAGACTACCATTCATCGGAGTAAACAAATCTCTTATGGCATTGACAAACTTACTGGGGAAGAACAATTTGCTCAAATAAAGAAACCGCCACTTCCTGTTATGAGAATGAATTGCAATAATGTTTCTGGGAAATCAATCTTGGCTTCTCTGGGGATATGCCAATATATTCCTGCTGAGGAGTGTTGTACCCCAAAATTTGCCCTCTTTATTTTCTATCTCTAATTGGCTTATACTTTGTTAACATGCACATATATGCATATCAATTGATATCTGCTCATGGGTTCAAGGTATCTTGGTCAACACAACAAAGCTCCCGTATTGGTTCAATGCATGTCAAGTTGCGGAAGATTTGGGTGTTTTCGGTGAAGTTTAAGCAGTGGGAACAGGAAATAGTTTTTCAGTTGATTTGAGTGTGGAAATTCATATCTCTCATTTGGAACGATATTTTGGATTAATTCTTGAAGTTTTGATATTGTCTCGACGTTCTCTTCAACTTTCATTTTCGGACCAAAAGCTAAATCTCGAAGGAAGGTCTCCGAATATGCCATTCTTTTGGAAGTTATACAATGAAAATACAAAGGAAAAATGGGCTTAACCGTTATTTCGTGTGCACTAAAAAATTATTAACTCTCAGATGGAAGGTCGTATGACCATGGTTTTGATTTCCAAAGTTCCGTTCCGATGTCATCTTAATGTCGTCTTTGGAGGCTAAAAGCTGACTCACGAAGGAAGGACCCGTGGATTTTGAGTTTATGAAGACATGTTTGTGCTGAATCGGAATTCATTTGTATTAATGTTTGATACGATAAAATTCATATATCAATCGATTGTTATCATATTGAGCTGGGTCCGATGGCGTTGATTTGCAAATTTCGTCTAATACAACTTATCTTCAGGTGCTAAAAGGAAACTGTGACCCAAAGGTTCTCGTTTTTGATCTTCCTCGCGTGTGACGCAATAAAATTCTGCACAGGAAATTATTTTTGCTTGACACAGTGTCAGCAAAACTTCAAAAATTCATAACTTCCTTGTCGTTTATCCGATTGAGCTTGTTCTTTCAGAAATGCGCCACAAATTTGATTATCTTCATTTTTCGTGTTGGAATTTTTTGAAGATTCCATATGGATGAAGACGTGGAACTATACGATCGTGTCGGGCTTACGCTTTCAAGTCAAGGCCCAATCCAATTGCACCTCCAAGGCCCACTTTCTCACACCATATAATCTCAAATATGATTTTTTGTTAAAGAGGGCTCTCATAATTCACAAATCAACACAAACACTTGAATCTTTTCTCTCAAGTCTCTAAATGATCAAGTCAAATTTCTACACTTTTTTGATCAAGAACATAACAAAAATTTCATCAAGATTCAAAATTCAAAATCAAGAGCAATTCTTCTCCGATTGTTGATCCATTCGTTGCAATCTCTATACCCAAGCCTCCTCTTCATTTCTATCGGTGAGTTTTCTTGAGTTAAACACTTTTGAAAAAAGTGATTATTTGAGAAACACTTTTTTGATCAAGTATGAATTGAATCTAGGTTGAATTTTGAATTGAGAATATAGATCTAGTCCTAGAATTTTAATTTTATTTGATTATCATGTGTAAATCCGGCATCAGATAGTTGAATTATGTTCTTATTGAATTAAGTCAATTTACTTGAAAGTGCTTAATTAATGAACAAATTGATGAGGATGTATGAAGTTTGATTGTTGATCTTAATTCATCATATGAAGATTGAATCTGGAACTGGAATTATGCAAAATCAAGTGTTGAATGTGTGAAGTTTTTGTGATTGATCAAATGCCCAAACCATGAGCCAAATCTCAAAAAAACTGTTAAAAAACAGTTTTCTGCATGAAGGTAACCGAATAATTTTGAGCCTTAAATTCTTTTTTCTAAAACCGTGAACTAGGCCACGTTACAACCCTGAAAAGTCCTAACTGAAATATGGGTTAATTTGAAAGCAAAACCGTAACGAGAGTACGGTAATCTGGCTCTTAGGAGGCTTGCTAAAACTTTCGAGTTGGTATCACTCCATCGTTTTACTTTCTTTCGCACAATTTTTTTTGATGTTTAATCTTTTCAATACAAGTTTTTTAAATTTCAAGACAAACATGATCTTTGCATTAGAATTATCATTCTTAGAATAAACATTCTTTGCATACGAATAAGTGCTTAAACATCAAGTGAGATTACATAATGAGCATCAGATGAAAAGTTTGATCATCCCAAGGGACAAATTACTCCAGAATTGTTTTGAAAAGAAAATCATTTTGAAGAAGATCTTAATATGGGGCATGCCTTCTATTGACTCCGTCGGGTAAAAGAATAACGGTTTGAGAAATGATTTGAAGCAGATTGCAAAAGTTGAATGCCCAGAGACTCGGTCGAGCAGTGGTGCATTAATTTCAGTTGGTCTCGAGGGACGTATTTCTTCAAGTATCCGATTGGAGAACAAAGCAATGCAAGTTGAGAAGTACAGTTATGTACTAACCTGCTTTCAATATGTAAGCCATCCATGCTAAGGTTATGTTGTCTTCATAACTTCGCGAGCTTCTCATTTCTATGTGAGCATGAGATGAATAAAAGGTTTGTCAAGACTCTGTTGAGCAGGGGCAAGAATGTTGAATACTCTGTTGAGTAAGTGTGCAGGAAATCTAAGGCATTCAGGCTAGGATTAGATCCTTCAAAGTACAGTCAAACTAGGGCAATTATGTCCAGATTTGACAAATTTCTCTCAGAATCCATTGATTAGAGGAGAATCTTTTCAGAATCTGAAGATGCGTGGGCATTCACTCAAGCATGGTCGAAACCATATCCAACTTTAGTTAGCCATGAGCCGTGTTCCAAAGTTCACAACACTGGGGCTGTTTATCTTGTTGGTACAAATCTTAGAAAGTCCTCTCGAGGCAATTTTCTTCAAAGGCCCTATAGATTGGGGTAAGAAATTATGCAGGGGCATGTCCTCATCTCGAAGGGTTGATCAGATCAAGTCCAGGCGCAGGCTAAATAATTTATGAATTTGAAAGGTATGCCGGGAAGTTAGGATCATTAGCCTCAGCTCATTAGATACTTAGGTCCATTTATTGATGTTCCTCCATCAGAAGTTAGGATCATTATCTCCAATTAAAGTTTGGGTTTTTATCCTCGGCAGGGTACGCACAAGATAATAGGAAGTGTGTGAGGTTGTTACCCATACAAAGTTCGTGTTGGAAACATTGTTTCCTAGAAGGAGTTCCTTTCCCCAGTAAAGGATCTATTGCTACTTGACAAAAGTCTGTCTGCTACGAGATTTCTCTTCTGAGATCTTTATTCCCCAGCGAAGCATCCTCGTTTCTCTACAGGAGGAGAACATATCTTCTCGCCAAAAATATTGGAGTTTTTTGAAGTCAAGATGGTTTCTTTTCAGTGGACTGCAATTTATTTTTGCAGCATCTTCTCCAAAGTCTACTTGTTAGTGGCATTTCTCCTTGGAGTTGACATGATGGAGTTGCAATCTTGCATCACAGTTTTTACCCAGTGGTCGGTAGTTCAAACTGTTTATTCCTCAACAGAGGTTTCCATTCCACACATGGGGCATATTGCCACAATTTCCATTTTTGCAAGTACTGTTGGTCTTTTGTTACAAGAAGGATACCATTAAATGAATCAAGAAAGTTCTGTATGCGACTAACATGAGGATTTCAATAGAATGGGATCCAATTTCCTTAATGGATGCTCAGTTCTTCTCAAGACAGAATCATTTATCCCCAGTGAAGGCGTACTCCCGCCCAAACATGATTCCTTACCTCCAGTGAAAGCATACCCATGCGTATTCCCTACTGAAGTCGACACTCTTGATAAGAGTTTGTTTAAGAGTTTGTACCTTCTAGTGGGCTAATCTCCAAAGAAGTGCATTTCATCAGGGTTTTGCATAATCTTCTCCTTCAGCGCAGTTTACTCTTTTCAAAGAATCCGGGAAGGATCGTTTCATTGGATTGGATACCTTTGCTATATCCCCTTGAAGTCGATACCCGACGTCTCTGTGGTTGGTATTTACCTCCCTAATGAGGTTGTCGTTCATCATCCTCATGAAGTTCATATTTTTTCTCCCCAGGGAAGTTTGCCCTGTCAGGTCTTCTTGAAGAGATGTTTGATCAGCAAGATTTTTATACTCCAGCGGAGCAAATATCTTGTTTTTCTTGATCCGTGTGCCTAAGAGAATGCTGTTTAGGGCCCTTGCATTCTCAGTGATAGAGTATTGCTGAAATATTTCCTTGGTGGAGTTCTGAACTTCAAGTTCGTGGTTCAAAGATGCCTTCCTCATCCCCAAGTGAAGATTGTGACTCCCTGGCGGCAGTTTCCCTTGTGTGGTCTGGTTAGAATCCTTTTATTTACGAATTTCTATGATTCCCCAGACAAAGTCATTTTTATTGAGGACTTACATCAGAAGATCCCAGTTCCTAGCAAGTTTCTCTTTATCCCTGGAAAGAGATGTTGGATCTTTTTCACATAAAGTTCGGAGTTGGATCAGAGTTCAAAATTTCCTCTGAAATGAAATTTATTTTTTGCAGTATTTTCCCTAGTGAAGGCATACTCTCGCCCGATTATTCCTCCTTCCCAATAGAGTCTGTTTCTTTCTAGGTTTTCTCGGAAGAATCGTTTTATTCACCAATCGGAGATTCTTGATATACTCCCATTGAAGTCAACATTCTGCAGCTTCCCCAATGAGGTTCAGACTTTTTCTCCCCATGAAGTATACATCGTCCTCTTCATTTAAGGGTGTACCCTCTCTCTCCATTGCGGTATATTCTCGAGGACGACTGTTATCCCCAATGAAGTGATTTCTTCTCCCCAATACAAAAATCTTTGCCGACTTGAATCTTGCAGAGATGGCTATTCCCAGGGCAATGAGTATTGTTAATGTTAGCATCTAAAGTTTTTTGGCTCCCCAATGTAAGAGGTAGTCTTTATCCTCAGTCAAAGTCGAATTTCAATGACCTGCCAGAGTAACTTGTCTTCTATTCCCCAGTGGAGAAAGTTTTCTTTCCCTATTGGAGTCCCCAGTGTGGTGTACATGGGAATGCCAGTCATAACTCTTTCATCCTCGATGATAGAAGATTTTGTTGAGATATCTGAAGTGGAGTTTTTGTCCGAGGATGTTTGTTTCTTCCCTAAGTGAAGAATTTTTTTACCCCTCCGACGGTGTTATCCCCAGTGTTATCTGAGTAAAATTAATTTTACTTAAGAATTTCTATACTCACCAGTAAAAGTTATCTTCATCAATAAATTCTACGCGAGAAAGTTTCCATCCCCAACAAAGCTCTCCTCTTTCTAACAGAAGATAAGAATTTGTTCCCTAAGATGTTATGAGTTTGATCAGAATTCAAGATTTTCTCTGAACTGTAATTTATTTTTGCAGTATTCTCTCCAGGAAATTACTTCCCCAATCTTTAGAGGTCGGTGGCTCAGAATCTCTTTTCCCCATTGAAGTTCAGAGGGATTTTTCTCTACAGAAGTTCAAATGTGTGAAGAATAATCGTTCAGAAGTTCATGGTCTTCTCAGCGGCCGATTATTGATGTGCTTTCTCTAGTGCATTGCTAAACATGCATCATTACATGGCATCTACCAAAACATGTAACATTTCCATTGTATGGAGCATTACGCTATAAAAATAACTCAAATATGCATTTAGGTATAAGCCAATTATGTTCACCTGTGGTTACCAATTGTTATGCGCTCAAATTTGAATCATCTCTACAATAAACTTAGGATGATCCTACCATGTTTTCCTAGTGGAGTCTGTTTGATACCACTAGTCGGGTCTTTGGTGCTTTCCATTTCCCCAATAAGTTGTGGTTTTCTCTTGCCCTTTCAAGCCCTTGGTTATTTTTACCCATGTTTGCTTCACCGTCAGAGTGCGAATAAGAGTCGATGTATAACCTTTCTTATTTCTCAAGTATTTGAGTATCCATACTTGGTGTGTGGTAATTCAGATAATTTCCATTCTTGAAGAATTACACCGTGCCTTTGGCCTGAGGGATTTTGTAGTTCTTGGGCATTTGCAACCTATCAAAAGCCCAACGTGTTTTGGAAATCCTTGTTAGAGTCCCCTTCGGCTGGTCTCTTTATCTTGTAGAGTTCACCTTTTCTCGATGCTCTCTGAAGGTCCCGCTTAGTCGGTTCCTCGCTTTTGGTTTATCTGAATTAGTCGGGTTCTCCTTCTGTTAGCTTAGCTAGCATTCCTTGTTCAGAGTCCTTCAGTGTCACTTCAAGGTCCAGTTGTCTGGCATCCTAGGTTAGGTGAATGCATCCTTTCTTGTCGGGGCTTTCCTCGATTAGTCCTTTTCTTGTGTTTGCTATCAACTTCGAACATTTGTTTCTTGATGCCTAATTTCACTTTTTTTTGTGTATCTAATTCTGACCAGACATGCATATCTTTATCCCCCGTGAGTTCGCCTTTGATTGGTGTTCTTTCCCTAGGAATCTACCTTCAGCATAGTATTCCTTGTTAAAGATTCCCCTTCAGATGGTTTCTTTACCCTTAAATCCACCTTCGGCTGGTACTTTTTTGTGAAGATTCCCCTTTGTCTGGTCTCTTTTGATTTGTAAGTTCGCCTTTGATTGGTGTTCTTTCCCAAGGAATCTACCTTCAACATAGTATTCCTTGATGAAGATTCCCCTCCGGCTGGTTTCTTTATCTTAAAGTCCACCTTCGGCTAGCACCCTTTAAATCTACCTTCAACTAGTATCATTTGTTAAGAGTCCCCTTCTGCTGGTCTCTTTTCATTTGTAAGTTCGCCTTTAATTAGCGTTTTTTCTCTAGGAATCTACCTTTGGTATAGTATTCCTTGTTAAAGTTTCCCTTCAAGATGGTTTCTTTATCTTGAAGTCCACCTTTGGTTGGCACCCTTTAAATCCACCTCCGGCTGGTATCATTTGTTAAGAGTCCCCTCCGGCTGGTCTCTTTTCATTGTAAGTTCGCCTTTGATCGGTGTTCTTTCCTTAGGAATCTACCTTCGACATAGTATTCCTTGTTAAAGATTGCCCATCGTCTGGTTTCTTTACCTTTAAATCCACCTTCGGCTGGTATCATTTGTTAAGAGTCCTATTCGGCTAGTCTCTTTTCATTTGTAAGTTCGCCTCTAATTGGCGTTCTTTATCTAGGAATCTACTTTCATCATAGTATTCCTTGTTAAAGTTTTCCCTTCGACTGGTTTCTTTATCTTGAGTCCACCTTCGGTTGGCACCCCTTAAATCCACCTACGACTGGTATCATTTGTTAGGAGTCCCCTACGGTTAGTATTTTTTCTTTGTAAGTTTTCCCTTGATTGGCATTCTTTCCCTTTAAATCCACCTATGGCTAGTATCATTTGTTAGGAGTCTCCTCCAGTTGGTCTCTTTACTTTCATAAGTCTTCCCTCAGCTTGGCATACATCTCCTGATAATAGAAAAAATAGAAAAACCAAATTACAATAAAACCCGACTGGCCTCAGAGTGAAAATTTTATGGTTCCATTAAGTATTCAATCCTCTTTCACCTTTATTTTTCGAAAGGCTTACGCCAATCTCACTCTCTAGTCAAAGAATATTGAATAGGGGCAGTTGTTGTACCCCAAAATTTGCCATATTTATTTTCTATCTCTAATTGGTTTATACTTATTTAACATGAGCATACATGCATATCATTGGATCTGTGATCATGGGATCAAGGTATCTTGGTCAACACAATAAATCTCCCATATTGGTTCAATGCATGTCAAGTTGCGGAAGATTTGGGAGTTTTAGGTGAATTTTAAGCAGTGCGAATAGGAAACAAATTTTTAGTTGATTTGAGTGTGGAAATTCATATCTCCCATTTGGAACGGTGTTTTGGATTGATTCTTGAGGTTTTGAGATTGTCTCTATGTTCTCTTCAACTTTTGTGTTCGGACCAAAAGCTAAATCTTGAAGGAAGGTCTCAGAATATGCCGTTCTTTTGGAAGTTATACAGTGAAAATACAAAGGAAAAGTGGGCTGAATCGTTATTTCGTGTGCACTAAAAAATTCGTAACTCTCGGATGGATGTTCGTATGCGTATGGTCTTATTGCCAAAGTTCTGTTTCGATGTCATCTTAATTTTTTCTTTGGAGACTAAAAGCTGATTCACGAAGGACATGTTTGTGCTGAACCAAAATTCATTAGTATTAATGTTTGATACGGTAAAATTCATATCTCACTCGATTTTTATTGTATAGAACTGGTTCCGATGGTGTTGATTCGCAAATTTCGTCTAATACAATTTATCTTCAGGTGCTAAAAGAAAACAATGACCCAAAGGCTCTCATTTTTGTTCTTCTTCGCGCGTGATGCAATAAAAATCTGCACAAATAATTAATTTTGCTTGACACAGTGTCAGGGAATCTTCAAAAATTCATAACTTCCTTGTCGTTTATCTGATTGAGCCTGTTCTTTCTGCAATGCGTCATAAATTTGATTATCTTCATTTTTCGTGATGGAAATTTTTGAAGATTCCATATGGATGATGACGTGGCACTTTGCGGTCGTGTCGGGCTTACGCTTTCAAGTCAAAGCACAATCCAATTCACCTCCAAGGCCCAATTTGCTCACACCATATAATCTTAAATCTGATTTTTTGTTAAAGAGGGCTCTCATAATTCACAAATCAACACAAACACTTGAATCTTTTCTCTCAAGTCTCTAAAGGATCAAATCAAGGTTCTTCACTCTTTTGATCAAGAACATAACAACAATTTCATCAAGATTCAAAAGTCAAAATCAAGAGCAATTCTTCTCTGATTGTTGATCCGTTCTTGAGATTTCTATACCTAAGCCTCCTATTCATTTCTATCGGTGAGTTTTCTTGAATTAAATACTTTTAAAATAAGTGATTATTTGCGAAGCACTTTTTTGATCACGTATGAATTGAATCTAGGTTGAATTTTGAATTGAGAATATAGATTTAAGCCTAGAATTGTGATTTGATTTAATCATCATGTGTAAATCTGTAATCAGATAGTTGAATTAAGTGCTCATTGAATTAAGTTGATTTACTTGAAAGTGCTTAATTAATAAACAAATTGATGAGGTTGTATGAAGTTTGATTGTTTTCATCATGTGAAGATTGAGTATAGACTTGGATTATGCAAAATTATATGTTGAATGTGTGAAGAGTTTGTGTTTGATCAAATGCCCAAACCATGAGCCAAATCTAAAAAAACTGTTAAAAAACTATTTTCTGCATGAAGGTAACTGGTTACCCGATTTTGGTTACCGGTTACCCCACTTATAATAGCATTACCCAGCTTTTTTGGCTTGGGTAACCATTTACCCAGTTATGGTAACTGATTACCTTAAGTCAGTAGCTATTTTCCCTGACTTGAATCTGTAATGATTATGAATTCCTGAGTTCTTTAATAAAGTCTTCCTTATTCGATTTAATTATACAATGTTTTTATGCCTTCCTGATCGTACAAATTAGGATTGATTTACGGTTAACAACCCACTGGACAATGGTTGTTAAGGTTTTTGTATAATTAGGCTATAATAGATATCACCTAGGACTTGGGATACCCTATAGTTACCAGATTTAACCCTTGATAAAATAAAGGCTTGACTACATCATATATCTCTAAGGACTTAGGATTTATGATGGATGATTAAAGGTTTTCCCACTAAGGACTTAGGGGAAGATAATTTAAAGGTATGGTAATTGAAGGATATGAACTTGTTGAAGAGATCAGGATTCAAGGTTGTTACAGAGAAAATTATACACCATTCCTTAGCATACTCCTCATATCTGTGAAAAATCCCTAATTTACATTCTACTTATTTTTATTTATGTTAAGTGACAATTCCTAAACTAAAACCCCATTTAAAGTTTTTGTTTAATTGAGCGTGAATTGAACTCGTTAATTGCATGTAATCATTGAGATTGACATTCAGAAAATTCCCCATAATTACTACAAGGCAAAAATAGTACACTTGCTATTTTTCCCATCATGTTTCTGGCGCCGTTTCCAGGGACTGCCAAGTTATTGACTGCAATTTTAGTTTAATTTAAATTTTGTTGCTCGTTGACTAAAATTTTGTTTCAGTTTTTTTAAATTATTTGAACTTTATTTTATTATACAAAAAATATAAAAAAAAGGGTCAGATTATGTTTGCTTCATGAATTCTTCTATACTTTGCTACTAACCAAGTGTCTGAGTGTTGTAGTCATGTATTATCTGGATACATTGCCACCCGTATCTCCTGCATGTTGGACGCTTGATTCAGGATTAACTTTGGAAGAGGCGACTGGAATTTTTATAACATATATGAGGGAGGTAAGACTTTGGCAAAAGTTATGGTTGGAAGAAGAATATGTGAAACCAGAAGAAGAATGCATAACTTCAGATGACAAAGATGAAATGAGAATAGAAGAATTTGAGGTAAACAAGAATAATGGGGAATAGGATATTAAGAAACTAGAAGATGATCGAGTTTTGAATGAAACTACAAACTTGACAATTTGTGAAGATATGGACATCCAACAAGGCTGATGAATGACAAGAAATTGTCAAAGTATTGGATATCATTTATGCCTTGTTCAATAAAATCAAGATGAAAGTGATTTGAAGGCAATATCATCAGTACTTTAAGTTCACGGGGTTGCTACCAAACAAAAGAAAGAAGAAAAATGATATGTTCTTTGTGTCATAATGCCACCCTAACAAGGGGAATGAACCGTCGAGCCATATGATGTTAAAGAAAGCGCTTCGTGGGAGGCAACCCACGCTTTTAATAACTTAGTTTTTCTTTTTTGTGTTTGTTTCGTTGTCTATAGGTAATAAAAAGGGAGTCTTACTAGTGAAAGCTATGAGGCATCAGCATGTGTTGTATTTCCCTCTGTGAGTCACCTTCCTCAAGCTTGTTCTGAAACATTAGGGTCAATGTTTAGTTCAAGTTTGGGGGGGGGGGGGGGGGGTTATTTCTTTTCGTTTCAAATTATTTGTTAGTACTATGCCAATTGTTGTGTATATCCACGAGTTGAAGTCCTTCCCAAATTTTTCCGAAATATTTTGTTTTGTTTAAGAACTTGTTTCTCATAGAGTTTGGAAAATTATATAAAGATAAAGGGATGATTGTTTAGAGGTAGGAAGTTTGAAATAATTTGACAGTGATACGAGTCTAACGTGTAGATTTGTACCATAGTGCTTGAATCCTGATAAGTACTCCTGAAGTAGTTTATCTTGAAAGTCTGGCATAATATAGATTCACATGCATGTATGATTGATGGAGAAATAAATAAATTTGGCACCAAATGATGAAAAAGCGGTAAAAGGCAACTGGCGTGCTAAGTTGGGTAACCCTCACCCAGTTATTCAGCCCAAAGGGGGTTGATCCCAAAACTTCGTCCAAAAGAATAATATATAACTGCAAAGTTTGAAAATTTCAGCGATAATTAAAAGTATCCAATGCTGCTTATTTGGTTCCTAAACAAAAAATTCTTGATTAGTCTTGTGCATGTAAGGATCATAATAATTCTCACTGCCTTAATTTGGTTGTCCTATTGAAAAAGGAGAAAAATCGAAAAGAGACTTAAGTACAAAGCATAGTTAGAGAGGTATCCGAAGAGGAAGCTCATTATTAAAAGGTTCTTACACAAACTCTTCGCGTCATGTGAACATCATACGAACTGCCTTTTGATCAATATAAACGGATATCTCACGTTTGAGTACATGTATGCTGCGAATTTCATGAGCTCTTGTAATTGTCGCTTGAGGTCAAGCAACAGTTTAAGTTTAGGGGAGTTTGATCAGTGGTTTTTACATAGTTATTTACCATTAGATTCAATTATATATTCTTTTTATTACCGAGTGTTTTATTTCATTTTACCACTTTTTATGCGTTGGTTGTGTATTTTAGTGTTTTCAGGTTCATAGGAATAAATCGGGAAAAATCAATGCGAAAAAAGTGAAAATTCAGAGTTTTGGAAAAGTTTCCAACACGCTTCAGGAGGCCTGACACGGCCACCCTTGTCACCTGACCCGGGCCATGTCAGCCAATGTGCTGATTGATCCGTTTTCACTAAAATATTTATAACTGGAGCTACACAAACCGGATTAAGGTATTCTAATATACGTTGGAAAGCTGAGAGAAAGAGCTACAACATTCAAGTTGAAGTAAGAAGTTTATTCATATTGTAGAAGCCTAAAAAAATTCATTAAAGTTGCGGACTTTAGAAACTTAGTTGTTTCAGGTCGTTTTATGGGATTGGTTTATGTTTCGGACCCAGTTTGAGTTAGTAGTGAAAACCCTTATTTGGTTTATAAAACTTTTTGACCTTTTTGGAAGAGAAGAATAGTTTACACGACTGAAGATTGGAGAAGTCAAGGTTTTCGGAGAGCGGTAGATTTTCATGCGCAAAAGCAATAGAAGATCAAAGTTCACCCAAATTATTGTAACGTCTATATTCTGTCTTGTGATTATTTTGAATAATATGAGTATCTAAACCCCCTAATTCTAGCGGGGTCCCTGATTTGAATTCGTAATGATTATGAATTCCTGAGTTCTTTAATAAAGTCTTCTTTATTTCGATTTAATTGTACAATGTTTTTATGCCTTTCTGATCGGACAAATTAGGGTTGATTTACAGTTAACAACCAGCTGGAATGAGGTTGTTAAGGTTTTTGTATAATTTGGCTATAATAGATATTACCTAGGACTAGGGATACCCTATAGTTACTAGATTTAACCCTTGATAAAATAAAGGCTTGACTCTATCAGATATCTCTAAGGACTTAGGATTTATGATAGATGGTTAAAGGTTTTTCCTTTAAGGACTTAAGGGAAGATAATCTAAAGGGCTGGTAGTTGAAGGATATAAACTTATTGAAGAGATCAGGATTCAAGGCTGTTACAGGGAAAATTATACACCATACTCTAGCATACTCCTCATATATGTGAAAAAGCCCTAATTTACATTCTACTTATTTTTATTTCTGCTAAGTGACAATTCCTAAACCAAAAACCCACTTAAAGTTTTAGTTTAATTGAACATGAATTAAACTCGATAATTGCATTCAGTCTTTGAGATCAACATTTGGGGAATTCCCCATTATTACTGCAAGGCAAAAATAATACAGTTGCTATTTTTCCCATCAAGTGTTTGACGCCGTTGTCGGGGACTGCCTAGTTATTGAGTTTAATTTTAGTTCAATTTAAATTTTTTTGCTCGTCAACTAATATTTTGTTTCACTTTTTTTATTATTTGCACTTTACTTTATTATACAAAAAATATAAAAAAGGGTCAGATTATGTTTGCTACATGAATTTTTCCATACTTTGCTTTTAACCAAGTGTCTGAGTGTTGTAGTCTTGTATTATCTCAATACATTACCACCTGTATCTCCGACATGTTGGACGCCAGATTCATGATTAACTTTGGAAGAGGCTATTGAAATTTTTATAGCATATAAGAGGGAGGTAAGATTGTGGAGAAAGTTACATTAGGAAGAATTAGATGTGAAACCAGAAGAAGAATGCATAACATCAGATGACAAAGATGGAGTGAGAATAGAAGAATTTGAGGTAAACAATAATGACGGGGAAGAGGAAATTAAGAAACTTGAAGATGATCGAGTTTTGGATGAAACTACAAACTTGACAATTTGTGAAGATGTGGACATCCAACTAGAAAATCTTGAACAAAAGAGTCTCCCTATAAATTAATTTCACAATAAGGCTGCTGACCGACAAGAAATTGACAAAGTATTGGATGTCATTTATGCCTTGTTCAATAAAATCAAGTTGAAAGTGATTTGGAGGCAACATCATCAGTACGTTAAGTTCATAGGGTTGCTACCAAACAAAAGAAAGAAGAAAGTTGATGTGTTCATATATGCCACCCAAACAAGGGGACTAAACCGTTGAGCGATGCGATGTTAAACGAAGCGCTTCTTGGGAGGCAACCCACACTTTTAATGAATTAGTTTTTCTTTTTTGTGTTTGTTTCATTTAGTCTATAGGTAATAAAAAGGGAGTCTTACTGGTGAAAGCTAAGAGGCATCAGCATGTGTTGTATTTCCCTCTATGAGTCACCTTCCTCAAGCTTGTTCTGAAACATTGGGGTCAATGTTTAGTTCAAGTTTGGGGGGGGGGGGGGGGTTATTGCTTTTCGTTTCAAATTATTTGTTGGTTCTATGCTAATTGTTGTGTAAATCTACGAGTTGAAGTCCTTCCCAAATTTTGCCGAAATTTTTTGTTTTGTTCAAGAACTTGTTTCTCATAGAGTCCGTGAAAGTATAAAGAGATAAAGGGATGCTTGTTTGGAGGTAGGAAGTTTGAAATAATGTGACAGTGATACAAGTCTAACGTGTAGATTTGTACCATAGTGCTTGAATCCTAAGAAGTACTCCTGAAGTAATTTATCTTGAAAGTCTTGCATAATATAGATTCACATGCATGTATGATTGATGGAGAAATAAATAAATTTGGCACCAAATGATGAAAAGGCGGTAAAAGGCAACTGGCTCGCTATGTTGGGTAACCCTCACCCAGTTATTCACCCCAAAGGGGGGTTGATCCCCAAACGTCGTCAAAAAGGATAATATATAACTACAAAGTTTGAAAATTTCATATGTAATTAAAAGTAGCCAATGCTTCTTATTTGGTGCCTAAACAAAAAAATCTTGATTAGTCTTGTGCATGTGATGATCATAATAATTCTCATTGCCTTAATTTGGTTTTCCTATTGAAAAAGGTGAAAAATCGAAAAGAGACTTAAGTACAAAGCTCAGTTAGAGAGGTATCCAAAGAGGAAGCTCGATATTAAAAGGTTCTTACACAAACTCTTCGCGTCATGTGAACATTGGATGAACTTCCTTTTGATCAATATGAACAGATATATCACATATGAGTATATGTATGCCGCGAATTTCATGAGCTCTTGTAATTGTCTCTTGAGGGCAAGCAACAATTTAAGTTTAGGGGAGTTTGATCAGTGGTTTTTACATAGTTATTTACCATTAGATTCAATTAGCTATTCTTTTTATTGTCGAGAATTTTATTTCATTTTACCACCTTTTATGTGTTGGTTGTGTATTTTAGTGTTTTCAGGTTCACAGGAATAAATCGGGACAAATCAATGCGAAAAAAGTGAAAATTCAGAGTTTCGGAAAAGTTTCTAGGATGCTCCAGGAGGCCTGACACGGCCACCCGTGTCACCTGACATGGGCCATGTCAACGAATGCGCTGATTGATCAGTTTTCACTAAAAAATTCATAACTGGAGCTACGCGAATCAGACTGATGTGTTCTAATATTTGTTGGTAAACTGAGAGAAAGAGCTACAAATTTCAAGTTGAAGTCAGAAGCTGATTCATATTGTAGAAGCCTTGAAAAATTCATTAAAGTTGTAGACTGTAGAAATTTAGTTGTTTCAGGTCATTTTATGGGACTGGTTTTATGTTTCCAACCCAGTTTGAGTTAGTAGTGAAAGCCCTTATTTGGTTTATAAGAATTTTTGACCTTTTTGGCAGAGAAGAATAGTTTACACGACTGAAGATTGGAGAAGTCAAGGTTTTCGGAGAGCGGTAGAGTTTCATGCGTATAAGCAATTGAAGATCAAAGTTTACCGAAATCCTTGTAAAGTCTATATTTTTTCTTATGATTATTTTGAACAATATGAGTATCTAAACCCCTAAATTCTATGGAGGGTGTCCCTGGTTTGAATTTGTAATGATTATGAATACCTGATTTCTTTAATAAAGTCTTCTCTATTCGATTTAATTGTACAATGTTTTTATGCCTTTCTGACCTGACAAATTAGGATTGATTTATGGTTAACAACCAGTTGGATCGCGGCTGCTAAGGTTTTTGTATAATTAGGCTATATTAGATATCACCTAGGACTAGGGATACCCTATAGTTACAAGATTTAATCCTTGATAAAATAAAGGCTTGACTCCGTCAGATATCTCTAAGGACTTAGGACTTATGATTGATGGTTAAAGGTTTTCCCACTAACGACTTAGGGGAAGATAATCTAAAGGGATGGTAATTGAAGGATATGAACTTGTTGAATAGATCAAGATTCAAGGTTGTTACAGGGAAAATTATACACCATACTCTAGCATACTCCTCATATATGTGAAAAAAGCCCTAATTTACATTCTACTTATTTTAATTTCTGCTAAGTGACAATTCCTAAACCAAAACCCTAGTTAAAGTTTTAGTTTAATTGAACATGAATTGAACTCGATAATTGCATTCAGTCCTAGAGATCGAGATTCGCAGAATTACCCATTACTACTGTAATTCAAAAATAGTAAACTTGCTATTGTTCCCATCAAGTTTCTGGCGCCGTTGCTGGGGGTTGCCTAGTTATTGAGTGCAATTTTAGTTCAATATAAATTTTTTTGCTCGTGAACTAAATTTTTTTTCAGTTTATTTTTTATTTTTTGAACTTTATTTTATTATAGAAAAAAATATAAAAAAAGGGTCAGATTATGTTTGCTTCATGAATTCTTCTATACTTTGCTACTAACCAAGTGTCTGAGTGTTGTAGTCATGTATTATCTCGATACATTGCCACATGTATCTCCTGCTTGTTGGACGCCTGATTCGGGATTAACTTTGGAAGAGGCGATTGAAGTTTTTATAGCATATAGGAGGAAGGTAAGACTGTGGTGAAAGTTACAGTTGGAAGAATTATATGTGAAACTAGAAGAAGAATGCATAACATCAGATGACAAAGATGCAGTGAGAATAGAAGAATTTGAGGTAAACAAGAATGATGGGGAATAGGAAATTAAGAAACTTGAAGATTATCGAGTTTTGAATGAAACTACAAACTTGACAATTTTTAAAGATGTGGACATCCAACTTGAAAATCTTCAACAAAAGAGTCTCCCTATAAATTAATTTCACAACAAGGATGATGACCGACAAGAAATTGACAAAGTATTGGATGTCATTTATGCCTTGTTAAATAAAATCAAGCTGAAAGTTAATTGAAGGCAACATCATTAGTACTTTAAGTTCATGGGGTTGCTACCAAACAAAAGAAAGAATAAATATGATATGTTCTTTGTGTCATATATACTACCCTAATAAGGAGACTGAATCATTGAGCCATGCGACGTTAATTGAAGCACTTCGTGGGAGGAAACCCACGCTTTTAATAACTTAGTTTTTATTTTTTGTGTTTTTTCGTTTTGTCTGCAGGTAATAAAAAGGGAGTCTTACTGGTGAATGCTAGGAGGATGCAACATGTGTTGTATTTCCCTCTGTGAGTCACCTTTCTTGAGCTTGTTCTGAAACATTAGGGTCAATGTTTAGTTCAAGTTTGGGGGGTGGGGGGGTTACTGCTTTTCGTTTCAAATTATTTGTTGGTTCTATGCTAATTGTTGTGTAAATCCACGAGTTGAAGTCCTTCCCAAATTTTGCCAATTTTTTTTGTTTTGTTCAAGAACTTGTTTCTCATAGAGTTCGGGAAAGTATATAGAGATAAAGGGATAATTGTTTGGAGGTAGGAAGTTTGAAATAATATGATAGTGATACGAGTCTAACGTGTAGATTTGTACCATAGTGCTTGAATCCTGAGAAGTACATATGAAGTAGTTTATCTTTACAGTCTGGCATAATATAAATTCACATGCATGTATGATTGATGGAGAAATAAAAAAATTTGGCACCAAATGATGAAAAGGAGGTAAAAGGAAACTGGCTTGCTAAGTTGGGTAGCCCTCACCCAGTTATTCAGCCCAAAGGGGGTTAATCCCCAAACGTCTTCCAAAAGGAAATATGTAACTGCAAATTTTGAAAATTTCATCAGTAATTAAAAGTAGCCAATGCTGCTTATTTGGTGCCTAAACAAAAAACTCTTGATTAGTCTTGCGCATGTGACGATCATAATATTTCTCATTGCCTTAATTTGATTGTCCTAATGAAAAAGGAGGAAAATCAAAAAGAGACTTAAGTACAAAGCATATTTAGAGAGGTATCCGAAGAGGAAGCTCAAGATTTAAAGATTCTTACATAAACTCTACGCGTCATGTGAACATTAGACGAACTGCCTTTTGATCAATATGAACGGATATCTCACGTATGAGTACATGTATGCTGCGAATTTCATGAGCTCTTATAATTTTCACTTGAGGTCAAGCAACGATTTAAGTTTGGGGGAATTTGATAAGTGGTTTTTACATAGTTATTTACCATTAATTTTAGTTATCTTTTATTTTTATTGTCGAGTGTTTTATTTCATTTTACCACTTTTTATCAGTTGGTTGTGTGTTTGTGTTTTGAGGTTCACAGGAATAAATCGAGTCAAATCAGTGTGAAAAAAGTAAAAATTCAGATTTTCGAAAAAATTTCCAACACGCTTTAGGAGGCCTGACACGGCCACCTGTGTCATGACACGGGCCATGTTAGCCAATGCGCTGATTGATCAGTTTTTACTAAAATATTTATAACCGGAGCTACACAAATCAGATTAACGTATTCTAATATTTGTTAGAAACCTGAAAGAAAGAGCTACAACTTTCAAGTTGAAGTCAGAAGCTAATTCATATTGTAGAAGCCTCGAAAAATTCATTAAAGTTGCATACTTTAGAAACTTAGTTGTTTCAGGTCGTTTTACGGGACTGGTTTATGTTTCGGACCCAGTTTGAGTTAGTAGTGAAAACCCTTATTTAGTTTATAAGACTTTTTGACCTTTTTAAAAGAGAAGAATAGTTTACACGAATGAAGATTGGAGAAGTCAAGGTTTTCAGAGAGAGGTATATTTTCATGCGCAGAAGGAATAGAAGATCAAAGTTCACCCAAATCCTTGTAACGTCTACATTTTGTCTTGTGATTATTTTGAATAATATGAGTATCTAAACCCCCCAATTCTAGGGGGTGTCCATGATTTGAATTCGTAATGATTATGAATTCTTGAGTTCTTTAATAAAGTCGTCTTTATTTTAATTTAATTGTACAATGTTTTTATGCCTTTCTGATCGGTCAAATTAGGGTTGATTTACCGTTAATAACCAGTTGAAGTGCGGCTGTTAAGGTTTTTGTATAATTAGGCTATAGTAGATATTACTTAGGACTAGGGATACCCTACAGTTACTAGATTTAACCCTTGATAAAATAAAGGCTTGACTCTATCAGATATCTCTAAGGACTTAGTATTTATGATAAATGGTTAAAGGTTTTCCCACTAAGGACTTAAGTGAAGATAATCTAAAGGGCTGGTAGTTGAAGGATGTGAACTTGTTGAAGAGATCAGGATTCAAGGTTGTTACATGGAAAATTATACACCATACTCTAGCATACTCCTCATATATATGAAAAAAAGACCTAATTTACATTCTACTTATTTTTATTTCTGCTAAGTGACAATTCCTAAATCAAAACCCCAATTAAAGTTTTAGTTTAATTGATCATGAATTTAACTCGATAATTGCATTCGGTCCTTGAGATCGACATTCGGGGAATTCCCCATTATTACTGCAAGGCAAAAATAGTACACTGGCTATTTTTCCCATCAAGTTATTGGCGCTGTTGTCGGGGACTGCCTAGTTATTGAGTTCAATTTTAGTTCAATTTAAATTTTTTTGCTCGTCAAATAAAATTTTGTTTCACTTTTTTTATTTTTTGCACTTTATTTTATTATACAAAAAATATAAAAAAAGGGTCAGATTATGTTTGTTACATGAATTCTTCCATACTTTGCTTTTAACCAAGTGTCTGAGTGTTGTAGTCATGTATTATCTCAATACATTGTCACATGTATCTCCTGCATGTTGGACGCCTGATTCAGGATTTACTTTGGAAGAGGCGATTGAAATTTTTATAGCATATAAGAGGGAGGTAAGACTGGCGAAAGTTACAGTAGGAAGAATTATAAGTGAAACCAGAAGAAGAATGCATAACATCAGATGACAAAGATGGAGTGAGAATAGAAGAATTTGAGGTAAACAAGAATGAGGGGGCAAAGGAAATTAAGAAACTTGAAGACGATCGAGTTTTGGATGAAACTACAAACTTGACAATTTGTGAAGATGTGGATATCCAACTAGAAAATCTTGAACAAAGGAATCTCCCTATAAATTAATTTCACAACAAGGCTGATGACCGACAAGAAATTGACAAACTATTGGATGTCATTTATGCCTTGTTCAATAAAATCAAGTTGAAAGTGATTTGGAGGCAACATCTTAAGTACTTTAAGTTCATGGGGTTGCTACTAAACAAAAGAAAGAAGAAATATGATGTGTTCATATATGACACCCTAACAAGGGGACTAAACCGTCGAGCCATGCGATGTTAAATGAAGCGCTTCGTGGGAGGAAACCCACGCTTTTAATAAATTAGTTTTTCTTTTTTATGTTTGTTTCGTTTTATCTACAGGTAATAAAAAGGGAGTCTTACTAGTGAAAGCTAGGAGGCAGCATCATGTGTTGTATTTCCCTCTGTGAGTCACCTTCCTCGAGCTTGTTCTGAAACATTGGGGTCAATGTTTAGTTCAAGTTGGGGGGAGGGGGGGTGTGGGTTATTGCATTTCGTTTCAAATTTTTTGTTGGTTCTATGCTAATTGTTCTGTAAATCCATGGGTTGAAGTCCTTCCCAAATTTTACCGAAATTTTTTGTTTGTTCAAGAACTTGTTTCTTATAGAAATTGGGAAAGTATATAGAGATAAAGGGATGATTGTTTGGAGGTAGGAAGTTTGAAATAATGTGACAGTGATACGAGTCTAACGTGTATATTTGTACCATAGTGCTTGAATCCTGAAAAGTACTTATGAAGTAGTTTATCTTTACAATCTGGCATAATATAGATTCACATGCATGTATGATTGGTGGATAAATAAATAAATTTGGCACCAAATGATGAAAAAGCGGTAAAAGGAAATTGGCTCGCTAAGTTGGGTATCCTGCACCTAGTTATTCCGCCCAAAGGGGGTTGATCCCCAAACGTCGTCCAAAAGGAAATATATAACTGCAAAGTTTTACAATTTCATCGGTAATTAGAAGTAGCCAATGCTGCTTATTTTGTGCCTAAACAAAAAACTCTTGATTAGTCTTGTGCATGTGATGATCATAATAATTCTCATTGCCTTAATTTGATTGTCCTTATGATAAAGGAAGAAAATCGAAAAAAGACTTAAGTATAAAGCATAGTTAGAGAGGTATCCGAAGAGGAAGCTCGAGATTAAAAGGGTCTTACACAAACTCTTCACGTCAAGTGAACATCAGACGAACTGCCTTTTCATCAATATGAACAGATGTCTCACGTATGAGTACAGGTATTCTGCAAATTTCATGAGCTCTTGTAATTTTCGCTTGAGGTCAAGCAACAGTTTAAGTTTGAGAGAGTTTGATCAATGGTTTTTACATAGTTATTTACCATCAATTTCAGTTATCTTTTCTATTTATTGTCGAGTGTTTTATTTCATTTTAGCACTCTTATGGTTGGTTGTGTATTTTAGTGTTTTCAGGTTCACAGGAATAAATCGGGACAAATCAGTACAACAAAGTGAAAAATTCAGAGTTTCGGAAAAGTTTCCAGCATGTTTCAAGAGGTCTGACACGGCCACCTGTCTCACATGACACGGGCCATGTCAGTCAATGCGCTGATTGATCAGTTTTCACTAAAAAATTCTTAACTGGAGCTACTAACATTGGATCGACGCATTCTAATATTCTCTAGAAAGCCGAGAGGAATAGCTACAACTTTCATTTTGAAGTCAGAAGCTAATTTGGACCGTAGAAGCCTCGAAAAATTCATTAAAGTTGAAGACTTTAGAAGTTTAGTTGTTTCATGTCGTTTTATGGGTCTGATTTATGTTTCCGACCAAGTTTGAGTTAGTAGTGAAAACCCTTATTTGGTTTATAAGACTTTTTGACCTTTTTGGCAGCGAAGAATAGTTTACACAACTGAATATTGGAGAAGTCAAGGTTTTCGAAGAGCGGGATATTTTCATGTGCGGAAGCAATTGAAGATCAAGGTTCACCCAAATCCTTGTAATGTCTATATTTTATCTTGTGATTATTTTTAACAATATGAGTAGCTAAACCCCCTAATGCTAGGGGTGTCCCTGATTTGAATTTGTAATGATTATGAATTCATGATTTCTTTAATAAAGTCTTTTCTATTTGATTTAATTGTACAATGTTTTTATGCCTTCCTGATCGGACAAATTAGGATTGATTTACGGTTAACAACTAGCTGGACCGCTATTGTTAAGGTTTTTGTATAATTAGGCTATAGTAGATATCACCTAGGACTAGGGATACCTTATAGTTACCAGATTTAACCCTTGATAAAATAAAGGCTTGACTTCATCAGATATCTCTAAGGACTTATGATTTATGATGGATGGTTAAAGGTTTTCCCACTAAGGAGTTAGGGGAAGATAATCTAAAGGGCTGGTAATTGAAAGATATGAACTTGTTGAAGAGATCAGGATTCAAGGGTGTTACATGAAAAATATACACCATACCCTAGCATACTCCTCATATCTGTGAAAAATCCCTAATTTACATTCTACTTATTTTTATTTCTGCTAAGTGACAATTCCTGAACCAAAACCCCATTTAAAGTTTTTGTTTAATTGAACGTGATTTGAACTCGATAATTGCATGCAGTCCTTGAGATTGACATTAAGGGAATTCCCCATTATTACTGCAAAGTAAAAATAGTAAACTTGTTATTTTTCCTATCAAAGGTCACGTTCAGTGTTGCTTAATCAAGTAATAGTTAATACTCAAGAAAGATGATTATTGCCTTATCTCTCATACCTTTCTTAGGTCTCCATCTAAGATGACTTGTGTTTTGGTAATAACGGTTCCAAACACTTAACATATGTAAAAGTGCTTCTGGTGGTTTGTCTAAGTCTCATTCTAGTCAGTGTTGAAGAAGTGAAAAACACAAGAAGGGGGGTTGAATTGTTAAAAATTGAAATCAAATGCAGACAACACGTTATTTTTATACTGGTTCGTTTGATCTCAAACTACTCCAGTCCACCCGTCAAGGTGATTTTGCCTCTCTCCAACGAGGACTTAATTCACTATATTCAACTGAATATTACAACTGCTTTAACAACTGCTAAAGCCTTCTTGAGTCTAAACCACAGACCGATTTCTCAAGGAAATTCTTTCTTACAGATAAATGAACAATATGTGTGTTGAATGTTTTCTGGAAAAAAACTATCTATCACAACTGTGATAATACACAAAATGAAGCTTATGTAAAACTAGCTTGCTAGAACTATGGAGTAAGCAATTTGAGAGATTTAACAAACTGTATGAGTGAGGATGAAGATGATTTGCTTTAGGCGTGTAGAGTATTGTAGAGCATTAGCCAATTCACTTCTCACTGATTTGTTTAAATACTGCTTGGAAAAGATACGTTGATGCCAATAATTCCATTTCAATGCTCATTACGTTCTTTCCATATTGAGAAGATCTTTGTCTTGGAATAAAGCCGTTGGTAATAAATCTGCCTTGAATGCAGTACCGTTAACTCTTCAAAATGTCCTGCTTGATTAATATCAGAGCGTTCTTGGCTTTAGGCTTATTCTGATTGCTTGAGTGCTGATGACATTGATGAGATCCTGATCAGAGTCAGAGTGTGTTGAGTGCAGATTCTGTTCATTAGACTTCAGCGTAAGCATATGTATGATCTTCTGGTTGACATCTTCTGATGCTGATGTTGATATTCTGATGTTGATTCCATTAGAATTTCCTGTAAATAAACAACATAATTTTAAGTAGCATCTATGTCAAATATAAAACTCATAATTCATTTAATCTTGTATTTTGTTATCATCAAAACTCTAATTGAGGGTTGTAGAATCAAACTATGTTCTAACAAGTGTTAATTCGTGGAGGATACTAAAAGGGAATTTATAAGGACATTAGATAACTAAACAATTAAGGATGGATTCTTAAGTTATTGGAGTAAGTGTTTGGACGGTCTGCCAACTATAATCTTTTGCTTATAGGAGTGTGCAACCTCAGAAGAATCATTTTCAATGTCATGGTAAATGTCATTTCAAATGTTGTTACATTTTTCAAGGAGTCAAAGCTTGAAAAAAGTAAAAGCTGAAGAATAACATGTATCTCCCATATGGTGAGTGGTTCAATGTTACTAAGGGTTATCTTCCTCCATAAAAGCTCTCATTGATTGGATGTGTTGATACAAGCAAGGTTTCGTTACAATCTAAGTAACTTTCCTTGTGTTTAAAGACCTTACAACATCATCATCCTCACAAGATGCATTTTCTACAATGATTGGTGCAAAAGAAAACTCTTATATTATAAATCAAGAAGGAAGTGGGTTCTGTTTTTTTAAAGTAGTGTTA
This sequence comes from Vicia faba, assembly GCA_948472305.1. Taxonomy (NCBI): domain Eukaryota; kingdom Viridiplantae; phylum Streptophyta; class Magnoliopsida; order Fabales; family Fabaceae; genus Vicia; species Vicia faba. The sequence goes on along the minus strand of CATIWC010000649.1, from coordinate 359,948 downwards.
AACGTTGTAATATATGTTGTAACCTCTAGTGATACATCCAGGACAGGGAAAACACCTAATCAAGGAGAAGTCCCTCAAGAAGGACCATTTGATCTTACATGATTCAGACTCAGTGGCTGATCAAGATTGTGTGTGTGGGATAGCTGCTATATGCTATTTGTTTTTTTAATAAAAATAAGAGTGTGTTTCTTAAGCAGTTTTGGTGAAATTAATCATGCATCAAACATAGAGTCTTTTTGTTTTCTATCCCTAGTCTATTTTTCGTGTTTAGTCAATTGTTGTTTTCCTTGTGCAACATTGTAAAGGAATCATGATTGTCCATCATGTGAGTCTGGAGTTTGTTCTTGCAGTTGGTTTGCAAGAATGTATCAACATATGTTCTAATTTCTTGGGTGATTTTTATGTCGTTGTTCTGAGTTATGAGGCATAATTGTGTCTTGTGCTATGAGTTACATATTTTACGTACTCTGAGTACATATTCTACATCTGTTTCTTCTTAAAGGTTCTCTTGTGCTTCCAAGAAGGCTCTTTCTTCTTCTATGATGAGAATTGGTTCTAGGACACAGAGAAAGTGTCAAACTATCTTCTTCCTCATGTGTAAGCTGTTGGTCTATGTTGTACAAAGTCTGCATGTTTGACATGTAACTTGTGTTTGTTTATGTGGTTTCACTATGTACATTTACTTTGTGTCTTTTTATCATTTTTTTGGCTAAAAAGGGGGTGTAAAATGTTGTGTCCATATGTTACATCACATGTCTTAACATGTTGATTTAATATTGTGATAGGATTGTGTGCTACTGCTTATAAGAGATTAGCTATGTTGTTTGGTTGCTTATGCAATCATTAAGGGGGAGCATGAGTTTTCATGCTTGTGTGTGCTAAAGTTGCTGCTGCTGCTTCCGCTGTTCCGCTACAGGTGCTCTGGTGTGGGTTTTGTCCTTGAGGGGGAAACCTATTATGTTTGATAAGGGGAGTTCTTGGCTTGTCTGTATATACAAGCTTCTGAGATGTGTTTTTATAGCATTTACATGATCAGTATGTAGCTTGTGTTTTGGTGATATTCCTCACTCTAGATTTTGTTTTAGGCTTTGGTTGTTTTTAGCCAAAATTTTCCAAAGGGGGAGATTGTTAGTTCATGTTTTTATGGTTGGCTAAATTTTGGATAGGAATGTTTCTAAACATGGTTCTAAGTTGTTGTTAGGAAAATGTTACAACATACGTATCAATTGTCATAACAATTTTATTGTTATGTATTTTTTCAGTCAGATGTCGGAGGCAGATGTCATGACATCTTGATCTGGTTCTCTAGTACAGCAGGCGCTGCTGTTTTAAATCTTGATAGATTTATTTTTATTTTGGAATATTTCTTTTGGATATGTTTCAGTAAATTTTGCAGGTCAAGAAGATTTTATCTGGAACAAGTTTTTATATCTCCAATTGTGCATTAGTTACTAAATTGGTTGAATGAGACTAATTAGGAAACTTTGTATTGGTCGTTCCAAGATTTAAGGATATTTTTCTGCACAATATATACAACTCTTAACTTGTGGATCAAGAAACTTCTGGACTTAGAATATAGAAGCCCATGGATTGAAGAAGTGTATTTAAAGAAGACCTAACCTAATGTAATATTAATCTTTCAACAATTGTAAAATTAGGGGAAGAAAATAGTCTTAGGTTTTGAGAGTATCTTGTGTATGGTGTGGGTGTTTGTCACCCTTGTATCACTCGATACATATGGTTGGCTTATTGTTGTCACTCAGAAGCCTTTAAGCAATGAGTTAAGTATTGTTCTTGGAGAAAGATTTTAAGCAACTCTAAGTATTGTTCTTGGTCAAGAGTCTTAGCTAAGTATTGGAATTTGGAAGTGTGATCTTCTTGTTTTTATTGTTCAAGTTGTTGTGACTGTGACCTATTTTTAGACATCCTCTGTGATTAGGATATATATTTTATCAATGCAGTGATTGGATGTGATATGTTGATTTCTCAGACCTAGGGAGGATACAGGTAGAAGTAGCTTTGGGTACAGATTAGGCGAGAAGTTGTAAGCTTTGGACTAGATTAGCTTTGAACTAATAATACTAATAGTGGACTTCCTTTATGGCTTGGTAGCCCCAAGAGTAGGTGAATTAGCACCGAATTGGGTTAACATATCTTTGTGTTCTTTATCTTTCTGTTGTTTAAGTTTCTGTTATAAAACTGTTCAGGATGTCAGAATGGATGTTGTAACATCTATATTGACATTGATCTGATGTTGGAATTTCTGTATTTCCATGTGTTGGCTAAACCAGAAAAATTTCTAAATTGACTTTTGGATAAACTTAATATTCTTTTCTCTCTTATAATGATTTTTTTATCATGCCGCATATGTAGGAAAATAGTTATATCACCCTTTGACTTGGTAAAATCTATGCTACAACCTTATGGACTCTCATTAAAACCATGACTCAAATTGTTATCAATGTTGAAGTTCATTCATAAACAATGAACTCAAGGAAAAATGATGAAATGCTTCTCTTAATTATTCATTTAGCACTCATTATAATATGTACAAGAACATGATATACATTGGATTGTAACTGGAAAGTAAGGTTGACAGCTATATGTAACACACTTTGGTTGTCACAATATAAACCGGAGGTTTTACAAAGTTTAATTGTAAGTTACAAAACAAGTACAATATTCATTAAAGTTCACATGTTGCAGCTACCAATGCTCTATATTATACTTTAGAAGAGGACCTAGAGGTTGTGCTTTTATTATTTTTTCTCTATGAGATGAGGAATGCTTCAATGAATAAATAAGATCCTAAAATTTATCTTCTTGTATCTATTCAACCTGCCCAATCTACATTAGAAAAGCTATATGTAATGCACTTTGATTGTCATAATATAAAACTGGAGGTTTAACATAGTTTAATTGTAAGTTACGAAACAAGTATAATATTCATTAAAGTTCACATGTTGCAGCTACAATGCTCTATATTATGATTTAGAAGAGGACCTAGAGGTTGGGTGTGATACGGTGGGAGAACTGACTTGAAGGTTTTGTGTTTGATTACAAATGTTGCGGTTAGCAAGAGTCGCCACCGACTTTTCTTTTATCCAAAAGGAAAGGTGAAAAAGAACAGGAAAGACCTTTGAGATTGTTTCTTGAGTTCGGGGGGTAGATTATGAAAAGGGAAGGTATTAGCATCCTTTTCATCCATGGTTTTCCATGGGCTCTTAGTTACTTGCTAGATCACTTGCTTTTGTTTGAAATTGTGCTTTGTGTGGTTCTTGAAAGTATTTTGTAAAGAGGCCATTGTTTAGACAATCTTTGTAATGATTCTCGTTCGTAAGAATGTATACAAAGATGTTGATCTTTTAGAAAATGTTTTCAATGTTTGTAAGATGTTTGGAAATGTGTGTGTTTGTTTTGAAATATCAAGGATATTTGTTTTGAAATGGAGCAAGTAATTAAGAGAAACCTACCTACTCAAATGTCTTTCTTGTTCATTTTCTTTTCCTTTGACATTGTTGTCTTACCATTGATTTGGTAAGCAACCCTATCTTTGGATGTAAACGGGACGAGCGTGGGTCATCGTATAGCCATGATTAGCAATGTTGCAAGGTATCTTAACATTTTTTGAGGGACTAAGATCATTTTATAAGGTAACTTTGAATAGCGTCATCGAGGGACTATGATCTTATATTTGTTTATCTTGCTAAGATACTTTACATGCATAATATGGTCATTTTGTAAGGCAACCAAGTGGGATAACCCTAGAAGTGTTTTGTGTGCAAATGGGTCATTTTCATGCTTGATTTTGTCTTGAATTAGGGTTTTCTATTTGATTGGTTTCATCTTGCCATACAAACCCTAATTACTAGCATGTTATATAAAAGCGATAAATTGCGAAATTTAAAGATTACTATGCTATTACAACATTTGTGGGAGGGGGGTATACAATTTATGAATGGGGATTATAATAATATATACCTAATTAAACTATTACAACCAAATTGAATTTGTACAAATATTGGAATAATAAATGTACAAGACAAATTAAATATGCAAGGATATATAAATGCAAGAAAAAAGATTTTGTTTTATTTTATTTTTATGTGAAAAAAGTTTTAAACTAAGCCTAATAAATAAGTCAAGGTTAAACTTAAATTAATTAAGAAAAGGAAATTATTTTTTAGAAAATATTTTGATTAACCCTAATTCTAATTTATTAAAAGGAAATAAATTTCTTTAAGTATTTTTTTTTTGTATTTTTGTCTTGAAAATAATAAATAGTGCTTATGAAGTATTTTGGTCCTTTTATATGTTAAAATAAATATTTATAAGTGTGAGAAAAAATAATAAATATTTAACCTTACTCTATTTTTAATTTACAAGTTTATTAAGAAAAATAGTTAATATATAATTAAATAAAAAGTATTTTTTATGAGAAAAGAAAAGAAAATAAACAAAATTTAATATTTATAATTTTTATATTATTTATGATTTTATATTATTAAGAAAAATATATTTGATAAAATATAATGAAAATAAAAATATTAAATAAAATATATGGGCCAGGGGTGTCATGAGTAAACTGGAGGCAGAAAGTTAGTAAAAATATCAGGCCCAATGCTCATAAGCCCATGTTGCAAACAACAAAAAAAAAAGATGGAAAATGTGGAAAATTGCAAAAGGCAGCGCCAATGCTCGAACCTGTGACCTTAAACATTTCTGCGCGTTGCCTTGCCACTGGGGTGGCTATACATCTGTTGGTTCAAATGAAAATAAAAATACATAACATAAAACACTTCCTTGCCCTGTACTTCATCTTCAACCTCTAGCCATCCGGACCCCCTGTAACTCTTTCATCTCTCAACAAAAATGGAAAGTTATAGCATGAACATTATAGCATTTTACTTCACGATTCTAACCATGTGCATAACTAAAACTATAAGTCCAAGATCAGTGAGAATTTTGCTGGCCCTAATTCTTAACCTAATTTTTTTAGAAACTTCAAACTCAAAATTCTCTCAACTCAGGCCAAATAAATGTAAGCTATGGATATCTACAGTTTCGTAACAATGATGTCTACATTGTATATTCACAAATGGAAAGCTAACTATGCTTGTATTAAGAGTTAGAAAAACAGAAAACTCACCTTTAAAATGGAAATCGTGTTTTTGAAATGAGCTTGCTTTAGGATGCTGTAATGGTCAGGTTAGCTTCCTTGAATCTCTAGGAAGCTAATGCAATGCTTAACTTGTCTTGAGGATGGCTGGAATGATCTGGAGAAGTCCACCTGTGCTACTCTATTTTTGAACTTCAACAATGGGGAAGATGGAGTTACAGTGATATTTCAGGGTGTGGGATGGTTTACTTGTAAGGTAAGGAAGCTTAGAAAGCAAAAGGCCTGAAAACGCACGAGTGGAATGGAAGATTCAGTTCACAAGTCAGAAATGGCAAGTTTGGAGGCTTGGTATGCAATTTATGATTCTAGGGTGTTTCAAGGCTTGGGCATTTTTTGTTTTATTTGCAAAGTGATGGCTTTATATAGAGCAAAAGGTTGGAGGACTTGTGCTTGCTCAGAAGTACAAGATCACATGTCTTGCTACATTTCTTATTTTTGAAGCAAGGTGAGGAGACAAGTCCCTAAGTGCTGTACAGGCGTGGTATGGTTTGGTAGAGGCTTCAGGAAAGTTTCTCTTTGTTGTGGCTTTACTTATGTACAGAGAAAACAAGTGCAAGGCTCAAGGAGTGAAAAGTTGCAAAAGTTATGCTTTATCAAAATGGAAATGGCACCTTTGTGCCAAAAATGGAAATGTTCATGTACAAAGCATTGAATGCTTGGATTTAGGGCATGAAACCTTGTGAAATTCATTAATGGTGGAGTGACAAACGAGTTTGAGGCCTGAAAAGTGAAGATTTTACAGCATGTTTGAGGATTTGAATTTTGTTCTTCATGAAATGGCTTGAAATCAAAGTGAGATATTGCCAACTTCATCTCTTTGTTTCTCCCTACTCAAGAATGATCTCAATGAGTTCTTGGACATTTTGGAAATCTTGCAGTGTACTCTAAAACTCATCTTTGAATTTATTTCCAATATTCCTCTTGGAACTAGGTGAAAAGTTGCCATGAAGTTAGGTAAAAAACATGCCTAAACTAGGGCAAAATTTCACTAAGTTATTTTAGTTCATGAGCATGTATTCACAAAATTATATCTTGAGATACAAGCATCTTTAGGAGAAATTGTGTGAAGCAAAGTTGTATATTTCATGGAGATCTATAACTTTCATGTTGGGAACTTTCTTTGAATCATCTTGTATCATAGTGAGAATTTGGCTTAAAGTTGAGAAAAAAACAAGAAATTTTCTATACTTAGAAAAATTTCTAAGTTAAGAAATTTCAAATTTCAAAACAAAATCTTCCATATTTGATTTCTTGATGAACAAGTTTCACATTTTGACATGTTTTGATGAATTATGGTGTTTGGCACTTGATTTTGATCAAAAAGTCAAAGTTTGACTTTTCAGTATACAGTTGACTTTTGATCAGTTGATTGAAAAATTCATCTGTCAATCCAATGGATTTGCAATGTTTTGAACCATGTAATTAGGTCAATATGATGAAATTGAACTCTTGAAATCATGCTTCAAACCAATTGATCATTTTCTAGGTCAAAAATCAGAAATTGCCTTTTCTCAGTAAAAACCCTAATTTTGACCGTTTTGCCCTTTTGATGATTTGATAAAATTTCTTGAGGAATTATGGTCCAAACTTGATCAAATGATACATATGAGTCTAAGATGTTGATGTGGATCAAAAATCATGAAGTTTGACTATAAATTGTCCATGGTTGACTTTTTCCCTAATACAGCTGATTTTTAGGTCAACTGTCCATTTGACAGATCAAAATGTGATTCAAGGCTTGAAACTTGACACGAGTAATCTTGGGGGTCCATAATTGTCCTTGAAAGTCATATGAAGCATTGATAGTCCAAAAATCTTTGTGGAATCTCAAACCCTAATTTTAGATCATCAGTGCATGATGAGATGTCTCGAGCTGGTCAAAACCTAATCCAGTCTTGAGTCAAAGAGATCTTGTGAGAAAAATCTTGTTAAATGAGATGGAAAATTTTGGGGTACAACATTGGGCTTTAATTATTTTTTCTCTATGATATGAGGAATGTTTCAATGAAGAAAAAATTCCTCAAATTTATCTTCTTGTATCCATGAAACATGGCCAATATACATTTGACAATCCAAGAAGATTTATTGGGGAATATCTAGGAAATAATAAGCCTTTGCTAGGAAAAATCTGAAGGTATCTCAACCCCTTGCAAGAAGCATTATGGTGAATGATTGATAGCTTGGATAAGATTTAACTTAAAATTTGGGTAATATATATGATATCGGTTCTGGTGGTGTTGAGGTAAACGAGTATGCCAATCAGCCTTCTATAAGACAAAATATAACAATATGAATCACAATTGTCGTTGAACAATTTTATGGAAGGATCAGATAGAGTGGACACAGGTTGGATCCAAGCAAGCTTAAATCTGCTATAGATCAATGTAATATTTCCTTTGGTAGAGGGAAATACCAATTATGGAGTGAGCTACTTCTAGTCCTAGAAAATACTTGAGGATGCCAAGATCTTAAATTTAGAAGGCTTGATGGAGGTATCCTTTAATAGAATTAAATTCAGAAAGAGAATTCACTACTAGGATTACATCATCAATATAAACTTGGAGGATTATGAATTCTGATTTTTTAGTCTTTACAAATAAGAAATGGTCAACAACATCTTATTTTAGCAATGATAAATAAGTATGGATGTTAACTTATTATACCATTTCCTACTAGCCTTTTTAAGCCCATATAAGTATTTGATCATCTTGAATACTAGATTTGATTTGGAGGATGTTACACCAGGTGGAATGATTATGTAAATTTTCATGTAATTCACCATGAAGAAAGGCATTGTATACATCCAATTGATGTAGATGTGAATTTTTTTATTGAAGCAAGAGATATGACAATAATGACTATAGTAAGTTTAATAACAGGTGAATATGTATCATAATAGTCCAAACCTTCACTTTGATTATATAATTTGGCAATAAGTCTTAACTTGAATCTTTTAATACTTTCATATGAATTGTACTTGATTTTATAAACCAATTTTCATCCTATTAATTTGATGTTAAGTGAAAGGTAAACATCATTAAGATCATCTTGGTTCCAACAATCAATTTTTTTAGCTTCATTGTATGACGTGGGTTCTGTTTGTATGGTTATTGACATAATATAATGATAATGAGATGGAGAAAATTCACAATAAGAAAGGTAGTTAGAAAGTGGATAAGAAAAGTACTTGATGATGATTGATTTAGGGCATCATGAAAGGAAAAACATATATAGTCTTTAAGATGTAACGATGGATGTCTTAATCTTGATGAAACCCTAGCTGGGTTGGACTCTATGACAAGAGGTTGCGTGTTATAAAGGGTGGATTCTATGATATGAGTTATTTGATCAATGTAATTAGTAGAATATATGGTGTGGATATTTTCAAGGTTTTTAGTATCTTGTTCAAGAGAATTAGAAAAATTAGGGTTTTCCATGTTATGCAAGTCAATTAAGTGTTCCTAGTTATTTGTAACAAATGGTGATTGAATATGGTAAGGTAAAATGAGTTCATGAAAGTTAATATTCCTTTAGATGACAATTTCATGCGAGTTAAGGTCTAATAGAACAAAACCTTTGAAACCAACAACATATCCTAAGAATATGTACTTTCTTGCTCTACAAGCAAGTTCGGTTCTATGATTTTGTAAAGTAGATGCATATAAAAGAGAACCAACGACTTTTATTTGAGTCATGTTAATCAAAGAATTGTGTAATGGTTGGTAAGGTGATTTTTTGTTCAACCAAGAAGTGTTGACTCTATTTATGATGAATGAGGTATATGGAATCTCATAAGATCCAAAATTCTTTGAAAGTTTAGATAGGTATCGTAAGGCTCTTTCTACATTAAGAAGGTGTCAGTGTTTTCTCTTAACTTTTCATTTTGTTGAGGAGATTCTACCCAATATTTATATGTATGTTGTGAAGGGGTGAAAAACACAAGAAGGGGGGGTTGAATTGTAAAACTGAAATCTTAAAGCAATTGACAAGATATTTTTATCCTGGTTCATTTGATCTCAAACTACTCCAGTCCACCCGTCAAGGTGATTTCGCCTCTCTCCAACGAGGTCTTAATTCACTATATTCAACTGAATATTACAGACTGCTTTAACAACTGCTAAAGCCTTCTTGATTCAAACCACAATCCGGTTTGTCAAGGCAACACTTTCTTACAAAGGTATAAAACAATGTGTGAATGTTTTCTACAAAACTTTATCACAACTGTGATGTATACACAAATTAAGCTTAGAAACTAGATTGCTAAACTGTAATGGAGTATCAGAGTTTGTTGGTTTAGCAAAACTGGTAGATGAAGATTATGGTTCAGCTTTGTGCGTGTAGAGATTTGGAGAGCATTAGCCATTATAATCTTCGAAGCCTTGTTTATATAGCACTTGAGAAGATGAACGTTGAATGCAATATTCTTGATTCAATGCTAATAACAAGCTTTCCTTTTTGAGCAGATCTTGTCTGGAATGAAGCCGTTGGAATTAATTAGCGTTCAATGCACAGTACCGTTGCTTCTTCAATGCACGTTCTGGCTTGGCTCATTCTGATTCTGCTTCGCTGCTGATGAACTATTGTGTTTCTGTATCAGAGTGTTTACGCGCAGTTCTGTTCATCAAGCTTCAGCATGTACGTGAGTTGATCATCTGATCTTGACGTTCTGATTCAGCAGCTTCTGATGCTGGTGTATGAAATCAAATTCTGATGCTGAAGAAGTGATCTTGCTTATTTTAATCAGCGTATCTGCAAGTCAGAGCATAGTAATTTTAGGCAGCATATAGTTCAAACATGAAACATATAAATACTATATCTTTTCACTTTGTTATCATCAAAACTTAAATATAGGGTAGTAGATTCAAACATTGTTCTAACAATCTCCCCCTTTTTGATGATGACAAAAACCAGATATTTTAAATGAAAAATAACGTGAAAAGGTGTCTGGGAGATGTTTCAGAGATAGGAAGTAAGGAGAAATCAGAGTTAAGAGATACTCCCCCTGAGTTGATTACTTCCCTTTGATGATACGTGTTCTTCAAGATCAGATCTTTTTCTTTCTTTGAACATCAGATTATAAGAGTCTTTGACTTATCAGAGAGCAGAGCTTCAGAGCTTTTCCTGTCAGAGCTTTGCTTTGGATCAGAGTATTTGGTCGATCAGAACTTCATATTTGATCAGAGCAACATTGATCAGAGCTTCTACATTTTGATCAGAGCTTCTAGTCTTCATAGTGTTCAGGAGCTTCCTTGTGCCTGTAGACTTTAAACAAAAACAGAAAAACATTTCAAGTAATAGAGTTAGAATGTTTGAGAATTTCTGTCTAGTTAGCCGTTATGGATTTTAAATATCATTCTTGTTCTCCCCCTTTTTGTCAGCAATCAAAAAGTGTTGGTGATGTGCTAAAACAATTTAGATCAGAAAAACAAATTATATTAAAATAGTTCATAATCAGAGCAAAAGAACATTACAAAACATAGTCAAAACAGTACATCAGAAAATGAAGAAAGCATGAAAAAGGTTATGCATGAAAAAGATTTAAGGTTGAGGGGGCATGCGCTGCTGTAGACGCAAGTCATTCAGCCTTAATTCTTCTAGAGCCTGCCTGTCCAAGGCAGCTTGAGAAGTGTCAGAGGGAGGAAGCTTCTCAGAACTTTTAGCGACATCTTCTGCTGGATTTTCTTCAGCCTGAATGGTCTTGTCTTCTTCTGATGGTTGCACCTTTGCAGCTTGCTCTTTCTCAGACCAAGATTCACTGTCCAGAGGGAGCACAACTTCTTGAGGCAGCTGACTTTCAACTTCCTTCAGCAGCTTGCTGAAGTTCTGTTGAGCCTGCTCATAGTTGACGTCCTGCAGCTTGAGGGCTTCAGCACGTACCCATAGTCTGAACTGTGACCAGAGCTGATCAGAAGCAGCTGGGTCAATCATCCCAGGACAGACTTGCTTCAAAGAAGCAATCCATTGCAGCATACCTGTTTCAAAATTCAAAATACCAGAGCCAACATCTGGTTGCTTTGGTTTGGGGATGGCAATTTTGTGTCTTAGATCAGCAAGACGTTCAAGACTGGTTAAGTCAATGAAAGTTCTGCTGGGGTTTTCAGCGATTTTCTGAGAGGTTGTTTGTTTTGGAGGAGGGGTATCAGAGTCAGAGTCAGATATTTCTATTGGAGTGGTTGGAGTTTTTGGAGGTGTTGATTCTAATGAGGATGGCAACTTGGGCCTGACAATAGTGGTTCCACATGGCAACTGGATTGCCAGCGGTGAAGGTTGAGGTGAGTGAGGGTCAGAATGATGAGGAGAAGGGGTTTCATAGTGGTGAAACTCTGGTTGTGGTGAAGGTGGATTATTTTCTGGTTGAGGAGGTGGAATCTCTGATTGCTCAGGGATCAGAGGTTCTTCTGTGAGTGGTTGTTGTGATTGTGGTTCTGGTTCTGGTTGTTGTTGTATTTCTGGTTCAGGTTGTGGTTCTGGTTGTGGAGGAGGAATATTTGGTGGTTCAGAATGTGGTTGAGCAGAAGTATGTTCACGCTCAATATCAGCTAGCACTCGATCAAGTGCTGGTGTTGTTGAAACAGTTGGTTGTTTGGGAATCTTAGTTCTGGGTCTTCTGAGTAGTAAGGCCTCAGAAGGGTCTTCTGGTATGGTTTCATCAATGGTAGGGATTGGAATGGATATTCTGTGAGAGGTTTGAGAAGGGGCAGCAGATGTTGGAATAGTAAAAGATTTTGAGATAGGGGCAGCAGATGAAATACCTCTTTTCTTTGGAGTCTGATGAGATGATCCTTCTGCTGGCGCTTTCCTCTTCTTTGTCTTCTTCTGAGTCACTTCTGGTTGGATTTGACTCAGATCTTTGATCTTCAGCTTTGAACCTGTATCTTCTTCCTTGTATGAATCTGGATACTTGAGAAACATCTCTGGTTTGGATTCCATTTCAGAAAATTTTGGAAAATCACTCAGAGGCACTCTTCTGCTGGAGATGTCAGCAGTTGAAGTAGCTCTGGGTTCCTTCTTAATATTTTCTATCAGCTTCATCTTTTTTAGCTTCTTAGCATTCAGCGGTTTTCCAACGGTTGGTTCAATAGTGCTCAGCACTTGAGCTTCGCTCAGATACTCTATCAGCTTATTCTCTGTCAGAATATCTGATATAAGCCTACCAAACGGTATCCAGTCCCTTTTGGTCCTTTCTTCTTCTCTTGTTTCTTTGACACTGGTCTTGAGATGGTTGAACAGGAAGTGTGCCAGATTGATCTTTACCCTCTGATCAATAAAGTAGATCAGAAATTGCTGATCCACGTTTATATAATCAGGAGAACTTGTTGGTTTCCTGTGGTTGAAGCATCCAAGAACAATCTTAGCCCATACTCTGCAGTGATCCTTCAGATCCTTAATTTTGCTGCTGGGCAATCCAAGAGTGAAAATGCTGTTGGCTACCACACCTATATCAGGGCATCTATCAGCCATGTCCACACAACGGACTCCACCACCACTTTGACCGATTAGCCTAGCAATGAGATCTTCAGAAATCACTATCTTCTTTCCCATGACAGAAGAGATGACTAGATGTTTAGAAATCTTGGCGTGAATCCAAAATTCCTTGACAAGCGCTGGGAATGTTGGTCCAACCAACCTATCGAAATACCTCTCCCACTTTTGAGCCCTAATTTCTTCAGTTAGGTCAAATCCATTTTCCTTCAAGCTTTCAAAGTCGATGATTAATTCAGAGAGAACTTCAAGATTCTTTACCGGTGTGAGAAGAGTTCTGAGGGGCACCTGATATTGTTCAGAGGTTTCTTTCTTCTGATTGCCTGCAGAAATGCTGGAGGATGCCATTGTTCACACTAAAAAAGCTTTGAGAATGATTTGAGAGAAAAAGGTTTGTAGGAGATAAACTCAGAAATATGCAGAAAATACTTGAATGATTTTGAGAAAGCGTAAAGAATAAAAATGAAGGATTAATGTGCTTAAATAGAGTTTTCAAAATTATTTTGAAAAATTAAACGTTTTTAAGAGAGAGAAAAAAATAATGATTGCCATTTAACAAGCGTGATTACTTTTCATTAAATGCTTGCTGATTTTGGGGGATTTGAGAAAGATACTTAAAAACGGTTACCAGACATGTGTCTCAATGCACCCAATCAGCGCTTTGCCTTCTCAGAAGCGTGCACGCGTTCTGCTTCAGGGATTTGCTGATGATTGGATGACACTTGTTTGATGTAGTGATCAGCACGTCTGTCTTTGAGATTAGACTCTCAGATCTTTAGACTTGCATCTGATACAATCTGCATGTTCTATCTTTCTGAAAGAAGATTGATCAGAAGTTCACAGTAATATAATTACATTCTGAAGATAAATATATGGAATTAAAACATTTTCATTCTGGGCATACTTTCATGCTGAGATGTTTCAGAATGAAATTAAACCTATCTTCTGAAAGGGGTTTAGTAAAGATATCAGCCCATTGATGGTCTGTATCTATAAATTTTAAGTTTAAAATACCTTTCTGAATATAGTCCCTAATGAAATGATGTTTTATTTCTATATGCTTAGCTCTAGAATGTAAAATAGGATTCTTACTTAAGCAAATAGCAGAGGTATTATCACAAAGAATAGGAATGTTACTCTCAAAAATCTGGAAGTCTTCAAGCTGACTTTTCATCCAGAGCATTTGTGTGCTACATCCTGCTGCTGCTATGTACTCAGCTTCTGCTGTTGACAGAGCAATTGTTGACTGCCTTTTGCTGGACCACGAGATCAGATTTTCTCCCAGAAACTGGCAGCTTCCAGAAGTATTTTTACGTTCCACTCTGTCTCCAGCAAAATCAGCATCACAGTAGCCTACTAAGCTGTAATCACTAGATTTTCTATAAAACAAACCCAGATTAGTAGTACCTTTCAGATACTTGAAAATTCGCTTAACAGCTGTTAAGTGAGATTCTCTAGGATCTGATTGGAATCTAGCACAAATACATACGCTGAATAAGATATCAGGTCTTGAAGCAGTCAAATAGAGGAGAGAACCAATCATACCTCTGTAGACTTTCTGTTCTACACTTTTGCTTACCTCTTCTCTTTCCAGAATGCACGTGGGATGCATTGGAATCTTTGATGGCTTACATTCTGAGAGGTCAAATTTCTTCAGAAGATCTCTGATGTATTTGCTCTGATGAATGTAAGTTCCTTCTGGAGTTTGATTGATCTGAATTCCTAGAAAGAATTTCAGTTCCCCCATGAGGCTCATCTCAAATTCTGCCTGCATACACTTAGCAAATTTTCTTCCAAGAGAAGGATTAGTATAACCAAAAATTATATCATCAACATAAATTTGACAGACTAAAATGTCACTCTTAACTGTTTTACAGAATAGAGTAGTGTCCACTTTCCCTCTGGTGAATTCATTTTCAAGCAGAAAGTTACTTAGCCTTTCATACCAAGCTCTGGGATCTTGTTTCAGACCATACAGTGACTTTTTCAGTTTGAAAACATGTCCTGGATGTTTTGTATTTTCAAAACCTGGGGGTTGGTGAACATAAACTTCTTCTTCTATATAACCATTTAAGAATGCACTTTTGACATCCATCTGATACAGAGTGATGCCTCTATTAACAGCAAATGAAATTAAAAGTCTGATAGATTCTAACCTGGCGACTGGGGCAAAGGTTTCTGTATAGTCTATCCCCTCTTGCTGACTATAACCTTGTGCAACCAGTCGTGCCTTGTTTCTGATGACTTCACCTTGTTCATTTAGCTTGTTTCTGAACACCCATCTTGTTCCAATGACGTTGAATCCTTTTGGTCTGGGAACGAGATCCCATACGTCGTTTCTGGTGAATTGATTCAGCTCTTCTTGCATTGCCAGAATCCAGTCATTATCCAGAAGTGCTTCATCAATAGAAGAAGGTTCAATCAGAGACACAAGTCCCATAAGAGTTTCTTCAGAGTTTCTGAAGCTTGCTCTTGTTCTGATTGGATCTTCCTTTCTTCCTAGGATAATCTCTTCTGGGTGATCCAAACTGCTTCTGGGTAATCTCTTCTGAGGTTAATCAGCAGCAGTTGTAGGATTTCTAGCATTGCTCCTTTCAGACGTTGAAGGAATGTCTGTGTTGAGAGCTTCTGATGACTTGTCTTCAGAACCTGCAAATTCAATTTCTATACCTGCAAGATTTTCATTCTGCTTTGACTTTTCAGAGTCAAGCTTGTCATCAAAACGAACACTGATTGATTCTTCCACAATCTGTGTTTCTGTATTGTATACTCTGTACCCTCTTGAGCGTTCAGAGTATCCTAACATAATACACTTCTGTGCCTTAGAATCAAACTTGTTCAAATAATTCTTTGTATTTAACATAAAGCAAGTACATCCAAATGGATGAAAATACGAAATGTTGGGCTTTCTGTTCTTCCACAATTCATATGGAGTCTTTTCCAGAATAGGTCTTATTGAGATTCTATTCTGAATGTAGCACGCTGTGTTTATTGCCTCTGCCCAGAAAGTCTTAGCAACGTTTGTCTCATTGATCATGGTTCTGGCCATTTCTTGCAATGTTCTGTTCTTTCGTTCTACAACTCCATTTTGTTGGGGAGTTCTAGGACAAGAGAAATCATGCAGAATGCCTTTGTCATTAAAGAATGACTCAAAATCTTTATTTTCAAATTCTCCACCATGATCACTTCTGACTTTAACGATTCTAAGATCTTTTTCATTCTGAACTTGGTTACAGAAGGTAACAAACACAAAGTGTGACTCGTCCTTGTGTCTTAAGAACTTTACCCATGTCCATCTGCTATAGTCATCTACGATTACTAACGCATACTTCTTGCCACTGACTGAAGCAGTTTTAACTGGTCCAAATAAGTCAATGTGCAGAAGTTCTAATGGCTTAGAGGTAGAAACAACATTTTTGGATTTAAAAGAAGGTTTTGCAAATTTGCCTTTCTGACATGCTTCACACAGAGCATCTGAATTGAACTTCAAATTTGGAAGTCCTCTGACCAGATTGAGTTTGTTAATCTGAGATATTCTTCTCATACTAACATGCCCCAATCTTCTGTGCCAGATCCACTGCTCGTTGTTAACAGACAGAAGACATTTTACGTTCTGACTTTTTAGTTCAGAAAGTTTGATTTTGTAAATGTTGTTTTTCCTCTTTCCATTAAACAGGATAGTCCCATCTTTCTGACTAACAGCTTTACATGATTTTTGATTAAAGATTATATCATAACCGTTATCACTTAATTGACTTATGGATAACAGATTATGCATCAATCCATCAACTAGCAGAACATTATTAATAGAGGGAAGATTTCCATTACCTACAGTTCCAGAGCCAATTATCTTTCCCCTCTGATTGCCTCCAAAGCCAACGTGGCCTCCAGGCTTAAGTTCCAGGCTTTGGAACATATGCCTTCTTCCCGTCATGTGTCGTGAGCAGCCAGAGTCCAGGTACCATGACTGGTGTTTCTGACTTGCTGCTAAAGATATCTGCAACATGTATTATTTTGTCCTTAGGTACCCAGATCTTCTTGGGTCCTGACTTGTTAGTTTTACCAAAACTCTGGTTGAATTTTGGTTTCACAGAGTGCTTACTGCTAGTGTATTTGATGTCGTGTGTGTGACCATACACAAAGTGTGAATTTAGAGGAGTGTGTTTAATAGTTAAATCCATGACATTCTTAGGTGTAGGAACCTTACCTTGGTATCCTATTCCTTTCCTGCCGTTTCTGCTAACTCCATAGATCATTGAAGCCATTCTGCTTCTATCTATGCTTTTAGCAAGGAACTTCTGGAAACTATGATCATACTCCTTGATGATCTCATCAGCGTTGCTGGGAGTTTCAGAAATTGGTTCCTTCTGAGAGTTTTGTAAAGAGTTTTCTAATTTTGAAATTTTATCTCTCAGCTCAGAGTTTTCCAATTTGAGACTCTCAGACTTATTAGAGTCAGATTCAAGATTCCTTTTCAGGTCTCTGAATTTAGCTCTAATCTGCTGATAACGTTCCAGAATTTCATTGAGGCTTTCAGCAAGTTCAGCCTTTGTAAAATTAACAGCGAAGTTAGGGAATACCTCTTCTGTGTCTGATTCTGAGTCTGATTCAGAAGCTTCACTATCATCTGGAATGTTAGCCATGAGCGCTATGTTTGCCCTTTCATCATCTGATTCTGAGTCAGCTTCAGACGAGTCAGAGTCATCCCATGTGGCCATGAGACTTTTCTTCTTCTCTCTTCCAAACTTCTTTTTGGGCTTTTCCCTCTGAAGCTTTGGGCAGTCACTCTTGTAGTGTCCTTGCTCATTGCACTCGTAGCAGATGATGTCTTTTGTGTTTGGCTTCTTGCTACTGGAGGAGCCTTCAGATCTTCTGTATCCAGAGGAAGAATCTGTCCTTCTGTATCTGGAAGAGGACTCGTTCTGATCAGATCTTCTGGGATTCCTGAACTTCCTTTGTCTTTGCTTCCACAGTTGATTTACTCTTCTGGAGAGAAGGGAAAGTTCGTCTTCTTCTGATGAGGATCCATCAGATGTTTCTTCAACTGCCTGCAAAACCTTAGACTCAGATTTTCTGTTAGATTTTAAAGCTAAAGGCTTACCTTGCTTCTGAGGCTCGTCAGCTTCTAGCTCTATCTCATGACTTCTGAGGGAGCTTATAAGTTCCTCCAGAGTGATTTTGTTGAGATCTTTCGCTAGCTTCAGAGCAGTAACCATAGGCCTCCACTGCTTGGGTAAACTTCTGATTATCTTCTTGACATGGTCAGCAGTAGAGTATCCTTTGTCCAGAACTTTGAGACCAGCTACCAGAATCTGGAATCTAGAGAACATAGTTTCAATGGATTCAGATTCTTCCATTTTGAACGCCTCATACTTCTGAATGAGCGCCATAGCTTTTGTTTCTTTGACTTGAACGTTGCCCTCATGCGTCATTCTGAGAGAATCAAAGATGTTCTTAGCTGTGTCTCTGTTGGAGATCTTTTCATACTCAGTATAGGAGATGGCACTGAGGAGGATGGTTCTGGCCTTATGGTGATTCTTGAAGTCACGCTTTTGTTGATCAGTCATTGATTTTCTTTCAATCTTCTGACCAGTTGCATTCACAGGGTGCGTGTATCCATCTGTCACCATATCCCACAGATCAACATCATGTGCTAGAAAGAAGCTTTCAATTATGTCTTTCCAGTAATCAAAGTTTTCTCCATCAAAGACTGGAGGTTTGCCGCTGAATCTGTCTCTGTCCTCATTGTTGTCATTGCTGAAATGAGAGTTGTTTCCTGCCATTGTGTTTTTCTGACGCTGGATCTTGTACTGACACGGTTAAGTGTTTTAGCTCAGAACCAGGCGCTCTGATGCCAATTGAAGGGGTGAAAAACACAAGAAGGGGGGGTTGAATTGTAAAACTGAAATCTTAAAGCAATTGACAAGATATTTTTATCCTGGTTCGTTTGATCTCAAACTACTCCAGTCCACCCGTCAAGGTGATTTCGCCTCTCTCCAACGAGGTCTTAATTCACTATATTCAACTGAATATTACAGACTGCTTTAACAACTGCTAAAGCCTTCTTGATTCAAACCACAATCCGGTTTGTCAAGGCAACAATTTCTTACAAAGGTATAAAACAATGTGTGAATGTTTTCTACAAAACTTTATCACAACTGTGATGTATACACAAATTAAGCTTAGAAACTAGATTGCTAAACTGTAATGGAGTATCAGAGTTTGTTGGTTTAGCAAAACTGGTAGATGAAGATTATGGTTCAGCTTTGTGCGTGTAGAGATTTGGAGAGCATTAGCCATTATAATCTTCGAAGCCTTGTTTATATAGCACTTGAGAAGATGAACGTTGAATGCAATATTCTTGATTCAATGCTAATAACAAGCTTTCCTTTTTGAGCAGATCTTGTCTGGAATGAAGCCGTTGGAATTAATTAGCGTTCAATGCACAATACCGTTGCTTCTTCAATGCACGTTCTGGCTTGGCTCATTCTGATTCTGCTTCGCTGCTGATGAACTATTGTGTTTCTGTATCAGAGTGTTTACGCGCAGTTCTGTTCATCAAGCTTCAGCATGTACGTGAGTTGATCATCTGATCTTGACGTTTTGATTCAGCAGCTTCTGATGCTGGTGTATGAAATCAAATTCTGATGCTGAAGAAGTGATCTTGCTTATTTTAATCAGCGTATCTGCAAGTCAGAGCATAGTAATTTTAGGCAGCATATAGTTCAAACATGAAACATATAAATACTATATCTTTTCACTTTGTTATCATCAAAACTTAAATATAGGGTAGTAGATTCAAACATTGTTCTAACATGTTGCCTTTGGATTTTTATAATTGAGGAATAAGAAACTCTAGGCCATTATCCGTTCTGATAAGTTTGGGTCATGTTTAGAATTAGTTTTCTATGAGTGACAAAAATTTGGACAAGGGCTAAAACTTCAGCTTTGGGTTTAAGTAAGATTATCCAAGCATACCTTATAAAATCATCTAAGATAGTTAAAAATACTTGTTTCCATGATTGGAATAAGTAGCTAAGGGCCCCCAAATATCAAAGTGAAGTGATTCAAATCTTTGAGTGTCTTTAGAAAACTAGAATAATTGGGCAACTTTTTATGTCTAGCAAAATGGAAAGTATCGCAAACAACTTTATTATCACGGGCATTCTTAATATACAATTGAGACATTTTACACAATCACATGAGAACATTTTCCTAATCTAAAATTCCATAAGGCTTGAATAGGTATCATATCGATTTTATTGATACTAGTATGCATATAACTATGTTGGAAAGACGAAAGATTATTATTCTTGAGCTGAGTGACAAGTACACCGGTTTAGACATCACCATTAATCATAAGCTTACATAATGCATCCATTTCACTAGCTAAATCGATCATTCTTTGAGATTTCAAATTCTACAAAATGCACTTATTTTCAAAAAATTGAATAGTACAATTAAGGGAATGACACAACTTTGAAACCGAAATAAGATTTGAGGAAAAATCGAGAGTATATAACACATTAGTTGTGTAAAAGCGAGGAGAAAAGATCACAGTTTCTGCATACTTGTCCAAAATAGATGAATAATTAGGTATACAAACATTTATAGGTTTAGTTCTATAGTAAGAGTTAAAATGATGTAAAGAAGGACATGCATGGTCATTTGCTCCTAAAACAATAATCCAAAAGTTAGACTTGGTATGAATAGAGCATTCTAGGCTAGAAACATGGGATATACCTGAACTCTCATTTGATTGATGATTAATATGGGTAAAAAAGTGATTAAATACATGCATAAAGTTTGAAGGTGGGATTTTTAAGAACAAGATTTGGTTCTGCAATATTATATCTGATTTTTGATGATAACAAATGAGTATGTTTGTAAGAACAATTTTGATACTCTAATGTTTGTTATTGTTGAGTACTTAACAAACAGGTTCTGCTTCTGATGGATGGCGTGTCCAAGGCATTAGAAGAGAATTAGTTCTGCTTCTACGCTACACAAGTTCTGTTGAGAAGTAGTAAGATACTCCAGAAGGATCTGAAGTGTAAGATAAGAAACCAGTCAGAAGATCTGAAGACAGAAGTTGCTACTTAAGTCCAGATGCTGAAGACTCATGTTTCTGAAGACAATGGGTTCTAAAGAAACAGTCAAAAGATCTGAAGACAGAAGTTTCTACTCAAGACCAGATGCTAAAGACTTAAGTTTATAAAGACCCAAGGTTCTAAAGATAAGGGTTCTAAAGACCAAGTGCTGAAGACTCTAAAGACAAAAGTTCTAAAGATTCTAAAGACTTGAAGTTCTAAAGACCTAAGGTTCCAAGAAAAGGTTCTCGATACCAAGTGCTGAAGACTCTGAAGATATAGTTCTGAAGACTCTAAAGATTTGAAGTTCTGATGACCTTGTGTTATGTTCTCACTTCTAAACTCATGCTCACAAAAGCCTTTGAAGTGCAGAAGGAAAGTAGATAACATTAATGTGGTACAAATAGTACATGGTACAATCAATGTTTCTGTTGCACCCCAAAATTTGTCCTACTATTTTTCTTCAAGACATTCTCCTAAGGTCCCCATTTGCTCAAGGTTTCCTAAGAATTGATCAGACAAATTCTCCTCTTAAGCAATGGACTCACAACTAGGGTTTTGTATTTGTCAAGGAAGATTGGGTTTCCAAGGTCTCTAGTGGTTTTCATGGTTCTTCACGAGTATTTAAGAATGCTCATATCAATTTTTAGGCCTTGCATCACAAGTTTGCTCAGTCAATTGCTCAGATGATAGAAACTCATCTGTTTTGGGTAAAAAGTCAATTGTGGTTAACATACAGTCAAACTTCAAGATTTTTGGTCAACATCAACATTTTGAAGTCATATCCATTATTTTATTAAAGTTTGATCATGATTCCTCAAGCAAATCCCTAAAATCATCAAAAGTCGAAAGTTACCAAATTAGGGTTTCTTTAGGAGAAGTCTACTGAACTTTGACCAAACATAACTTCCACACGCTTCATCAAATTTTCCCCAACCAAAGCTCATTTTGAATGGAATTCAATTCTCTACAATTTTGTCTCTCTAAGATTAAGTCCAAAAATGTATCATTTAAGAGATATAAGCCAATACATTGCAGTTTATTTCAAAAGTCAATAAAAAGATACTTTTTGTCAAGGAAACTTGCATTAAGATGAATTCTTTAAAAGCAAGAATGATCAACATAGAGGTTGTATATGACATCTTGAGCTTTTTAAAAAGTCATTGATCACCTTCAAAATATAAAAACTGAGTGAGTTAGGACCATTCCATGTTGGGAAATTTTGAGCAAAGGCGTGAAGTTCAAATTGAGAAAGCTTGATATTTTGGGCTATTGGGCTATGGTTTAAGGGTCCAAATGTGCTTTATACTCCTCATACACCTCAAACCTTGTTCTTCCACCCGATGACCTATTTTTATTTTAATTATTTTAATTATTTTTAGATTTATTCATTAAATAATGAAAAATAAAAAAAGATAAAATTATATCTTCTTCTTAAAGGTCCAAGCCCGCATATTTTTTCCCTAATTTACCACTATATAATCTCATCAACTCTCATACAAGAGGACACGAAAACCCTTGCCTCAAAGTTGTCAAAAAATGATCAACTTTTTCAAGAACCCTAGAATTTCAAAATCCTTATTACAAACCCTCTCACTACAAACAACCACTCTATTCACTCTCAACAAGCATGCAGGGTAAGGTTGGATCAGTTTTGATGATCTAAAATATGTGAAATCACATTGCATAGCACCACCGATTGCATAATGTTCATAATGTTAATATCTTTATTTTCTGTTTGTTCTAACACTTACTAATGGTTGTTATGTGTTCATGAGATCCAACAATGCAGAATAGAACAATCGTGGAGGTCCCGTGCATGCTAAATCACAAAATGCCATGTTTGCTATGATTTTCTTTACCTGCATCGTAACTCAAAAACCATACCTTTTCAGTCCAAAATGATTGCGCCATTGAACTCGTAGCCCTCGATCTAGGGGTGTGGGGTATTGTTTGCTTTCTAATAATGCTTATTTTGCAGGTTGAATGAAGGAGGGAAACCAGAGAAGGCGATCAGAGCTAGGGATCTGGCGCCTCCCCGGTTAATATAATCATGTTTTATATTTATGTTTATTGTTTGATTTATATAAACAGACGTATAGCCGCCCTAGCGGTAGAAGCAAGCGTGATAAGTAATTGTTGTACCAAGGCACGGGTTCGATCCCTGCCCTTGGTATTTTGTTTTCCCATATTTTTGCTTGCAGATCCAGTGAAACCGTCCTCATGTCTCAAGGATGCACCATCAGCCCATTCAACATCAGATATTGTCATCATGGTTAACCAGAAGATCCAGCGCCCCCAGATCAACACGCCTAAGGTGAACTCTCATTGGGAAGTCACACTGGATTCAATACAGGCGCTTGGGCTTGTAGTTTTGGGCCTAATGATTTTCCCTCCTTGCACCCCCAGTTTACTTTATGACAGGCTTAAATCTTTTTATTTTGCTTTAACTTTTTTTTAACACAATTTAATTAACTTTTTTAAATTAACATTAATTTAGACTTAAGTTTTTAATTAAGTTAATTAAATTAATTATTTTTTTAATTAAATTAATTATTTTTTTAATTAAATTAATTGAATTAATTTTACATAGTTTTTAGGGTTTAATTAGTTAAGATCAACTTATGTGTTTTTTAATCAATTAATTCTATTTCTAAATTAAAATCAATTATGGTTTTTTTAGATTAATCATCAAACGATCACAAAACGATTTTTAATTTTCTTTTTCCCTTTATTTTACTACTTCGCATATTTACTTTCGCATTAGTTTATTTTCCCAATTATGTAACTGCTACGGTTTGTAATAGCCTTGATTAAGGTTTACTATTTTCCCCTAGTTTTATGGTTTTGTACCCCCACTTCCGAAGCCCTGTAATAGTTTAGATTTACTTTCCGCATCTTTATTTTCTGCAATTTACTGCTTTCCTTATAACTGAATAGTAACTAGGCATGTATGACAATATCTAAAAGCAATCTTAGAAAACCCTAATCAAAGACTAAAATAACTGAATCAAAACACTTTTCACCCACGCACTTCTAGGGTAACCTTACTTGTTGCCTTCGGATAAACATGGTCATGTCCCTCGAACATAGGGATACCATTAGCAAAGACCCTCAGTTAAAATCATCATAAATATCATAGTCCCGCGATGTCCCTCGATGTTGCCTAGGAATATATGATGACAATCCTTTCGAATTGCTAAGGTATCCTTATATGTTGCCTTCTATGACCATAACGACGACCCCGTGCCTGTCTCTCCACATCCAACGACATGGATTCCTACTAACTAATGGTATGATAGCATTATCTAAAGGAGGAGGAAAATTACAAGAAAGACTTTGAGTAGGTAGATCTCTCATAACCACTTGCTAACAAACCTTTTCAAAACAAAAACATCTTTTCACAAACACTCTTCAAAAATATTTTTAAACAAAACACTTTGTACGCATTATCGAGGACGGATACGAGGATCATTACAAAGTTGCCTTACTATTGGAATTTTAAAAATATTTTTCAAACACATTCACAAATAATTTTTTAAAACAAAGTGAACTAAGTGATTAAGAGACCGTAGATAACTACAGATGAAAAAGGTGATACCACCTTCCATTTTCATAACCTACCCCCTGAACTCAAAACATCTAGAAGGTCTTTCCTATTCTTTTCACCCTTTCCTTATTGGATAAAAGAAAAGTTGGTGGCGACTCTAGCTATCTGCAACGTTTACGATAAAACACAAAACCAAGTCAATTCTCCCATCGTATTACAAAACTGGATACTCTGCTGAGGAGAACGAAAAGTTGGGTTACCTTAAAGTTAGATCACTTTTAATTGCTTTCCTTGTTTGATTTTCCTGCTTTATTTTAAAGGGTTGTTTGGGTTATTTCTTACAAAGATCCTATAACCGGATCTGAGGAACTTTTTAGGTAAGTAACAATATATCGTGGAAACTATACGACGTATATCGATATGGTTGAAGTGATGGCTATGTTAGTGTGACACATTGGTTTGTACTGGTATCCCTCGAGTCAATCGGGGAGTATACTAGGCTGTCGCGTGGTGTCATAGGAACTAACTGACCTTAGAACTTTAATTGACCCAACTTAGCCATTAAAAGGTAGTGAGATAACCGGCTTTGATGCAGTCTGAAGTTGGTTGAAACTAGATACTACACTCATTGAGATTCGACTCTGGAGTTTTGTTTGGTGGCAAGTCAGTTGCCGTGCTTGACAAAATTTGTGGGAAAACTCAGTGATATTAAGATCCCTAGAACTCAACTTCTTTAGGACAGGTTAAACCAACTAAACTTCAAGAGGATACTTACCTACAAACCCCATGCAAGCCTTAAACCTAATCCCTCTGCGTGCTTTTCTTGTGTTTGAATATCTATTTGAACATGATATCATGACATCATAACATCATGACACCATAACATCATAACATTATAACGTCATGACTAACCATTTCAAGGATCTAGGGGATTTATCTTTATTCCGTGTTGTAGGGTCATGGCTTTCAGTCGTAGGAATACTATCGGATCAACTTTGTAAGGATACTTTCCAAGCTCGAGGAATTAGTATCAAAGGTTCTCGAGAATTCTCTATTCACCAAGAGACATGGTCATATACTCAGTTTGGTTACTACTGGCTTTTAGGAAGACATGATGAACATTCTTTTCCAGTTCTTTGATCCGAAGCATCACTGTTTTACCTTCTCGGATTATCAATTGGTACCCACAATGGAAGAATTCTCTAAGTTGCTCGAAGTGCCTAATCTTTATCAGATACCTTTTACCCGTTTAGATCAAGTTCTGAAACCTGAAGACGTTGTATCTAATTGGGAATCAAGGAATGGAGTCAAGGGTTTCTCTCATAAATTTCTAATAAATAAGGCTCAGGGATTTCTAGATGCCATGAACCTTCGTGATTTTTGAGGATATGTTAGCTTTGCTGGTCTATGGGTTGGTAGTATTCCCTAATCCAGACCAATTCATAGATATGAATGCCATCAAAATATTTCTCACTCATAATCCAATACCTACTTTTCTTAGAGATGTCCTGCATTTCCTCCACACTCGTGCTATGAAGAAGCGGGGAACTCTTATGTGTTACATACCTCTACTGTCCAGGTGGTTTATTTTTCACCTGCCCGGATCAGTAATGAAGAACGAATAAGGTTTGAGGTTGTCTCAAAGGTTGATGTCACTCACTCATGTAGATGCCCATTGGTGTTCTCGATCTCAAGAAAATGTCACTATTATTGATCGTTATGGGGAATTCCGTAATGTACCACTCCTTTGTATAAGAGGGGGCATCACTTACAACCCCTCTCTAGCTGTTTCAGTTTGGTTATGCTCGAAGGGACGACCCTCATGATATGCTCATCCAGGGTATTATATTCGACTATGAGAATGATCCTCAAAATTACCATCAAAGGTTTATACGTGCTTGGGGCACAGTCAACAAGATTGATAGCAAGACTTTGGGATACAAGAATTCCATTCCTCTAGAGCCTTACCTTAGATGGGTGCAGTCTTATGCCCAGAGTATTAAAACACCATATCCTTCTATCTTACCAATGATCGTAGAGCTTGTTGTTGAAGGGGATGTTTCTCATAATGTTCTTCATCCTGATATGCCTACTGACTTCGAAGAGCTACAACAATCCTGGATCCAACTTAAGGATGAGAGAGATACCTTCGAGGCTCAGTTCTATTCTAGTGAAAAGAAAGTACTGCAGCTGACAATATGAATCCACGAAGAACAAATCCTTAATGCATATGTAAACACAAAGAGAAAGTATCCATGGGAGACTTGAATTCATATTTTTTGTATTTAGTAACTCTTTTTATTAAAAGCAATTATAATACGAGCTCGTTACTAAAATTTATCTTGTTTCCTTTTGTTTAAACAAATTTAAATCTAGCAACGATCCTTGAAAGTATTGCATCTACATATCATGCATCATTACATAACAGGTTTTCCCATACAGGTTTTCTCATCTTCTTGCTGTCTATTTCTGTAAAAGATGGCTCTTGAACAAACTGTTAAGGAACTCCAAGCTCAAAATGCCCAATTCCAAGAGACCCTCCTGAACCTAGCTCAAGGATAGAAAGATATGATGGCGCTCATCACCAAAAAGAAGAAGACTCGGAAGCCAATTGCTATCCTTAACATGGGAAGAAGATTCAAAGGTCCTTTTAAACCAGTTCAAATAGCTGATATCACCTCTGATGAAGATGACAGCCAAGAGGAGGATGGTAGAAGTGTCAGGGTTGAAGGTGGAAGCAACCTTGGTTCTGGTAAGATGCTTAAGGATGAAGACTATTCTGATGAAAAATATCCTTCCGCGAATGATAGATACAAACAGTTGGAAGGTCGCCTCAAAGCCATGGAAATCCAGAAAGTTCCTGGATTTGATTTTAGAGAGTTGGATCTTATTCTAGGGGTAGTTATCCCTCACATGTTCAAGGTCCTTGTTTTTGCTAAATATAATGGCGTGTCTTGTCTGAAACTTCATCTGAGGTCCTATGTTCGGAAGATCCAACCCCACATTACTGACAGGGAGTTATGGGTTCACTTCTTTCAGGAAAGTTTTTCTGGTACACAACTGAAGTGGTTCTATTAGCTGGAAGGAACCAACATCCGCAGTTGGGAAGACTTGGCTGCTGCTTTTTACAAGCATTATCAATATAATGCTGACCTTGCACCAACTCACGTGTAATTACAAAACATGCTTATGGGTTCTAATGAAGGGTTCAAAGAATATGCCCAGAAGTGGAGAGACTTAGCTGGAAGGGTGCAACCTCCCTTGTTTGACCGGGAGCTAGTTGATATGTTCATGGACACTCTAACATGCCCATTCTTTAACCACCTGACTGAAAGCTCCTCATATGGTTTTATTGAGTTGATTTTAACCGGGGAACAAGTTGAAAGTGGTATTAAGAGAGGAAAAATTCAAGTGGCCGCATCTTCGAGCACAGTGAAGAAGACATTCAATGGTAAGAAGGACACAAATTCCATTTATAGCCAGAAGGGCCGTGCTAAAAGTGACCGCAATCAGTCTGTAGGAGCGGTGCTAATTTCTAATCCTGTGTCTATTCAACAGTAACAATGGGGCAATCAACGTAGATCAGACGCCCTAAAAAGACAGTTTATGAAAATCAGTATGCCACTGTCTCTGGCATTGCAACATTTACTGAAAGTAGAGTTGTTAAATTTAATGGATCCTCCTCAAAAATCCCAACACCTTTTCTCCTCACTACAATCCGAATGCAAAGTGTGCCTATCATTCCAACATTCCTGGGCACGACACCAATAACTGCTGGGCCCAGAAAACAAAATTCAGGACATAATTGACAACAAAGAGATTGAGTTTGATCCTCAGGAGACCCCGAATGTGATTACTGCACCTATGCCGAAGCATGACAAAGGCATAAGTTCAATTGATAATGTTCTTTATTTTGCTACTATAAGTGATTTGGTTACTCCCCTGCCAATCATCAAGAAGAATCTGTTGCAGGCCAGTTTATTTCCGGGCTGTATTTAAAAATGTTACTGCTTCGTAGCCCAACCCAATGGCTGCAAGTTGCTGAGAAAGGTGTTTAACACCTAATGGACAATCATATAATCCAGATCGAGAAGGTTCTATCTGCTGGGGATCTGTGTCAAGAATTATCTGTTATTTGTGGCCCTCCTGTCATGATCACCTCCAAAGGTCATGTAATGATTGCTTCCAATCCGAAAGCCGATCCTCTGATCATCACTACACTTGGACCTATCCCATATTCTTCAGATAAAGCTATTCCTTAGAACTATGGATCCAACGTCTACTACCATGGAGTTAAGCAAGAACTAACAATTGTTGAAGATGAAGTTACTGAAGTTGTTGATCCCGGAATTGGAAATATTGCTGGAACTTGTAAGGTTACAAGAAGCGGAAGGGTTTTCTCCCCGAAAATATCTTCGAAGACTGCTGCTACACCTGTTATAGTTATCGCTACCAAATCAACTACTGAGGCTCAGGGCAAAAAGAAAATTGCAGAGCCTACACAAAAGGAGGAGCCTAAAGAAGATATTGTTGAAGATACCTCTAGACAAGAGTTGGAAGAGGTATTGAAGATTATTGGCAAGAGTGACTATAATATTGTTGAACAGCTGTGGCAAACCCCATCCAAAATCTCCATGTTGTCCCTGTTACTGTGTTCTGAAGCCCATGCACAGGCTTTAGTAAAATTTTTGAAGACTTCTCACGTGCCACAAGAGATTTATGCCGATCAATTTGGAAGTTATGTTGCTAGCTTAACGATTGATAATGGATTAGGTTTCTCTGATGTTGGTCTAACTCCTTAGGGAAGAAACCATAATAAGGCCCTGTATGTCTCCATTAAATGCATGGGCATTACTTTGGCTCATGTATTAGTTGATACTGGCTCTTCATTGAATGTGCTATCGAAAGGCACTCTAGATAGACTTGATTGCGAAGGGGTTATTTTGAAACCCAATGATAATATAGTTCTAGCCTTTGATGGGTCAAATAGGATGTTACATGGAGAAGTGGATCTTCCGATCAAGGTATGTTCACAGATCTTTGAATCTACCTTCTATCTAATGGATATTCTACTAGCTTACTCTTGCTTACTTGAACGCCCCTGGATGCACGGGGAAGGCACTGTTACCTCTACCATGCACCAGAAGCTAAAATATCTTGTGAACGGAAAAATTGTTATTGTCTGTGGCAAAGAAGAGTATATGGTTAGCCACTTGAACTCTTTCCGGTATGTAGAAATGGACGGCGAATTCATTAAGACTCCCTGTCAGACATTTGAAGTCCTCTCTCCTGCCTCAACTGAAGACATCTCTGCCATTCCCGAAGTTACCAGGGTTCTGCCCAAAATCGTTTCCTTGAAAGATGCTAAAGCTACTGTAGAAGAAGGTGTTTGTACTATTTGGGGTCAACTTCCTGACACCCCCTATAAATCTGACAAGTTTGGTTTGGGTTTCCTTGCAGAGGGTCAAAGGGCTATTTTCCGTGCTCGTGCTGGAAGGCCACCATTCCACATCAGCAACAACAGAGTTAATATAATAGAAGATGATGACAATGATTATGACCTTGACAATTGGATCTTTCCTACCATTGGCAAAGGGCTCAGCAACTGGAAGGCGGAAAACTTTATCTCTATCTCCTTTAGTTAGGAGTAATAGCTACATTTCTGTTTTTTATTGATTTCAAGTTTTGGCTTTTAAATATTTGAACAATGACTTTAATCCCCGTGCCTTACTCGGGACACAATGGTTCATTTGTTAAGGGTTGTCATTTCATAAACATATTTTCATTTAATAAAGCATTGGGCGTTTTGCATTCAAATTTTGTGCTCTCTGTCTTTCTTTTTTACTTTTATCACTTTTAAATAGCTATGTGTTTTTACACACACCCATACAATACATTGCAGATCCACATCCACTTTGGATCCCGTTGATAATGATTCTGCTATTACCAGTTATGACTTTGAAAATACGATCTACCAAGCTGAGGATAAAGGTGAGGAAGATTGTGAAATACCTGGAGAACTAGCCAGACTGTTAATACAAGAAGAGAAAGTTATTCAACCATATGAAGAGCCGGTTGAACTGGTAAACTTGGGTTCTGAAACAGACAAAAAAGAAGTCAAGATAGGCGCCAACATAGAGGACAATGTCAAGAAAAGGTTAATACAGATGTTGCATGAATATCTTGAGATCTTTGCTTGGTCATACAAAGATATGCCAGGGCTTGATATTGATATTGTGGTTCACCGTCTGCCGATGAAAGAAGGTTGTGCTCTGGTAAAGCAGAAGGTTCGTCACATGCGTCTCGAGATGTCAGAGAAGATCAAAGCTGAGGTAATGAAGCAATTTAATACAGGTTTCTTAGCAGTGACATCATATCCTCAATGGGTTGCAAATGTTGTTCCGGTACCAAAGAAAGATGGCAAGGTACGTATGTGTGTAAACTGCAGAGATCTGAACAGGGTGAGCCAGAAAGATGGCTTTCCACTGCCATATATTGATGTTTTGGTTGACAACACTGCTCAATAGAAGGTATTCTCCTTCATGGATGGTTTCTCAGGGTATAATCAGATCAAGATGGCACCTGAAGACATGGAAAATACTACTTTTGTTACACAGTGGGGCATTTTCTACTACAAGGTTATGCCTTTTGGGTTTAAGAATGCATGCGTAACATATCAGCGTGCTATGGTAGCTTTGTTCCATGACATGATTCATCATGAGATAGATGTCTATGTTGACGATATGATAGCCAGATCATATATTGAAGAAGAGCATCTAGACCATCTACATAAGTTGTTTGAGAGACTGAAGAAATATAAGCTAAGGCTGAATCCAAACAAGTGGAAACTCCTGGGTTTTGTTGTCAATGGTAAAGGTATTGAAGTTGACCCCTTCAAGGTCAAAACAATCCAAGAATTCCCTCTCCCTGTACTGAGAAGGAAGTCAGAGGTTTCATGGGACGAATGAATTATATTGCCAAATTTATTTTTCATTTGACCGCTACTTGTGAACCGATCTTCAAGTTACTGAGGAAAGATCAGGTAGTGAAGTGGAACAATGATTTCCAGATAGCCTTTAACAAAATAAAGGAGTACGTACAAGAACCTCCAATTCTGATGCCAAGGAAGACCTCTGATCATGTATTTAACAATACTAGAGAACTCAATAGGGTGTGTACTGAGCCAGCATGACGAGTCTTGTCGAAAAGAGCATGCAATATACTACCTTAGCAAAAAGTTTACCGACTGTGAAACAAGATACTCACTGCTCGAGAAAACTTGCGGCACTTTGGCATGGGCTGCTCGTCGAACAAGACAATATATGTTTACCTATACTACTTTATTGATCTCTAAAATGGATCCCATAAAGTACATAGTCGAGAAACCCGCTCTCTCTAGAAGGATAGCCCGGTGGAAAATGGTCTTGACAGAATATGACTTTCAATACACCACTCAAAAAGCAATAAAAGGAAGTGTATTGGAAGATCATTCGGCTCATCAAGCCATAGACGACTACCAATCTATAAACTTCGAATTCCTGGATGAGAACATTATGCTAGTTATAGATTGTAAATAACCCGGACCTATAAAAGACCTGAGCCAGGATCCTGATGGACTATGGTTTTCGATGGAGCCTCTAATGCACTTGAAAATGGAATTGGTGCTGTAATTAACTCTCCTTAGGGTTGCCGTACGCCCTTCACAGCCAGATTATGCTTTGACTGTACCAATAACATGGATGAGTATGAAGCGTGCATCATGGG
Organism: Vicia faba; assembly: GCA_948472305.1. Lineage (NCBI taxonomy): Eukaryota > Viridiplantae > Streptophyta > Magnoliopsida > Fabales > Fabaceae > Vicia > Vicia faba. Next base: position 327,883 of record CATIWC010000649.1, on the reverse strand, counting down.
CATCAAAGATGCTATTGATTTGAGGATTAAGTTCTTGAGCGTATATGGGAACTCAACCCTGGTAATCAGCCAGATTAAGGGAGAATGGGATATGAAGCACCCCAATCTCATTCCTTACCGAGAGCATGTGTTGACTTTAATTCCATACTTCGATGAAATCACTTTTGAACATATTCCACAGGAAGAAAATAAGTTGGCAGATGCGTTGGTTACTATGTCATCTATGTCCAAAGTCAGATGGGACAATGAGGCTCCCAGAATTACCATTGAAAGGCTAGATGAACCGACACACTGCTACGAAATTGATACTGACGGAGTAGAAGAGAAGCCTTGGTTTCATGAAGTGAAAAGATATCTTGAGGCTCAAGAGTATCCTGAAGGAGCATCTATCAATGACAAGAAATTCATATGGAGGTTCTCAGCTAAGTTCTTCCCGAGAAACAAAATTTTGTACAGGCGCAACCATGATTCAACTCTGCTTCATTGTATGGACAAGAAAGAGGATAAGAAGATTATGGAAGATATGCACGAAGGTATCTTTAGTACTCATTCCAGTGGATATACTATGTCTAAGAAGATTCTGAGAGCGGGTTACTATTGGACGACTATGGAAACTGATTGCCATCACCACTCAAGAACTTGTCACAAGTGTCATATCTGTGCTGATAAAGTACACATGCCTCCAGTACCTCTGAATGTATTGACTGCTCCTTGGCCGTTTGCAATGTGGGGCATTTATATGATTGGAGAGATCAAACCTGATGCTTCCAATGGACATTGCTTCATCCTCGTCTCCATTGATTACTTCATAAAGCGCTGAAGCAGCCTCGTTTGCCTCCGTTACTAAGAACGTGGTCGCCCAATTAATTAATCATAACCTTATCTGTCGATATGGCATCCTCGAAAGGATTATTATATACAATGGTACCAATCTCAATAAAACTATGATCATGGAACTCTGCACGCAGTTCAAGATCAAGCACCATAATTCTTCTTCGTATCGACCAAAGATGATGGACACAGTGGAAGCCGCCAATAAGAACATTAAGAAGATTATACAGAAGATGATGGTGACATATAAAGATTGGCACGAGATGTTACGATTTTCTCTTCACGGTTATTGCACTACACTTTGGACATCAACTGGGGAAACCCCATTTTCCCTAGTTTATGGTATGGAAGTTGTCCTACCTGTCGAAGTTCAGATTCCTTCCTTGAGAATTATGAAATATGCAGACTTAGACGAAGACAAATGGATTAGGACTAGGCTGGGCCAATTGAATTTGATTGACAAAAAGAGGTTTGCGGCTTTTTGTCACGGTCAGATGTATTAGTAGTGTATGATCAAAGCATTCAATAAGAAAATCAAGCATCAGGTATATCAAGCTAGTGACTTGGTAATAAAATGCATCATCCTACCGTAAGGTGATCCCAGGGGTAAATGGACTTCCACCTACGAAGGGCCATTTGTGATCAAGAAGATATTTTTGAGCGGTGCTTTGATACTTACCATCATGGACGGTGAAGATCTTCCACACCCTGTGAACACAGACATAGTTAAAAGATACTACACATAAAAAACGACCCGCTAGGTTGACTGGCCTAGGCAAAAATAAGGGCATCCCGGTGAACCAAAAGGGTTCGGGTAAAAATCTGGGATATATATACAAAAGACTGTACACCCGACAAGTCGAAAACCTGAAAAGGAGGCTTGGGCAAAAAAGGGTATCTTGGTGGACTGAAAACCCGAAAGGGCGGTCCAGGAAAAAATTAGGGATTAAACCGTATGACTATGTCTCGTTGGATCACTTACAACCAAATTTATTACCAACGTCAAGTTCGAACGGTGTCGATCAATTCAATCAACTTCTTCCAACAACAAGAGATGAGATGCTCGAAGACATAGGGGCAATAGAAGAGTTGAAACCTGACGAGATCATTTACACATAGCTATATGTTTTGTTTTATTTTATACTCCTTTCATTTCAGGAAGATTTCCTCTTACTAGGATTTCAGTCTCTTTGTACCCCAATCGCTTGTTTATAGGCAAACTATCAATATAAACACAATTTTAAAATTCAAAATTTTTACTCTTTTTTGTTTTGTTTGCAAAAACATCCAATGACTAAATTGAATGAACATATGCATATGAATATGATTAATATTAACAACTATATGCATAAAAACATGAATAAGTATTTACTCAAGACTATAGGAGTTGGGATAATGTTCAAGTCGTCCACAAATCCCCACAAAGCAGTTTCCATAAGATTCTTCCCTGTGGAGTCATCTTCACAAACTCGACACATTCCCCATAAGTCTCAAACACCCTAATCATACTCACCAACAGATTCCCCTTGTATACAAAGTAGCATGATCTTTCCTCTAGCAATTTCGCCAACCTACGAAGTCCTAACCCTCGTCAGAGAGTATGTCACCAACACAATTCACAAGAATTCTCTTCCCCGACTGAGTTTATTTCTCCAACACTGTAAAATCCCCTACATAATTCTCTTCTCCAGCCGGATTCATTTCCTAAGAAGAATATATTTCTCCAACTGTTTTATTTCCTCAACAGAGTGTTTCTCCAACAGGGTTTATTTCCCAAACAGGATATGGTCTTCCCAACAAAGGTTAGTCCAAATTTCCATCCCCAGAGAAGTTCTCAGAATCTGAAACTGGACCAAATATCATTCAAACTTATCCTCCCCAGACGAGTCAATATCTATATCAGAAGCTCGATCAGACGACAACCTGAAAGGTTTCCATCTCTTTTATCCCCAGTCAGGATATATGAGAATTAAATTCCCCATTAGGGAGCTGAACGACCAACGTTCTTGAACTTTTCTCCCCAAGAAGAAATCAAATTTCCCAGCGGAGTTTCCTCAAACCGAAAGAAGAAATTCCCAGCGGAGACATTCTAGACAAGATTGAAGATTACACATATTCTTCATACCCAACGACAATAAGAGATTTATTTTCTCCAGTCAGAAACGTTATGCAGAGCTACCAATACGCTTCAATGACGTCTCACCACATATATGTCATAGCATATACATACGAAATGCATATAACACACTCTCATTTACTTTGAGAACATCATTACACAATAAATTTCATACATCATGACATTGCATACAACTAAATCTTTATCTTTTCAGGTAAAGTCTACAAACAGATGAATATCATCAACAATTCTCAAACAGGTCCAAGATTAATTCCCGAAATAAGAGGGGGAAACTATCTATGTGACCAGATGAAACAACCGGCTGAATCGTCATCTAATATAAAAATCAAGGAAGTTGCCATCAAACGTCTTTTAACCCGCCGAAAGGGAAAGGTAAACATCGAGAAAAACTGAAGAGGTGAAATCACAGTCTTGTGACCGAGAGATCAGGTAAGGGAGTCTATTATACAAGGGGAAGGTATTAGCACCCTACACGCCCGTAGTATTCTACAGTATACACTCTTATTGTCTAATCTAATGGGTGTGTAAAATCTATGTCTAGGCTGTACAGGGAATGCATGCAAAAGAAAGGAGAAAATAATGTAGGGAAAATAAAAGTTGTTCTCGTTCGGGCCCTACCCCAATGCCTATGTATCCCTTTTAAGGAATCAGAGCAGCCGTAGTTCGGCTTATATTTTGGTTGGTTTGTGTTTTTTAATTGAGAAGAAAAAAGTAACAATCAAGACGGCAAAACATCAGATAAAATTAGAAAACACCAACAATGATGATAAAATAGCAAAAAAGGAAGATAAGACCTCACATGGTAACACAAACCCAGATAAGATGATAAAACGTCAGCATGATAGTAAAATATCAGATAAGATGATGAAACATTGCACCTAACAATGATATCGAAAATCAAAGTAGGATGACAAACATACGCGATGGCGAAACATCGGCAACAAACATATGCGATGGAGAAACATTGGCTTAAAGATAACAAGATAACATGGTAAAGATGACGAGACATCAACAATCCAAATGATAAAATATCACACCTAACACTAATATTAAGAATCAAAGTAGGATAACAAACATGCACAATGGCGAAACATAGGCAACAAACATATGTGATGGAGAAACATCAGCTAAAAGATGGAAAGATAACATGGAAAAGATGGCGAGACATCAACAAACCAGATGATAAAACATCACACCTAACAATGATATTAAGAATCAAAGTAGGATAACAAACACGCGCGATGGCGAAACATCGACAACAAACATATGCGATGGCGAAACATCGACTAAAAGATGGCAAGATAACATGGAAAAGATGGCGAGACATCAACAAACCAGATGATAAAGAATCACACCTAACAATGATATTAAGAATCAAAGTAGGATACCAAACATGCGCGATGACGAAACATCGGCAAAAAGATAACAAAATATCATGACAAAGATGGAGAAACATCAATTTGACAAGGTTTAAAACAAAGCCAAAAGGCGCACAAACAATTAAGATTGGTTTGTATTTTTTTACTTTGAAGAAAGATTTAAGTTCATTAGAGACGTTTTTATGATTTGCCAAGAAGAAGTTTTAGTTTTAAGATGCTATATGCAAAGAAAGGAAAAATAGCTAAGGGAGACTAGCCTAGCATTACTCCTAATGTTATCATACAATAATTGACCCTAAGGTTGAGGATGAAAGAGGTAAGTTTCTACCCTATGTTAGCATACATGGATTCCTATCCTAAGGTCTAGCCCTACACGAGCAATCCTAAGGGAGCATGGTAAATACCAAACAAGCGAGCAAACAAGTGCTTTGGAAAAAGAAAACAAACATGAGTAGCAAGAAAGGAACAAATACGGAATTTCCTTAAACAGGTCTTAAAATAAAATAGAAGGATTCCTGACAAATATTAGTAACGGAAGTCCCTTTCATGCATCTCTATTCCTGCTTGACATGATCTCTAGAAAGCATTAAATTGAAGAGATAAGAATGAGGTCACGATGATACCTAACAGATTAGGTATGTTGCCTCTTTGAAGCGCATGAGATAAGACAACTCTACAAAACGACTCCTTGAACCTCCTTAATCAACTATTAATTAGGCATACACGGGTTGCATCAACGATCGATCACAAGGTCATAACACAAATGTCCACAAGATAAGGAGATTGCTTGGGGTATGGGAGTTGTATCGGGTTATACATAACCAAGGGGTGTACTTGATTAATCTCGTGAGAGTAGGTGCTCCTACCCTTAACCATGAGACTCTTTATGCATGGAAAACACTTGGTATATGGACCAAAGTGGTTGATTTCGGTTATGGTTAACTAAGGTCAAAACTTGATTAACCTCGTGAGAATGGCCATGCCCAAACTCAACTATGATACCCTCTGTGAAGATGCTTGGTATATGGACCAATGAGAGAGAAGAGAGTTGCTTCAATGCATAAGGTAAAAATCAAAATCCCATACAAGGTGGCTATATGCATGCTCCTAGAAAGTGGGACTAGCGTGACACTAGTATTCTAAACGACCAATTGGAACAATTGATCGAGTAGTTGTCGCTGTAGAAAAGCCCGAGATCAAACTATGAAATGTGTGCAAATATGCATTTGTAGGTGGATACCTTTTCATTGATGATGAGCCCAAGAGGAGGCTAAGTGTTCTATTTTGAACAAAATATGCATAATAGCAATTTTTAAACATATAAATAAAATAGCAAAGAAACAAAATTCTAAACTATTACAAACCATATGGGAATGGGGGTACAAGTTTAGGAATGGGGATGAGTCAAATCGATAATACGATAAAAAGTCTAAATGAACAAACAATATAATCCGATTGAAAATAATTTAAATAACTAATTAAATTAAATAATCCTATTTAATATAATTAATTAATAAATTAATTAATAATATTAAATAACATTACTCAACTTAATTGATTATTGTAAGTGTTTGGTTGTTGGCATGTTTTTTGGTAAAACCAATTGTGTGAATGTCATGACTGATGTCATAACATTCTGGGATACAAGATACATTCTGCAGAAAAAGAATGTCATACAGGAGCGGCTCAATATGAGTGTTTAGCTGATCATTATGCAATGATCATATTTATTGCATTCTACCAAAATCAGTAAACAGGATTCTTGTTGTTATAACCAATGTTAAGACATCCTGTACTGATCTAACATTTGTGCAGATTTGTTATTCTTGAGAATTTTCAGGAATCTGGTTTATACAGTCCAGATCAGATTCTCACGTGGACATTAGGTTAACTCTGCTTAATCCTAATCTGGTTGTTAAAGACCTATGACCAAGTCTTGAGGTTAACCCTAATTAACCCTAGCTATTTTCGTGGAAGCCCTAACTGAATAATAGCTGCCTATATATTCCTCATAAAGACTGTTGGTGAAACACACTTTTTGACAGAAGATCAATAAGGGATTGTATAGTTGTAACTACTGTGATCCAAGCAATTATCATTATGATAAGTGACTTGGAGTAGGATTTGATTGTAAGGGTTGTGTATCACTCAAAGCTTTGAAGCACGAGTGTTTGTGTCACTTGATTAAAGCTTTGAAGCAAAGTCAATTTAGGGTTGTGTATCACTCAAAGCTTTGAAGCAAGAGTGTTTGTCACTTGATTAAAGCTGTGAAGCAAAATCAAGTGTGTGTACTGAAGAGTATCTTCATAATTTTATTAATCAATAGTTTAGTATCACTGCTGTGATTGAGGGGGAGTGAGCAAGAACTCAGGTTTAAGTTGATCTTAGATTGAAGTTGCATTGGGTAGGTCTTAAGTGAAGGAGATAAACTGGTTGGTTTATTCCTAAATTAATATCTCTTATAGTGCATTTCCTCCCTGGCTTGGTAGCCCCCAAAGTAGGTGTTGTTACACACTGAACTGGGTAAACAATTGATTGTGTTCTTTACTGCCTTTAAAATTATTGTCTTGAAGTGTGTCAGATACGGTGTCATAACATTCACTGTGACATTGAGTATCTGCTGCCAGAATTTCAATTGGCATCAGAGCAGGCACCCTGCCTGTCTTACTGGGTGAGATCCAGGGATATTATTTTCTGGCGCTATGGACAAAGAAGGAGGATTTGGGAACAGACCACCCATTCTGGATGGATTAAATTATGACTACTGGAAACCTCGTATGATTGCCTTCTTAAAATCACTGGACAAAAAGGCTTGGAGAGCTACTAACAAAGGATGGAACCATCCCACCATAACTGGGAAAGATGGGACAACCAGTCTGAAACCTGAGGAAGAATGGAGCAAAGAAGAAAATGAGTTAGCCCTGGGTAACTCCAAAGCATTAAATGCCTTGTTCAATGGAATTGATAGAAACATATTCAGACTAGTACATCAATGTGAACTGGCCAAGGATGTTTGGGACACTCTCAAAACTACCCATGAGGGCACATCCAAAGTAAAAATGTCAAGACTTCAGATGCTGACTACCAAATTTGAGAACCTAAGGATGATGGAAGATGAGACCATTCATGAGTTTCACATGAACATCTTGGAAATTGCCAACACCTCAGGAGCATTGGGAGAAAAGATGTCAGAAGAAAAACTGGTGAGAAAGATTCTCAGATCCTTGCCTAAAAGATTTGCAATGAAGGTGACTGCTATAGAGGAAGCTCAGGATATCTGCAACTTGAAGGTTGAGGAACTCATTGGGTCACTTCAGACCTTTGAGATGGGGATCAGTGATAATGTCGACAAGAAAAACAAGAGCATAACACTTGTATCCAATACTGAAGATGAAAACAAGGAGGATGAAGAAGAAAATATTTCAGAAGCTATAGCCATGCTTGGAAGGCAGTTCAACAAACTCATCAAGAGAATGGACCCAAAGTCAAGGTCAAATGTCAAGAACATCCCCTCTGACATTAACAGATCTTATGACTCCAGCAGAAGACCAAAGTCTGAAGAGAAGGGAAATCAAAGCAAAGGAATCCAATGCCATGGATGTGAAGGATATGTGCACATTCGAGCTAAATGTCCTACCTTTCTTAATAAACAAAAGAAAGGAATGTCTATTACTTGGTCTGATTGTGACTCAGAAAGTAATTCTGAAGAAGAATCTGCCAAACTAGTTACTGCACTAACTGGTATTTGTAACTCTGATAGTGACTCTAGTGATGGGGAAGTACCATTTCAAGAACTGGCTAACTCCTACAAGAAGTTATGTATCAGAAGTGCTGAAGTCTATCAGCAAAATGAGAGGAAAAAAAAACTCATAGTAAAGTTGGAGGCTGAGAAGAAGGCAGGCACTGATACTATAAGTCATCCCGAAAGTGAAGTTCAAATGCTAAACTCAAAACTTGACCAAATGACCAAATCTGTCAGGATGCTGACAAATGGAACTGACAAATTAGAAGAAATCCTTCAGGTTGGACAAAATGTGGGAAACAAGTCTGGTCTAGGATTTGTGGCAGCAAAGAAATCTATTGTTGACAAGAAGAAAATCAGGCTTGATAAACAAATGTCAAAGCAGATGTCACAATATAACACTCAACATCGAGAACAGAGAAATATGAAGAAAAAGTATCAAAGATGGAGATGTCATCATTGTGGGAGGTTTGGTCACATAAAGCCATTCTGCTTCAGATTATATGGATATCCTAATCAGACCCCAGTTGTCAAACCTAAGTCTAACAAGGCACCATATACTCAACAGTGGAAGAAAAAGGTTGCTGCCCTGATAGCTCACACCTCCCTTAGAGTCTCTGCAAAGGAAGCCTGGTACTTTGACAGTGGATGCTCTAAACACATGACTGGAATCAAGAATCTTCTCAATAATGTTAAACCTCACACTACTAGTTATGTGACTTTTGGAGATGGTGCTAGAGGAGAAATCAAAGGAGTTGGAAACTTGGACTGCCCTGGAGTTCCAAACCTAAATGAAGTATTGCTGGTAAAAGGCTTGACTGCTAATCTCATAAGTATTAGTCAATTATGTGATCTAGGATTCAAGGTCAACTTCACCAAGTCTGAATGTCTTGTAACTAATGAAAAACAAGAAGTTGTAATGAGAGGAGTCAGATCTAAAGACAACTGCTACTTATGGGAGTCTGAGAACACTAATTATTCTTCTGTGTGCTCTATTGCCAAAGAAGAAAAAGAAGTGAAACCGTGGAACCAAAAACTTGGTCATTTACACCTAAGAGGAATGAAAAGGATTATATCCATGGAGGCAGTAAGAGGGATTCCAAGGCTGCAAATTGATGAAGGGAGAGTCTGTGGTGAATGTCAGGTTGGAAAGCAGACTAGAATGTCACATCCAAAGACAAGACATCTGACCACCTCTAAGGTGCTAGAACTTCTACATATGGATCTGATGGGACCAATGCAGGTGGAAAGTCTTGGTGGAAAAAGATATGCCTATGTTGTTGTGGATGATTTTTCCAGATTCACCTGGATTAACTTCATCAGGGAAAAGTCGGATGTATTTGAAGTATTTAAGGAATTGTGCAAAATAATTCAAAGAGAAAAGGAAGGATGCATTGTCAGAATCAGAAGTGATCATGGCAAGGAATTTGAAAACAGTAAGTTTGATGAGTTCTGCTCCTCAGAAGGAATTAATCATGAATTCTCTTCACCCATAACTCCTCAACAAAATGGAGTTGTGGAAAGGAAAAACATGACTATACAGGAATCTGCCAGAGCAATGATACATGCCAAAAGACTTCCTATTCATTTTTGGGCTGAAGCTATGAATACAGCCTGTTATGTCCATAACAGGGTCACCTTGAGAAAGGGAACATCATCCACCATTTATGAACTTTGGAAAGGAAGAAAGCCTAAAGTGAAGTACTTCCATGTATTTGGAAGCAAATGCTATATTCTTACAGATCGTGAACAAAGGAGAAAGATGGACCCTAAAAGTGATGAAGGAATATTCCTAGGATACTCTACCAACAGCAGAGCTTATAGGGTATTCAATTCCAGGACCAAAGTTATGATGGAATCTATAAATGTCATAGTTGATGATTACCATGAGGAAACAAATGTCCCATATGATGTTGAGACATTCTTTGAGACCTCAACTCAAAAGGATGACGTTCCTAAAACTACTTCATCAGAATCTGAATCAAAGGAAGCTAACAAAGACTCTTCCATCAGAATTCAGAAAGATCATCCTAAGGAACTCATCATAGGAGATCCTAACAGTGGAGTCATTACAAGATCTATAGAAATCATCACAAACTCTTGCTTTCTATCTAAGATTGAACCAAGAAATGTTAAGGAGGCTTTAACTGATGAATACTGGATTGGAGCAATGCAAGATGAATTGAACCAATTCAAGCAACATGAAGTATGGGAGCTAGTTCCTAGACAAGGAGGAACAAACATCATTGGCACAAAATGGATCTACAAGAACAAATCAGATGCTGAAGGAGTTGTCACCAGGAATAAGGCAAGACTTGTTGCTCAAGGATACACTCAAGTTGAAGGGGTTGATTTTGATGAGACTTTTGCCCCTGTAGCCAGACTGGAATCAATCAGACTCCTATTGGGAATTGCTTGTCTCCTTAAGTTCAAGTTATTTCAGATGGATGTAAAGAGTGCCTTCCTTAATGGGTACTTAAATGAGGAAGTTTATGTGGAACAGCCTAAAGGATTTGTGGATCCAAACTGCCCTGATCATGTCTACAAATTGAGGAAAGCTTTATATAGCCTGAAACAAGCTCCTAGAGCATGGTATGACAGGTTGACAAAATTCCTCTCTGACAAAGGATACAGGAAAGGAGGCTTGGATAAAACTCTTTTTATCAAAAATGAAGGAGGAAAGATAATGGTAGCTCAAATCTATGTTGATGACATAGTGTATGGGGGAATGTCAGATAAAATGGTTAAACATTTTGCTGACCAGATGCAAGCTGAATTTGAAATGAGCCTCATGGGAGAATTGACTTACTTTCTTGGACTGCAAGTCACATAGATGGAAGACTCAATTTTTCTGTCTCAAAGCAAGTATGCAAAGAACATTATCAAGAAGTTTGGGATGGAGAATTCCAGTCACAAAAGGACTCCTGCACCTACTCATTTAAAGCTGTCCAAAGATTCAAGTGGGGTTAAGGTGGACCAAAGCTTGTACATAAGCATGATAGGAAGTCTGCTATACTTAACAGCCAGCAGACCTGACATTGCGTTTGCAGTTGGAGTATGTGCAAGATACCAGGCTGAACCCAAAGTAAGTCATATCAACCAAGTGAAAAGAATTCTGAAGTATGTGAGTGGAACGTACAACTATGGCTTGCTGTACTCTCATGGATGTGAACCAACTCTGACTGGTTACTGTGATGCTGATTGGGTTGGAAGTGCTGATGATAGAAAGAGCACCTCTGGAGGATGTTTCTTCTTGGGAAATAATCTTGTCTCTTGGTTCAGCAAGAAACAGAACTGTGTGTCTCTATCTACTGCTGAAGCTGAATACATAACAGCTGGTAGTAGCTGTTCTCAAATGATCTGGACGAAACAGATGCTTACTGAGTATAATGTCACACAAGATGTTATGACATTGTACTGTGACAATCTGAGCACTATCAACATTTCCAAGAATCCTATTCAGCATAGCAGGACCAAGCATATTGACATTAGACATCACTTCATCAGAGATCTTGTGGAGGAAAAGGCGATTAAACTGGAACATGTTGCCACTGAACTACAACTGGCTGACATTTTTACCAAGGCACTTGATGCTAGTCAATTTGAAAATTTGAGGGGCAAGCTGGGTATTTGCCAACATGAAGAAATGTAGTAATTAATTTTGCTTAAAACAAGGGATGAGAGAGATATTTTAGTTAAGTCTACTCTGATTGGGCTAATCATCTGTTTCTCTATTACTTTCCAAAATTTTAAGAAGTTGAATAGACATTCATATATCTCCCTCCTCTCGCGTTTCTGCAACAATCTCCAATCTCTCAAACGAAGATTTCACTATCATTGTTACCTGTTTTCTAAATCACTCAAAATGTCTCAACTATCCATGTCATCATCCTCTTCAAAGGCGACTGCTTCTTCCGCATCCTCTGATCGAGAACCTAGGGCAATCACAAACTGCATGGATTCCGATGTTCTGGAGATAACTCCTCTTCGTGAACTGGCAGCTGACCCCACTAAGGTCAAGAAGCTGCGAACCAGACATGCAAGAAGATCACAAGCCTCTCTATCTGGTAAATCCTCTCAACCATCATCTTCCGTTCCTCCAGAAATATCAAATAGGGAAGGTTCTGTTTATGTTCATCAAGCTATAGCTAGACTAGTCACTAGGATTCTAAATGAGAATCACTCTGTACCTGGAATTTCTGTACCTTTGAACCAAGAATCTGCTAGTCCAAATGTTGAAATGAATCCAGATGTCACTCAGAATGTTGAGACACCTGATGACAACATTAGGAAATCTCCTGAAAATCGTGATGATCACCAGAACCCTACTGAGAAGGATGTTGAACCCCCGGTTATTGATGTGGATGAAGAATACTCTAACAATGACTTAATTGCCAATATCAACCCTAGCATAGCTAGAAGGATGATGAACAGAAAAGGAAAGCAGGATGCTGTCAAAAGCCTCTCCAAAGAGAAGGCTACTGAAGTTGTTCATAAGAAAACCAGGTCTGAGAACAAGACAGGAGTAGAAGCTGTGAAGGCTGGATTGTCAAAAGAGAAAGGGAAGGTGAAAACTAGAGTACCTGTTGGTAGTCTCTCAAAACCTTTGAGACAACCAATAGCTAAGAAAAGGAAGGAGCCTGAACCCTCTGAATCTGATGAGGAATCAGAATTTGAGTTTGATGTTGAGAGTAATGTTCCAGACATTCCTCTTAGAAAGAAACTCTCTTTGAGCAAAATTCCTAAAGTCTCTGAAGTTGCCATTGACAACATCTCCTTTCACCATCCAGAGAATGCAAACAGGTGGAAGTATGTATTTTTGAAAAGGATCGCCTTGGAAAGAGAGTTGAACAACAGTGCCATGGAATGTAAGGAGATCATGGATCTAATCAAGACTGCTGGTCTAATAAATACTGTGGTAAAGTTTACCAACTTCTATGAAATTCTTGTCAAAGAATTCATAGTAAATTTATCTGATGGGTGTGCTGATGGAAAGTTAGCTGATTTTAAGTGTGTGTATGTGAGAGGAAGGAAGGTAAATTTCTCTCCCTCTGAAATAAACAAATTCCTAGGAAGACCTGATGATGCTTGCCATGAGCTTGAGGTTACTGACAACCAAGTGTGTCAAACCATCACTGCAAATCAAGTCAAGAGCTGGCCCTTAAAAGGGAAGCTGAATGCAAGCAAGCTGAGCATGAAATTTGCCATTCTGCACAAAATTGGTGCAACTAACTGGGTTCCCACCAACCATAAGTCAACCATCTCCACAGGCTTGGGAAGATTTATTTATGCTGTTGGAACCAGGACAAACTTTGACTATGGAAAGTATATCTTTGATCAAACATTGAAACATGCTGGAAGATGTGCTATTAAAGGCACTATTGCGTTTCCCTCTCTCCTGTGTGGTATAGTCATTTCTCAGTATCCTGACATTCTAGTTGAAAAAGATACTGTATGCAAAAGAGCCCCTGCTCTTGGTTTGCACTATAAGCTATTTCAGGGAACACATGTTCCTGACATTTTCATGACATCTGCTGAGACATCAACTGTCAAATCTCATTCCAAGAAAACTGATGTTATAGCTGTGCTGAAGGAAACCCGCAAAGAGCTTGATACAAGGAAAAGGACTCTTGAGGACCTGATTGCTAGACTAGAACAAGATGATATTGAAGGACAAAGAAGGGAAGAGGATGCTGATGAAGACCAGCTTAATGCTTAAGATAGTGCCTCCTCTGAAGATGACAGTGCTTGAAGATCAGTGTAGTTAACAAGTTTGCTGCTGGTACCTGTTACTGCAAATGACTTTTGAATTTTTCTCTCTGTGTTTTTATTATTCCTTTTGGATGACTGTATAACTTAAAAGTACAAGTATCTTTGGCCTATTTATGGCTAAAGAGGGGGAGAAGATTTTGTGATAATTTTGGTAGAATTAGACTTGGTAGATGTTATTAAAAATTCTGCTGCTTTCTAATCTCTGATTGTTTAGGGGTTTTAGCCAAAAATTTGCCTAAGGGGGAGTTTGTAAGTGTTTGGTTGTTGGCATGTTTTTTGGTAAAACCAATTGTGTGAATATCATGACTGATGTCATAACATTCTGGGATACAAGGTACATTCTGCAGAAAAAGAATGTCATACAACAGCTGCTCAATATGAGTGTTTAGCTGATCATTATGCAATAATCATATTTATTGCATTCTACCAAAATCAGTAAACAGGATTCATGTTGTCATAACCAATGTTAAGACATCCTGTACTGATATAACATTTGTGCAGATTTGTTATTCCTGAGAATTTTCAGGAATCTGGTTTATACAGTCCAGATCAGATTCTCACGTGGACATTAGGTTAACTCTGCTTAACCCTAATCTGGTTGTTAAAGACCTATGACCAAGTCTTGAGGTTAACCCTAATTAACCCTAGCTATTTTCGTGGAAGCTCTAAATGAAGAATAGTTGCCTATATATTCCTCATGAAGACTTTTGGTGAAACACACTTTTTGACAGAAGATCAATAAGGGATTGTATAGTTGTAACTACTGTGATCCAAGCAATTATCACTGTGATAAGTGACTTGGAGTAGGCTTTGATTGTAAGGGTTGTGTATCACTCAAAGCTTTGAAGCACGAGTGTTTGTGTCACTTGATTAAAGCTTTGAAGCAAAGTCAAGTTAGGGTTGTGTATCACTCAAAGCTTTGAAGCAAGAGTGTTTGTCACTTGATTAAAGCTGTGAAGAAAAATCAAGTGTGTGTACTGAAGAGTATCTTCATAATTTTATTAATCAATAGTTTAGTATCACTGCTGTGATTGAGGGGGAGTGAGCAGGAACTCAGGTTTAAGTTGATCTTAGATTGAAGTTGCATTGGGTAGGTCTTAAGTGAAGGAAATAAACTGGTTGGTTTATTCCTAAATTAATATCTCTTATAGTGCATTTCCTCCCTGGCTTGATAGCCCCCAGAGTAGGTGTTGTTACACACTGAACTGGGTAAACAATTGATTGTGTTCTTCACTGTCTTTAAAATTACTGTCTTGAAGTGTGTCAGATACGGTGTCATAACATTCACTGTGACATTGAGTATCTGCTGCCAGAATTTCAATTATCTAAAATAAATGAAATTTGTGTATCTTTATTTGATAAAAATCCTAAATAAACAAAACAATACAACCCAATCGAATTATTAAACAACTAATTTAATTAAAAAAATAATCTATCTAATAAAATTAATTAGCAAAATAATAAATAATATAAAATAATATATTTTTTTAATTTTATTATTTATGATAAAAAATATATTTTGTATTTTATATTTTTTTATTTGATAAAAATCAAAATAAATAACAAAATAAAAAAAACATATAAAGAAAATAAACCAAATGGGGGCCTTGAAGCACCAAATATGGGGGGTGCAGACAGTGGACACGCTAGGTCCATTGAGAGGGTCCAAGAGACTTTTTTTTTATTTCAATTGTGTCAAAAAAAATGGTGCAAACAGGCCTGAGGGGGGTGCGCAGTCAACAATCCGGTGCCCAAGCCCAAGATGCTGGATCCACAGATCCTAAGAGGTTACTTCATGAAGGTGTGCGGTGAGCTGCATGTGTTGGAGCGTTTGATATTGATGATGAACGATCTGACTAAATCCAACGGTTGAGAGGCGAAGAAATACGATTTCCACTGTGAGTGCACCTATGCAGAATGAACAAATAACCACCATGGCGGTGACAAGTGTCACCGTCGGATTATCTTCTTAATCACCAAATTATTTAACAGCATTATAATTCTAAACCTAATTTAACACAAAATATTAATAATAAATAAAAAGAAATCATCAACTCTCTCCTACCCTGACATTATTCTCTCGTTGTCTCTCCAACGTTCTATCCTCTCTCTTCAATATTCTCCGAAGGAGAAAGATCAGTCGTGCCAGAAATCGCCTCGCGGTGGAGATGACAGCGGCTCATGGCGGATGCGCTCTGATCTTTAACTTTATTTCACTATTCGCCTCCTCTTGTTCTCCTCTTCACTAATTTGTTGCTTGATTTTGCAGATGTGGAACGATTGCGCGTATATCTGAAAGGGGAAATGAAAACCCTAAATATTCAAAACAAACAAATGTCAATGATTATGCATGAATGATGACAAAGAGTAAAGAAATATGAAGAAAACAAAGGAAAGGAGAAGAGATTCGGTCTCGGAGGATCCAGATCCATGAGATTATCAATCTTCTAAGATTTCTCCGATAATATCTTTCTGATTTTGGCCTTTCTCGTTTTCTCTGAACTTGCCGTGCCTTGTATCTTCTTCTTGATGCTTTCAATAAATTTCTGAAGGGTGTTTTGTGTAGAAAGGAAAATGATGATAAACTTTTTAGGGTTTGTAGCTTGCGCAACTTTTCGCTGAGTTTGTGAACAGCGAATCCCCCCTGAAACTTGTGCAATTAAATGGATTTTATAGTGATACCATTTAGGTTTTCTGTGTTGATATCTGGATTGAGATAGTAGGCCCGTGAGAAGTCCGTTTTTGGCTTCTTGGAATATTGTCATTTTTTGCTGTGATGTTAACTTTGCTGTAGCAATTTGCTTGCTTGTTGGGATTTCATAATTCTGATATGTTAATTTCTTGTGATGTGAACTTTATCCTTTTGGTTGTTGGGCTAGAACTCATAATTTGTTGTGATAACAGGCTTTGAGAAATCTCTTATGTCTTGGGATTTTACATTCTTCTGATATGTGATAGCTTTTGTGATTTCTGAAATATGGACTGGTGATGCTTTGCTGCTTTGGCTGGGCTGTGATTCTTACTTTGTTTTACTAAATATTATTTTTTCAGAAATGTGAACTTCTATTTCCTACCTCTATTAAGTTGTTAGGCTAGGACTTTGATACTATACTGAGCTTGAAAATGTAATTTTTGACTTTGCCTTTTATTGAATGTTGTGACGAGCCTTTTTGCTGAGTTGTGAAACTTGTGCAGTAAATTGTTTTTTTTCAAACTCTCTATTGTGAACCAAACTGTTTGTGATTTGCAGTAGAGAATTAGGCACATGAGTTAACTTGAGATTCTGATTATGTGTGAAACAAATGAGGCCTTGGTTGCTTGAATGTGATGGAAAAACCACTCTTAAATTCTGATTCCCTTCCACAACCTAATGATGAAGTCACGAAAAAAATCTTGCTAGAAATATTTGTTCATATTTGGAATTTTTACTCAATATCTTGATGATTTGCTAACTATTCCTCTTTTCTTTGTTCTATGTGATGGTGTGGAAAACGGCAAGGAAATTTACAAGAGGAGACCATGGATAAGCTTGAAGAGCAATGGTGAAACTTGAAGAATAAAATGTCTTGCCACGAAATCTCATAGGACAAATTAGAAACTCTTATTGACTTGTCTTGTAAAACTCTTAGGGCTTAGAAATTATCAGACTTAGGACTACATGCATTCAAACTTGTACTTGTTGTAATCAAACTTGTAAAGTTTGTAAAAATAATAACATTTTGAGAAATTGTTGAATGAGGACTAAAGAATTTGAATGAAGATTGAAACCTTGCAAAGGACTTGTGTAGAATTGGTGTGCTCTTGAAAATTAGGCAATAAGAGACTTGAATTATTGTGATGTTTGAGAAATATGTAATGAATATGATTTTGAATTTAAAATACAATAACCGCCAAATCCTTTCTCACTTTTTATCTTGAAAATGCAAAACATTCTAAGCAAGAAAATAAAGCAACCAATTCCCTCCAATAAACTCTTTTGAAAATAAACTTCCTTAAAAGTTTCTTTACCATAAGGCAACGTTTAATCATAAGCCTAAGAAAATGACATACTTTAAAACCCCAAAGATCCTCACTTGGATCTGTATCACATCTTTTCCACTTTAACTAAACAAATTAAATTAACAATAACCAATCATTTCTTGATCTTAGAAATCGGATAAAATCCCTTCTTAACGAAAATCCACATAAAAAACCCTCTTTAACCACTGAGCTTAAGAATAATATCCTTCCTTTGAAGAAAATTTGAAGAATGATAAGACTAGAATTAAACACTAATGAACCTCAGTTGATCAAGCTCCAACATGATGGGTACAAACCCTAATCTCACACTTCAACACTTACAAATAACAAATCTCCTGATGTTACAAAGAATCAACAAGATATCTTGAGACCTGAGAAACCTTGGTAGCCCAAATGATCAAAATGATGAGGATATGAGATCCATCTTGGACTGATTATCAATACAAACACTTCCACAACTTGAAGAAAACCAGGAATATAAGAATACCTTGATCCCATCATAATGTATGAATACAATGCAATATGATGTTTATGATGAAACATAAGCCTAAATCAAAGGGGGAAATTTTGGGGTGCAACACCAGATCAGGTATTAATTCCCGAAACAAGACGGGGCAACTATCTGGATGACTAGATACAGATTAATTCCTGAAACAAGAAAGGGAAACTATCTGTGAAAGTAAACTTTATATCAATTCTCGAAACAAGATGGGGCGACTATCTAAATGAACAGGTTAAAGATTAACTCCCGAAACAGGACGGGGAAACTATATTTCTATCTTTATAAACAAGTCGCAGATTAATTCCTGAAACAAGATAGGGCAACTATCTGTATGACTAGATACATATTAATTCCTGAAATAAGACAAGGCAACTATATGGGAAAGTAAATTGTAGATCAATTCCCGAAAAAAGACGGGGCGACTATCTACATGAATAGGTTTAATATTAACTCCTAAAACAGGACGGGGAAACTATCTTTCTATCTTTATGACCAGGTGAATATCAATTCTCGAAACAGGATGGGGCGACTATCTTTATCACCAGGTGGTATGAATTCCTGAAATAGGACAGGTTTACCAACAAGAATGTATTATAGATCAATTCCCAAAATATAACGAGGCGACTATCTATAAGACAAACAATTCCCTTCAGAGACTGAATTCTAAAAAGAATCTTTTCTTCAGAGCATCATTCTGAAAAGCATCTTCCCTCAGAAATTCATTCTGGAAAGCATTCTTTAGATGAAGTCAAGAATAGACTCCTTCTGATACTTCTATAAAAAATTACTTTGGATGGAATTTATAAGCCCATCTCCGATGATTCTCTGTCATCTCTCCGAGTGTAATCTTTAAGCCCATTCGAGCAATATTATCAACCAACAGCGTTACCTCCTCCACACGCGAGTGCAAATTTATGGGCATTTAAGTGTTCAATCATGTTCTACCTTCAAGTCACGAATGGAAGACATGCCAATCTAACTGCTCAGGTTTAATAAGATTGAACAGGGGTATCTGTTTCACCCCAAAATCCCCCCTCCCATTTTTCTTTAAGACATTCTCCTAAGGTCCCCATTTTCTCAAGGTTGCATAAAAATCGATCAGACAAATTCTCCTCCTAAGCAATTAACTCATAACTAGGGTTATGTATTTATCAAGGAATATTGGGTTTCCAAGGTCTCAAGTGGTTTTAATGGTTCTTCATGTCTATTCAAGAATGCTCTTATCAAGTTTCATGCCTTGCATCACAAGTTTTCTCATTCAATTGCCTAAATGATGGAAAATCAATTGTTTTAGGTAAAAAGTAAACTATGGTCAACATACAGTCAAACTTCAAGAATGTTGGTCAACATCAAAATTTTGAAGTCATATCCATCATTTGATCAAAGGTTGATCATTATTCCTCAAGAAAAGCCCTAAAACCATCAAAAGTCAAAAGTTGCCAGATTAGGGTTTCCTTAGGAGAAGTCAATTGAACTTTGACCAAGCATAACTTCCACATGCTTCATTAGATTTTCCCTAACCAAAGCTCATTTTGAAGGGAATTCAATTCTCTACAATTTTGTCTCTCTAAGCTCAAGTCCAAAAAATGCATTATTTGAGATATATAAGCCGATACATTACAAGTCATTTCAAATGTCAACAAAAAGACACTTTTTGTCAAGGCAACTTGTATTAAGATAAATCTTTAAAAGCAAAAATGATCAACATAGAGGTTGTATATAACATCTTCAGCTTTCCAAAAAGTCCAATATCACCTACAAAACATAAAAATTAAGTGAGTTATGACCATTGCAAGTTGGGAAATTTTGAGCAAAGGCATGGAGTTCAAATTGAGGAAGCTTGATATTTTGGGCAATTGGGCCATGGTTTATGGGTCCAAACATGCTTTATACTCATCATACACCTCAAACCTTGTTCTACCACCCCCCATGATCTATTTTTATTTTAATTGTTTTAATTAATTTTGGATTTATTCATTAAATAATGAAAAATAAATAAGATAAAATTATATCTTCTTCTACAAGGTCCAAGCCCACATATTTTTGCCCTAATTTACCCTTATATAATCTCATCAACTCTCATACAAGAGTACACGAAAACCCTTGCCTCAATGTTGTAAAAAAAATAAAAATTTTCAAGTACCCTAAAATTTCAAAATCCTTATTACAAACCCTCTCACTACAAACATCCACTCTATTCACTCTCAACAAGCATACAAGGAAAGGTTGGATCAGTTTTGATGATCCAAAATGTGTGAAATCATATTGCATATCATCGCCTGTTGCATAATGTTGAAAATGTTAATATCTTGATTTTCTATTTGTTCTAACGCTTACTAATGGGTGTGATGTGTTCATGAGATCCCACAATGCATAATAGAACAATCATGGATGTCACATGCATGCTAAATCACACAGTGTCATGTTTGCTCCGATTTTCTTTGCTTGCGTCGTAACTCAAAAACCAGACCTTTTCAGTCCAAAATGATTGCACTATTGAAATCGAAGCCCTCGATTTAGGGGGGGGGGGGTATGGTATTGTTTGCTTTCTAATAATGATTATTTTGCAGGTTGAATGATGGAGGGCAACCGAAGAAGACGACCGGAGCTAGGGCTCCGGTGCCTCTATGGTCAATATAATCATGTTTTATATTTATGTTTATTGTTTGATTTATGTAAAAGGACGTATAGCCGCTCTAGCGGTAGAAGAAAGCGTGATAATGCATTGTTGTACCAGGTCACAGGTTCGATCCCTGCCCTTGGTATTTTATTTTCCCATATTTTTTGCTCGTAGATCCAGTGAAACCGTCCTCATGCCTCAAGGATGCACCATCAGCCCATTCAGCATCAGATCTAGTCATCATGGTTGACCAGAAGATCCAGCGCCCGCAAATCTATACACCTACGGTGAACTATTATTAGGAAGCCACATTGGATTCAATACAGGCACTTGGGCTTTCATTTTTGGGCCTAATGATTTTCTCTCCTTGCACCCCCGATTTGCTTTATGACAGGCCCAAATCTTGTTATTTTGCTTTAACTTTTTTTAACATAATTTAATTAACTTTTTTAAATTAACATTAATTTAGACTTAAGTTTTTAATTAAGTTAATTAAATTAATTCTCTTTTTAATTAAATTAATTCTTTTTTAATTAAATTAATTCTTTTTTTAATTAAATTAATTTAACATAGTTTTTTTGGTTTAATTAGTTAAGATCGACTTAGTTTTTTTTAATCAATTAATTCTTTTTCTAAATTAAAATCAATTAGGGTTTTTTTTAGATTAATCATCAAACAATCACAAAATGATTTTCAATTTTCTTTTTCCTTTTATTTTACCACTTCACATATTTACTTTCGCATTAGTTTATTTTCCCAATTATGTAACTGCTACGGTTTGTAATAGTCTTGATTAGGGTTTACTATTTTCCCCCAGTTTTATGGTTTTGTACCCCCACTCCCGAAGCCCTGTAATAGTTTAGATTTACTTTCCGCATCTTTACTTTCTTCAATTTACCCCTTTCCTTATAACTGTATAATAACTAGGGATGTATTGCAAGATCTAAAAACAATCAT
Organism: Vicia faba; assembly: GCA_948472305.1. Lineage (NCBI taxonomy): Eukaryota > Viridiplantae > Streptophyta > Magnoliopsida > Fabales > Fabaceae > Vicia > Vicia faba. Next base: position 305,923 of record CATIWC010000649.1, on the reverse strand, counting down.
AGAAAACCCTAATCAAAGACTAAAATAATTGAATCAAAAGCCATGCACCTCTAGGGTAACCTCACTTGTTTCCTTTGGATAAATATGGTCATGTCCCTCGAACGTAGGGATACCATTAACAAAGACCCTAGGTTAAAATCATCATAAATATCATAGTCTCGTGATGTCCCTCGATGTTGCGTATAAATATATGATGAGACTCCATTCGAATTGCTAAGGTATCCTTACATGTTGCCTTCTATGACCATAACGGCGACCCCGCACATGTCCCTTCACATCCAACGATAGGGCTTCCTACTAACTAATGGTAGGATATATTTATATAACGGAGGAGGAAAATTATAATAAAGACTTTAAGTAGGTAGATCACTCGTAATCGCTTGCTCACAAACTTTTCAAAACAAAAACATATTTTCACAAACACTCTTCAAAAATATTTTCAAACAAAACACTTTGTATGCATTTTTGAGGAAGAATACGAGGATCATTACAAAGTTGCCTTACTATTTGGATTTTAAAAATATTTTTCAAACACATTCACAAAGTATTTTTTAAAACAAAGTGATCTAAGCGATTAAGAGCCCGTAGATATCTACAGATGAAAAGGGTGCTAACACCTTCCCTTTTCATAACCTACCCCCCAGAACTCAAAATATCTTGAAGGTCTTTCCTGTTCTTTTCACCCTTTCCTTATTGGATAAAAGAAAAGTTAGTGGCGACTCTAGCTATCCGCAACATTTGCGATAAAACGAAAAACCAAGTTAGTTCTCCCACCGTATTACAGTTTCATTCCACTATCATGAAAGGGGGGGTGCATTGCACGATCTTGTCCCCCACGTTATTGCTCGAGCTTCCAAATGTTTCTGGAAATCCCAAGAGTACCCCTCAACATATATGTTATTTTAATGGATATATAAAGGCTTGAAGACTAAGAGAGAAAGCTGCCAGTCAATGAAATTTTCACGCACAAAGTGTTGTTCATAGGTTTCATATTTTTTAGTCATTGTTCTTAAAATAGTTTACATATTCAGCTTGTGTAGAAGCAATACTCTTGTAAACAAAACTTGTATTCAAACGGTCTTTTGATTTTTCCTTAAGGGACCGGGTAGGTCTATATTCTTAAGAAGTCTAGGACTTGTTTATCTTAGAGTTTGTTAGTCACTTGCGGGTAGCTTGTGCAAGATTTTCCTTAAGGGACCGGGTAGGTTTGTATCCTTAAGAAGTGTAGGACTTGTCTGTCTTAGAGGTTATTAGTAACTTGCGGGTAGCTTGTGCAAATTGTAATCAGTTTGGTTATAGTGAATTAAGTTCTCGATTGAGTGAGGTGAAATCACCTTGGAGGGTGAACTAGACTAGCTTGATAATTTTCAAGTGAACTAGTTTAAACATACATTGTTCTTTACTTCCTATTTTTACTTATTGTTATTATCAAGAGTGAAGGAAAAAATATTTTAACTTAAAGGAGAATAATATTTTTATGGAAAAGTTTTTTGATTTAAAACCCAATTCACCCCCCCCCCCTTTATTTTGTTTTTCACACCTTCAATTGGCATCAGATATCCGGTTCTGAGGAAATAAAAAGTTTGAATTTTTATCAACACTTAACAGTGTTCAGTACTGATCCAGTGTGTGTGAAAAACCAATAGTTACACCTACTTCTACTGTTGATAATAGGGATAATGATAGAGATCACTATAGTTTAAAACCTCCTATGTTTGATGGGGAGAAATTTGACTATTAGAAGGATAGAATAGAAAGTTATTTTCTAGCATATGACTTGGATCTATGGGACATGGTAGTTGATGGCTACACTCACCCAGTAGACAATAAAGGTCATAAGATTGTAAGAAGTGAAATGACAGAAGCACATAAAAAAGTATGTAGAAATCACTACAAAGCAAGAACCATTCTTCTAAGTGCTATTTCATATAATGAATATGAGAAAATCACAGATAAAGAGACTGGAAAGTCTATCTTTGATTCTCTTTAGATGACACATGAAGGTAACACACAAGTAAAAGAAACAAAGGCTCCGGCCTTAATTCAAAAATATGAAGCCTTCAAGATGGAGGACGACGAATCTGTAGAAACGACGTTTTTAAGATTTCAGACTCTTGTGGTAGGACTTAAGGTTTTGAATAAATGTTACTCCACTGTAGATCATGTTAAAAAGATTATCAGAAGTTTGTTTGTAAAATGGAGACCAATGGTAACTCCTTTAAAATTGGCAAATGATCTGAACAACACCTCTCTTGAGGAGCCGATTAGCTCTTTAAGAAGTCATGAAATAAAGTTGTAACAAGATGAACCTCAAAAGAGCGTAAAATCAGTTGCTCTAAAGTCTACTTCTAGGAAAAACAACTTATCAAGCTAAGGAAGAATCATAAGAATCTGAAGAAGATTCAGATGATGAACTCTCTCTGATATCCAGAAGAATATGTCAAATTTGGAAACACATACAAAGCAAGTTTAGAGGTCAACGAAAGACATATGGAAGAGGTGAATCCACTTTCGGCCGGAGGAATGCTTCTGAAAAAGAAGTTACTTGCTTTGAATGCAACGAGCATAGACATTACAAAAATGATTATCCAAACTTAAGAAAGACAAGAAGCCTAAGAAGGCTTACAAAGCTAAGAAGGGTCTCATGGCAACATGGGATGATTCATAATCAGAAGATGAAGATTCTGATGAAGAGCATGCAAACATGGCATTCATGGCCAGGACCAACAAGGGAGAAGCAACGCCAGAAGACGAATTTACACTTAACTATGAGACAGACTTTGATGACGAAAAATAGTTAATTTCTTCCTTGTCTCATTCTAAACTTGAAATTGGTTTATCTGAACTAATGAAAAGATATCAACTTTGTCTAAGTAAACACAAAATCTTTAAAAAGAGATTTGTGGATACTTTTGAGAACACTACTATTGACGAGCAAAACATTTCTGACTTAAATGAATAACTATATGCTTTTGAAAAATCAAACATTGCTCTGCAAAGTGAAGTGTCTAGATGGGAATAAGAGATAATCTCTACCACATCTATTACTGGTGAAGTAATCAAATATGATAGAGCTTTTCAATGTCTCCTAGATAAGAGCATAAATAGAAGCAAAATGGCTTCAATGATCTATAGTGTTAGTAGAAATGGAAGTAGATGCTTGGGATATTCAGGAAAATAAAATAAAATTGACGAGACTCTGAATTTCAAACCAAAACCTCTTTCTGAATATTTCGTGCTTGCTGGCACAAAATTGAAATGCCCAAGACAAGAAGGTTCTGATACTACTGTAGTACAAACACAGACACAAAAGGAAACTTCTAAATAAAAGTATCATGCACAAATTTCACATGATTATCCTGTTGCACATAAGTCCAAAGGTGTCAGAACCTCTGGAATTCTAACAAGAAAGAACCCAAAAAATAGGTACCTAAGGATTAGATAATTTGTGTTGCATATGTGCTTGAAGGTGCCACTGAAACACCAATCAGGTACCTGGACAATGGATGCTCGCGACACATGACGGGAGAAAGGCATATGTTCCAAGATTTGGAACTTAAGTTTGGAGGAGTTATTAGTTTCGGAGGCAATCAGAAGGGAAAGATCATCGATTATGGAATGTTTGGTAATGGTAAACCCCCCTCTATTAACAATGTTCTTTTAGTCGAGGGTCTGATGCATAACTTATTGTCAATTGGTCAACTTAGTGACAATGGTTATGACATTATTTTTAATCAAACAACCAGTAAAGCTGTTAGTCAGAAGGATGGCTCAGTTTTGTTCAATGGCAAGAGGAAGAACAATATTTACAAAATAAGATTATCATATTTGAAAAATAAAAATGTAAAATGTCTTCTGACTTTTCAAGAAGAGCAATGGGCCTGGCATCAACTTCTGGGTCATGTTATCTTGAGAAAGGTTTCTCAACTAAATAAACTTGGATTAGTCAGAGGCTTGCCCGACCTGAAGTATAATTCAGGCGCCCTTTGTGAATCTTGTCAAAAAGGCAAATTTTCAAAAACCTCTTTCAAATCTAAAAAGATTGTTTCTACTTCTAGGCCATTAGAACTTCTTCACATTGACTTATTTGGACCAGTGAAAGCTGCTTTTGTCAATGGTAAGAAATATTGACTTATCATCATTGATGATTATAGCAGATGGACATGGGTAAAATTATTGAAACACAAGGATGAGTCATGCTCTATATTTTCTTCCTTCTGTTCCCAAGTGCAAAATGAAAAAGATTGCAAAATAGTCAGAGTTCGAAGTGATCATGGCGGAGAATTTGAAAATAAAGATTTTGAAAAACTTTTTGATTTAAATGGCATAGTACATGATTTTTTTTGTCCTAGAACTCCACAACAAATGGGGTTGTAGAAAGGAAAAATAGAACACTGCAAGAAATGGCTCGCACCATGATTTAAGAAACTCAGATGGCTAAGCACTTCTGGGCAGAAGCAGTGAATACATCGTGTTATATTCAAAATAGAATCTCCATTAGATCTATTTTGAGTAAGACTCCTTATGAATTGTGGAATAATAGAAAGCCTGGCATTTCCTATTTCCATCCATTTGGATGTACTTGTTATATGTTAAACACTAAAGAGAATCTGGGCATGTTTGATTCCAAGGCACAAAAATGTCTGTTATTAGGATACTCTGAACGCTCTAAATGCTTCAGAATTTATAACACAGAATCACGAATCATGGAAGAATCAATCCATGTCAAATTTGATGATAAGCGTGACTAAGAAAAGGAAGAGTTGTGTGAAAAGCTTGCAAATATAACCATAACATTCACTGAACCAAATGAGAAGATTCAAGAAGATAAAGAATCAAAAGCTTCTTTTTTGATATTTTTGATAGTTCTTCTAATAAACCTCGAACAAGGAAGAACAAAATCACATCCTCTCATCCTGAAGACCTTATCCTTGGAAGTAAAGATGCTCCATTCAGAACAAGATCAACTCTCAAACCTTCTAATGAAATGCTTCTGGGTTTAGTTTATTTAATAGAACCTTCATCTATTAAAGAAGCCCTTCTAGATAAATATTTGATTCTGGATATGGAGGAAAGAACTGAACCAATTCTCAAAGAATGATGTATGAGATCTTGTTCAGAAACCTAAAGGTCTCCACGTCATTGGAACTAGATGGATGTTAAGAAACAAGATCAATGAGAAGGGCGAAGTTGTCAGAAATAAATCACATCTGGTTGCATAATCTAACACCCCAATTCTACCCCAAGAAATTATCGAAAAATCGGAGTATAAAAATTTCCAATATAATCAGGATGTCACATATTAAACAAAAAACATAAACCTGTCATGCTTTTAGAATAGATGCATAACACTTAAAGAAGCGAAATGAACACAACTCATAAATAGAGTCTCCATAACATAAACCAAACTTTGATTAATTACGCAGCGGATTCATAATAATTCTCTAAACAAGATATATCATCTTTTGAATCATGAAACAACATCGATACAATAAACTCCTCAAATAACAACATAAGGTTCAATAATTAAACAACAAAACAGACAAGCGTTCATTTCCCCCCGAGTGCTACGCATCAGAGCAAATGACACCGAACTCGAACTCACAAGGCTATCGACTACTCATCTTGGTTACCTGCACGTTACCAACAGAGGGAAACATTCAAACAGAAGGGGTGAGATATCAACCTATATAAATAGGGTTATGATAAACAATATATTAGGTAAAGAATATACGATTCACCACTTCACACCACAACGACATAAAGCAACACAATTCACCTACACATCATATCAACTTATAACATCTCCAACATAAACAACACTTCAAATAAACAACAAAACAACGACTCCAAATGCGACTCAACTATGAAAATGCATGTGGTACCATTGGAGAAGAAATCCCAACATAAATATTTTCCAGTAATTCCGAGGCATAAGGCATAAGCCTTCTTCAGAATTCATTTTTCCAATACAGGCCTTCACAAAATCCGCCAATACAGGCATTTATAAGATGCAAATGTATGAATGTACAACACACACAACAAAATAATTAAACACTTCACGAGGCATACACCTATATCACTACTTCATGGCCATAAGCCCACAACGTCATCAATGTAATCAACAACAATTCATGGCAACAACATATTCATTATATATTCACCAGGATTCACACCATAAGACTACCCACAAAAATAATTCATAATCACATTATCAGTATCGAATTCCAAATGTATTCAATGATATCTTGCAATACCAACAAATTCATCAATCAACACAAAATAACACAACATTGGTTAGAAGACCTATAATCAACCATGTCCATAAACCGGACGAAATGACTTAACCTGCTGTACTGATAATTCAGTATAATTGACATAATTTCAACAAAAGGCATATCCATAATTACCTACTAATTAAACTTAGTTACTCAGTCAAATTTCATTAAATTCCGGACAACTTATTATACCACCTAATTCGACTACTGATCAATGGTTCTACACAATAATTTAGTAGTTACTTAATCATTTATTCGTTCAACTAATTTATGTTTTATTCCCTATCACCATATTTTGTGCTTTGGTTTACAAAGGAATCAAACAGGACGAATCGGGTCAGAAAAATTGCATAAATCTAAGTTCAGAAAAATTTTCTACAACAGCTGACACGGGTGGCCGTGTTGCCTGACACGGCCGTGTCAGAAGAAGGAAAAGGGAATGGCGTGGAGTGCAGGGGATGACACGAGTGCCCGTGTCAGCTTACATTACTCGTGTCAGAAGGCCTGGAGCTAAAAAAACCAGTTTTGCCTCCCTTTACACATATGCCTTGTTCTTGTTCATTCTTGTTTCAGTTCACCCATTTATCCTAGTTTAGCATTAACCCAACACAACTCAAATACAACAAATAACAACACAACTCAAATCAATTGTTAATTTCAATAGCAACACAAACAAATATTAGCACATCATAGTAGTGAAACTAATACCCTAAATCCAAATTAAAATTCATCATACTCCCATTTATTTAGTAAGAACCCTACCCTTACCTTGGATTGAGTGCAACTCTAAGAAATTTCAATGGAATTTCTGGGAATTAGGCACTAGCAGCAACCTCCACTTGTTCTTCTTCTCCTCTCAAAACCCTATTCCTCTTTCTCTTCTCTTTTTCCTTCTTTTTCCTGATAACACTAACTCTCTTTCTTCTCTAACTCTATTTCTAATGCAATAATATATTATTTCTCTTAATAAATCTAAATGGGCCTAAGTTACATACACCCCTATTACTTCACAACACCACAAATTAAGCCCAATCTCATATTTATGCTTAATAATAAAATAATACTTCAACTTAATTCCACCAAATTAATTCCGATTATTTATCATGCCACTAAATAAAATAATTTCGACTTTGCCGATAAAAATTAGAATTAATATAAAATATTCAAAAATATTTAATTAAATAAATAATTAAATATCAGGGCGTTACAACTCTCTCCCACTTAAAATATTTTCGTCCTCGAAAATCTACTTGATACGACCGCTCTTAATGTGAATTTCATATCCAACTCTCTAATCTTCAATTTGCATTTGTAAACACTTCGACCACTACTTTCTCGACATAACAACGCTCAATATGATATAATTCAAATCCACACGTGCTAATCATTCAACATCTTCACGACATAATCGTTAATAACTTATCAACCACTTCAACAATATTTTGACACATCAACATTTAAATTGGTAACACACCTACACTTGGATATACAATATCACATTATCATCTTAACAACATTTTCAACACCAAAAACACATACATAATTTCATTCCCATATATACATATGTATGTCAATTATCAACATAATATCAACAACTCCATTCATATTATCGTATCACCCTTATAGTGACATCAACATATCCAACATAGTCAACTTCGTCATATTATGGAGTACTATCCATCATTTACGGTAACTAACAACAACATCACAACAACGGGGAAAAAGTTATTATAACATCAACTTAACAATATAACTCAACAATTATACACACAACTCAGCATCAACTAACAACCACAATAGATTCCTTATAGGATGAACAAATATCTATGAGATATCACAACACCTTGGCACATCATCCATACATCAACAATCTACCAAATCAATCATGTAGAGTCGTATACTCATAGCAACTGCGCCACATACGCTTCAGTTGCACAACTCTGATAATCCATCTTAAGTCACTGTCCTCATTAAAGTTCCTGCCAACTATACAATTTACAATTCTCATTCCAGTTTCAGACTTTCCTAAACATCCACCATAAAACCATCGTTCACTTGATATTCTCAATCTTTCACTTTACGACGTTAGCTCGCATATAAACCCGCTACTTCGAATTATCCAATACGTCACAACTCTTTCCTAGCAATTCCTCTATTACTTCACATAAACTGGTGAGCGACTACCTCATGATATAACATTGACCACTTCACTCACCATTAAGATAGCAAGACAAGTCTATACCATCCAACACAATCTCGTCTACTATCAACAAGAGATTAAGGGTGATCAGTTCCTCAATTTGTCAATAGATAGCCGACAATCATAATGGAGTATAAACCATCATTACCGAACTATAACAGTGTTCCTTTAGAACTTGTTCTCAAGTCACCTAACGCACCATAATCCAATAATTTCCAATGAGGTTACAAATACTTCCACAATTTCCCTCTCATTCGATTTTATCGATGAGACACCAACGCTTAACATATTACACGGTCCATATTACACTCACTTAGCTTTACTCGAAGATTAAGCATCCTCTAACTCAAGAATTACTTTCTTCATCTCCACTCCATCAGGAATTCAAATTCAATTACGAAATCTCAACACACTCTACGCATCTAACTTGAAATCATAATTCTCAAATAGATCGAGTCCAACCATCAAATCTACCAATTTCACATCTAACTTCTGAGCTTCTTTGATACTGTCCAGAAAATCATTGTTAATCTTCAAGATCCCAAACATAACACTCTTCAGTGTCACTCTGCAAACTAAGCTCACATCTCTGAACTGTTCAATTAATTCTAATTCTTTAACCATCATTGCCGACATATGTAAATTCCTTTGACTTAATGCATCAACCACCACATTAGCTTTACCTTGGATGATAATTCAAACTGAAATCATAATCTTCCAATAACTCAAACCATCTTAGTTGTCTCCTATTCAATTCCTTATGATCAAATAAATACTTTAAACTCTTATGGTCGCTAAATACTTCAAATCTAGAACCAAAAAGACAATGTCTTCAAATATTCAATATAAACACCATTAAGTCCCATCTTAGACGCATTCATAATACACTACAAATGACTCACTTGGATTAGGCAAAACCAATACCAGAGCAGTCGTCAACATTTTATTTAGTTCTACAAAACTTTCTTCACATGCAACATCCCATACTTGAAATGATGAACAACTATCCTTTTTAATTCCGAATATCTCATTTCTCAACTTATTCGCCAACAACATATTATTCTTGAACTCGTCTCGAAAAACCACGATAATAACCAATCATGCCCAAAAAGCCTCTAGTTCCATAATCGACTTCAGACTTCCTCCATATGGGAATGCATCAACCATATTTGAAAACACTCTCAAAGATAGAATATATTTCTATCTCCTCACAGGTTAAAACAAAACACTAATCCAATACTCAAAACATAATATATGAATGTCCAAAGTTATCCGAAAATGCGAACACCGACGTCATGCTACGACATACTAATACACACCTTACGATAACATCAGAGTAAAATTTCTCTGTACCAGTACCAACACTTACCATTCTCGAAATATTACTTATCTCCTATTATTTCTGAGTATGACTCGTGATTTAAAATATTCCAACTACTTCAACAACTTTTTCAATCACTCACAAGGATCCCAGGACAAGGTCTACAACAATCTGTCACTCTATCACCGTTCAAACATCGACATCTTACGCAAGGGCTACTCAAACCGACAACTTCACAGTCCACTAGTAGAGCTGAAACATCACAACTTTCTAAATTCCATCTTATAAAAATCATCCTTGTTACTTAACAATCACCTTCTGAAATATCCTGGATTTACACTCTACTCGTATATCAACAATTGTTACATTTCTCCTTATCCTTTGAGAAGTAAACATTAACAATGTCTGATCATCCTCCCTCAAGATGTTCCAACTTCATTAACGAACAAATTCTTTAATCCATGACACCTTCAGATTCGGGAAACAACAAAACTTCAACAATACTTGCACTTCCGCCAACAACAGCATACTGAACCAGCCTCTTACAACCTAAACACATCCGAGAAGTAAATCTTCTCCCCCATTTATCTTCAACCCAACTTCTGCATACAACTCGATTAGAAAAAGCGAACAAGTATCGACAATGTTTCACACACTTGTCGCGCACTAAGGAACAAAATACATTAGACAACTTGGTCGAACGAACCGATCTGCTCTGATACCACCAATGTAAAACCCCAATTTTACCCCAAGCAATTATCGAAAAAGCAGAGTCTAAAAATTTCCAATATAATCAGGATGTCACATATTCAACAAAACACATAAACCTGTCATGCTTTTAGAATAGATACATAACACTTAAAGAAGCGGAATGAACACAACTCATAAATATGGTCTCCATAACATAAACCAAACATTGATTAATTACGCAGCGGATTCATAATAATTCTCTAAACAAGATATAACATCTTTTAAATCATGAAACAACATCAATACAATAAAATCCTAAAATAACAACATAAGGTTCAATAATTAAACAAGAAAACAGAAAAGCGTTCATTTCCCCCCGAGTGTTAAGTATCAGAGCAAATGACAATAAACTCGAACTCACAAGGCTATCGACTACTCATTTTGGTTACCTGCACATTACCAACAAAGGGTAACAATCAAACAGAAGGGGTGAGATATCAAACTATATAAATAGGGTTATAATAAATAATATATTAGGTAAAGAATATACGATTCACCACTTCACACAACAACGACATAAAGCAACACAATTCACCTACACATCAATTCAACTTATAGCATCTCCAAGCATAAACAACACTTCAAATAAACAATAAAACAACGACTCCAAATGCGACTCAACTGTGAAAATGCATGTGGTACCATTGGAGAAGAACTCCCAACATAAATATTTTCCAGTAATTCCGAGGCACAAGGCATAAGCCTTCTTCACAATTCATTTTGCCAATACATGCCTTCACAAAATTCGCCAATACAGGCCTTCATAAGATGCAAATGTATGAATGTAAAACACACACAACAACATCATTAAACACTTCACGAGGAATACGCCTATATCACTACTTCACTGGCCATAGGCCTACAACGTCATCAACGTAATCGACAATAATTCATGGCAACAACATATTCATTATATATGAACCAAGATTCACACCATAAAGCTACCCACATAAATAATTCATAATCACATTATCAATGTCGAATTCCACATATATTCAATGATATCTCACAACACCAACACATTCATCAATAAACACAAAATAACACAACATTGGTCAGAAGACCTATAATCAACCATGTCCATAAACCGGACGGAATGACTAAAACTACTGTACCGGAAATTCGATATAATCGACATAATTTCAACAAAAGGCATATCCACAATTACCTACTAATTAAACTTAGTTACCCGGTCAAATTTCATTAAATTTCGGACAACTAATTATACCTCCTAATTCGACTACTGATCAATGGTTCTACACAATAATTTAGTAGTTACTTAATCATTTCTTTGTTCAAATAATTGATGTTTTATTCCCTATCACCATATTTTGTGCTTTAGTTTGCATAGGAATCAAACAGGACGAATCGGGTCAGAAATATTGCATAAGTCTAAGTTCAGAAAAATTTGCTACAGTAGGTGACACGGGTGGCCGTGTTGCCTCCCTTTACACATATGCCTTATTCTTGTTCATTCTTGTTTCAATTCATTCATTTATCCTAGTTTAGCATTAACCCAACACAGTTCAAGTACAACAAATAACACACAACTCAAATCAATTGTTAATTTCAATAGAAACAAAAACAAATATTAGCACATCATAGTAGTGAAACTAATACCCTAAACCCAAATTAAAATTCATCATACTCCCATTTATTTAGTACGAACCCCACCCTTACCTTGGATTGAGTGCATCTCTAAGAAATTTCAATGGAATTTCTGGGAATCAGGCACTAGCAGCAACCCCCTCTTGTTCTTCTTCTCCTTTTAAAACCCTATTCCTCTTTCTCTTCTCTTTTTCCTTCTTTTTCCTGATAACACTAACTCTCTTTCTTCTCTAACTCTATTTATAATACAATAATATATTATTTCTCTTAATAAATCTAAATGGGCCTAAGTGACATACCCTCCTATTACTTCACAACACCACAAATTAATCTCAATCTCATATTTAAGCTTAATAATAAAATAATACTTCAACTTAATTCCACCAAATTAATTCTGATTATTTATCATGCCACTAAATAAAATAATTCCGACTTCTACAATAAAAATTATAATTAATATAAAATATTCAAAAATATTTAATTAAATAAATAATTAACTATCGGGGTGTTACACATAAGGTTATAGTCAACAAGATGGGATAGACTATACATAAATCTTTGCACCAATTATCAGGTTAGAAGATATTTGGTTGTTATTTTCTTTTTCTGTCAATTATATCATTATCCTTTATCAGATAGATGTTAAGAGTGCATTTCTGAATGATTTTATTTCAGAAGAAGTGTATGTCAAAAAACCTTCTAGCTTTGAAAACTCTGAGAAATCAGACTTTGTTTTTAAACTAAAGAAATCTGTTTATGGCTTGAAACAAGCTGCTAGAGCTTGGTATGACAAATTGAGTAATTTTCTTCTAGAACATAAACTTATCAGAGGAAAGGTTGACATCACACTCTTCTGCAAAACTTTCAAAAGTGATATTCTAATTGTTCAAATTTATGTTGATGATATTATTTTTGGTTATGCTAATCCATCCCTATACGAGGAAGTATCTAAGCTAATGCTGGTTGAGTTTGAAATGAGCATGATGGGAGAACTGAAGTTCTTTCTAGGAATCCATATTGATCAAAAACTGGAGGCTACTTACATGCATCAAAGTAAGTACACCAAAGAACTTCTGAAGAAATTTAACATGACAGACTATAATGCAGCAAAGACTAAAATGCATCCTACATGTATTTTTGAGAAAGAAGAGGCAAGTGGAAAGGTTTGTTAGAAGCTCTATCATGGTATGATAGGATCTCTTCTGTATCTGACTGCATCTAGACCTGATATCTTATTCAGTGTTCATCTTGGCACTAGATTCCAATCTGATCCTAGGGAATCTCATTTAACTTATGTTAAGAGAATTCTAAGGTATCTAAAAGGAACCTCTAATCTTGGCTTGATGTATGAGACAACATCAGATTATTCTCTTTCTGGTTTCTGTGATGCAGACTACGCTGGAAAATTGGCTAGAGAGGAAGAATACTTCTAGAAACTGTCAGTTTCTAGGAAAGAATCTGATCTTATGGTCAAGCAAGAGGAAATCAACAATTTTCTTTCAACCACAGAAGCAGAGTACATTTCAGCAGCACTATGCAGTACTCAGATGTTATGGATGAAGAATTAGCTAGAAGATTATCAAATTTATGAGAGTAACATTCCTATCTTTTGTGATAATATGACTGTTATTTTCTTAAGTAAGAATCCTATCCTACACTCTAGGGATAAACACATAGAAATCAAACACTATTTTATTAGAAACTATGTTCAGAAAGGGATCCTATCTTTGAAATTCATAGATACAGACCATTAGTGGGCTGATATTTTTACAAAACCCTTAGCTAAAGATAGATTTATGTTTATTCTAAAGAATCTGAAAATGGATCTATGTACAGAGTAAGATGTTATTAGAATCAAACGTGTTTTAGTCGTACTCTGAAGCGATAAAATTATGACTTAAACAAAAGACTTCTAATTTGTTTCATCTCAATCGTCAGAAGATGTTTCAGTCAGAAATGTTCCTGATCAGATGGAAATCTTATTCGTTTTCCAGATGTTTAGAATATCAAATGCATTACCTAAATAGACTTAGTGTCCATCACACTCTACCTAGGTCATGCACGAGCATTTATTTTTATTGAAATTTATTAATCATGATTACATTTATTTAACTAATCCTTTTCACTATGTCTTGGGAACAGTCGTTTCATGTCATACCCCCATGCCTTTGTCTGAGATTCCCTGTCATGTTTTAATTAAATGTTTTCCCGTTCTCTAATCTTAACGTTTGATCTACTTCTCTTTTCATTTCCTTCTTTTAGAAGTCCATGACATCATTTGAGTGTTTTAATCGTCTTACCTTGTGAACTGCTTCATTGACTATTTATATCTCCTCTCATCTATAGTCATTCATCAAGTCCTATTCCTTGTATCATCTTCTACCATCTCTTCTCTTCAAGCTTATTTGCACATCATGGTTGTTAGAATCTTCCAAGGAGATGAAAATCTTCTCAAGGTAATCAAAGAGATAAGACCCAACTATGTATCTGACAGTGGTTTCATCAACGAGTTTATTGAAAATCAAAGATGGTTTGGTTATGGAACAATGTGGAGAGGTCCTAATTATCCTAAGCTCTTAAAGAACTTGTGGCTTCATGTTTCTGTCAGTCCTGATGAAAACGTCATTCATTCTTACATCTCTGGTGTTTCGATTACCATCACTCGCTCCTCCATTGATGAAGCCATCTAGAGTCCACCTTTACCTAACTCCCACATGAATGTTGACATGTTTCCAAATGTCCTTACATCTTCATTTAGATATGAGCCCTTAATTTAGATAATTTGAAACCACTTGCAAAAATCTGGTTTCAGTTCTTGTTGAAAAATCTTCATCCTAGAAGATAAGATTTTGATAAACTTTTTCCTAGGGATACATGTCTTCTTTATTGCTTTCGCAAGACTATTACAATTCATCTTTCAGAAATAATATTCAATCATCTGAAGCTATCAATCATAACATCCAGGAACTCTAAAAAATCATTCATTGCGCATGGACGTGTATTATCTAAAATGTTTGAGTTAGCGGGTATAATTGAAACTGTTTAAAGAAAACTGTTCATCAGAGGAAATGCTCTATTTAGTGAGAGTTGTGATGTATTTAAAGTTTATATAACTTTCCCTTTCTATGTTCAGTCTGTTATTTCTCCTTCTATTGTAATCTCCTTCGAATATCAATGAAACTTCTTATCTTTTCTAATTATTTCTTCTGGTTTTTATGTTTTTCACACATAATTTACCTTTTTGATTATGAAAAAAATGGGGAGTAATTAAATGGACGTAAGTTTGATTTAAATAATCATGTTCTGGTAAATGTTCACTGAAAATAGCTACTTACATTCTAACCCAGCTAAACTTCTGTTTCTGTTAGAATTGTTTTTCTTTTTTAGGAAATAAGAACTCTGATTAAATAAGATCAGAAAATAGTATGCAAAACTTATGTCTAGCTCTGAAAATATGTTTTGAGAATCTAGAAGCTGTCTTAGTGACATTAAAGATTCAAAGATTTCAATTTGATTTCATTCTCATTGGAATCTAAAGTCAAGATTCAATAAGAAGAAGTTCTAAGAAATCAAGATCTCAACTGTTCTATTGGCATCAAGATCTCAATTTTTCCATTGGCATCCAGAGTCAAGACTCTCAAGATCTCGATATCTAATCTATTGGAACCAGGGGATTTTTACTCAAATGGTTCAGAGTCAGGATATTCGATCTTCATCAAGTCATAGACTCAGGGGGAGCATCATAAAAAGGATAAGTATTCCTTACCTTTCTATCTTCACTTTTCTGATTATATGAACAAAATTGTGTCATCAAAATACATAGTTTTGTCATCATCAAAAAGGGGGAGATTGTGTTGTACCCTAAATTTCGCCCCTAACTTTTTCAGTCGCACTTTCATATAATATTTCGTCATTTGGTCACAATCATTAACAAATAGCTTCAATCATCACATTTGCATGCTATCTTTAAGTTTGCTCTTGCATTGTTGACTAACTTCTAATCAAAGTACAAAAAAAATATTTGTCTTTGTCTTTGTATATTTGTGTTTTGTAGGTACCAAGTCAAAGCATTTGACAAATAAGTTTTTACGGTATTAATTTCCTAAAACCTCTATTTGCAAAGAAAAATAATTTTAAAATAATTTTCATTTCTTCACTGTACAATCGGTTGCTCTTAGAGTGCAATCAATTGTAGAGTGTATTTTGCGCAATATTTGAAAAAAAAACAATGATGTAATCGATTGCTCCCAGAGTGCAATCAATTGCACATAGAGAAATTTTGAAAAAAAAATCAGCAATTTCAAGCTTGTCAATTTTGGCTCCAATTTTTTCTCCTTTTTTGATAGATATATCATTAATTCAAATTTTGGCTCCAATTGTTTTTTGAAAGATATATCATTAATTCAAATTTTGGCTCCAATTTTTCATTTTTTGAAAGATATATCATTATTTCAAATTTTGGCTCCAAGAATTAATTACCAAACCACCACTAATCCTAAGCCTAAACTCTATAAATAGAGCCCTCATTTCATTCAAATTTTAAGCTTTTGATAGCCAAACTTATTTTGCTAAAAAATTTCTCAACTCTCTCCATCTACCAAATTCACTCAAAGCTCTATTTTCAAAAAAAAAAATTAGTAAGCTTTGCATTAAAGCTTACTAATCTTTGAGATAAACCTTCATCCAAATACTTTTTCTTCATCAATTCTCTGAATCTAAGCTTGGGAAATTAGTTCTTGGGGCTGAACTGAAGCAAATTCTTGAAGTTGTTTTGACAATTCTCTAGATCTACCTTTGGTAAGTTGGAGTTTTCATCTTTCACAATGTGATCTCTTGTTGATCTTTGGGTTTAATACATTGAGCATTGTTTTGTGATTCCATTGGTGCTATTTTCTCATAATTTGAAGGAATTTTCGTGCTCAATTGAATACATGATCATAAGGTATTTGATGGAAAGTTTGAACAAGAATTTGGCCTTTTGATATGCCGATTTTCTAATTTTAACAGGCTACAATCGATTGCTGTAATAGTGCAATCAATTGTCACAGCAAAATTTCACATTTTTTTTGTAAAACAACACTGGTGCAATTGATTGCTGTCAGAGTGCAATCGATTGTAACAGTGTCAAAATGCTTTTTCTACCTTGTTTTGGGGATATTTTGATCCATCTATCTTTTTTACTCACTCCTTTTGATTGTTGATTTGGATTACAATTTTAAATGTCCAATTTCTCTTTTAATTCAATGGACTTTGGGTGTAGATGAAGTTGGATAAATGTTCATCAATTTAAGTCTACCAAAGAGTGAACTATTTGATTTATTTTTGGTGCTTTGGATTAATGATATGTTTAGTACTTTAATCCATTGAGATGAGTGATTGAATTTAAAGATGAAAGAAATTTGAGGTAGTGATCCAAATTAGCTTATCATTCCCCCCCCCCCCCCCCCCTCTTCATCTTATCCCTTTATTTTTTTTTATTTGTGCTACATG
This sequence comes from Vicia faba, assembly GCA_948472305.1. Classification (NCBI taxonomy): domain Eukaryota; kingdom Viridiplantae; phylum Streptophyta; class Magnoliopsida; order Fabales; family Fabaceae; genus Vicia; species Vicia faba. The sequence goes on along the minus strand of CATIWC010000649.1, from coordinate 288,276 downwards.
TTAAGGGATAATGATCTCTATATCATTTATCCAAACATGAAGTACATAGATTGATATTTACAGGCCTCAAAATAGGTGTGACTTCTATATAAGTCCACTTATGATTGCTTAACATAGCGCTAAATTTTGTTCCGATTCGAGAAAATGATCATTCGTGGCCCAAACCTATGTTTGCAAGCCCAAGTATGTGGACTTGAACCCTTTGATCCAATAACCTTGAGATTCATTGTTAGGAGGCTTTGGTTATACCAATCCTCCAATTGATCTTCATCAATTTTGGTCAACACGGATCACTTAAACATCATTGGTCAGTAAATGTTACCTTGGGGATTCTTAAATGGATGATATACTTGACAAAAAGCAAATGCAACTTGTTATGGAGAGGCTTTGGTTCTACCGATCCTCTAATGAGTTCCAAATGCAAGTTTCAAGATGGGCATCCAACTAACCATTAACTTCTAACAATTGACTTTATTTTATTCTTATATCTTATGCCCTTTAATTTATGTACCATTTACTTTAGCATTTACATTTCATTCTATTTTCATCTTTGTTAACTTGAGCTTTTACTTTTATTTCACTTTTATTTTGCTCACTTGAGCTTTTCTTTTCTTTTTTAAGATACTTAATAATCAACATGAACCATAGAAAACATTAATGATACTTGGACTATTTGGTTAGTATCCTTGGCATTATGGAGTATTGGACTTCTTGGACTAAAGAATAGAAACCTTGGCTTATGTTGGAGACCTTGTGACCTTAATTGATATTTTGTCTAGAGTTCTTGGGGTTTACCCTAAGACATTGGGTTGTTTTTTTGTTTTGTGTGCAGGTAATTGTGATTACATACTTTGTCTGTAATCTAGAATTCATCTGTATACAGCCGTTACTCTACCCAATTTTTGTGAAGACTTAATGCAATTAAAGCTTTGTTTTCTCAAGAGGTTTAGTATCCTTTCTTGGTTTCAATCCAAATAATGGGAATATTATCTTGACTCATAATGTCAAGTGTTGGCTTCTTGTTGGTTAGACGGTTCTCTTCCTTAACTTTTACCTTATGCTTTAGGATAGTCCCTTCATCTCCTCCCCTTCTTTAATTTTCAAAATCATCTCATCTTTTTTCAAAATCTTCTTTGTTTATAAACTCGAACCACTTTCATAATAAACCTCGACTTTGTCGAGTTCCTTTTCTTTTAAAACTTATTTTATTTAAACAAACTTCAATTCATTTAATCATACTTTGACATCTTTCAAAATTAACAAAAACACTTTAACTCATTCAAACTCTTTTGTGCTCTAGAGCACCTTTTACCATTCAAACTTTTTTTCAAGATGAGACATGATTCATTGATAGTCGAGCAATATTCTCCTATCCCCATGGTTATAAAGGTGTCGACTTTTTCACTTAAGTACTAGAGGCATTCTCAAACCCTCACTCTTGTTGATGTAGGGTCCATCTTTCCCATACCTTGTGGGCGTTAGTCGAGATTTCTCTCCTAACATTGACGACTTATCTCTTCTTTTAAAAACAATCAACAGACAAGTCTTTTCTAGCCGAACTATGGTGTTCTAACTTTCCCATTGCACGAGGTAGTATGTAGGCACTAAGTCTTACGACCCAAGGCGAGCAACAAAAATAATAAAAAACATTTCATTTTCTTTTGTTTACAAATACTCATTCATTATTTTCCTTTATCAAGTAAACCTTTACATAACACTCCTTTTAAAAAAAACCAAACAAAGTGGATCCTGCGGAGTACCATAGATGCTTAGGGTGCTAACACCTTTCCTTTTCATAACCGTCCCCCGTACCTCAATCTCTGATCTTTTATTTCATTGTGGGTTTTGTTCTATTTTTTCCCATTTCCCTTTGGAATAAGTAAAATGCAGTGGCGACTTCATTGTGTTGAGATAAGTCAATTGATGGCTTAAATATCAAATCTTTATCACTACATTTATTTTCTTATCATTACTGTCACATTTCATCTCTTTCCCGTCTTTGCCAGCGACACATGCGACAGTAAAGTTGCGACTTCACTAGGGACAAATTGACCTATTGCTGGTCCATTACTTAGTGGGTCAATCCTAGCTTTCTTTGTTTCTTTTCTATGAGTGTGTATATATTGTTTTACTTACTGTTTATTACTTCCCATTATTCTATATATGTTTGTCTGGATTTTCCTGGTTTTCAGGGGCTTGGTGGTTTCTTATAAGTCTTCTACCCAGACTTTGGGCAAACTTAAGATAGGGCGGGCGATATGGTCATGTTAACTTTGAGGGAGTAATCCCAAAAAATGATACATGAGATCCCCCACTCAGTGAAGGCCCCTTTGATTGTAGTGTCGTTTACCGAGTAATCAGGAAGTTGTACTGCTTTTAACCTGTGAGCCTGCTGAAGCTGAGGACTGTAGAACCTTTAACCAAACTTGGCCTTTTAGCTGTAGTGCGGAAGCTATGAAGGAGTAATCCGAAAATGGTTATCACGCGATGCTACGCTCGGGCGAGTTTTTCCTTAGAATATTACTAATTACCGAGTTAATCAGGACGTTGGTACATTCGAATGATGGATGTAGACTCTGGGAACCTCTTAGAACCTTGTTCGGCAGGTGATAACCGTTAGTCCATAACTTATGGCTTGTACCTTTGACTCCAGGCTCGTGACTCTGAACCATGTGATCCTGTTACTGTGTAGTTGATTGCATATCATTTGCATCCTCTGCATCATTCTGCATACATCCAGGTTGTTCCGGATCTTATTCCCAGTTGCTTCTTTCCTCCAGTTAGTCGTCTACGGTCAAGCTAATTCCTCACCACAACTATGGAACTAGAACTTCTATCATATTGAGAATGGAAAACCAAGAACAACACAACATGGAAGTCAGAATGGAAATCGACGAGTTAATGGCAGGCATGGCCAAACTTACTGAGATGATGCAAGTCCTGATTTCCAGAGGAGATCCACCTCAAAGGACTGTGATATCTGAAATCCTAACTGCTATTGTTGACACTCAACCCATCCAGCATACATCTACTACATGGCCAAAGTTTGGGTTACCTCAGAACTACTCTCCACCTGTTGCAATTACTTTAATGGTTGGCCAGTCTTCCCGACCAATTTCCCAGGCTCCAGTTTTCACTGAACCTCAGCCAATCATTTATACTGCTTTTCGTCAACCTGCTGCACAAGCTGCTATTATGAACCCTCTCTTTGAGTACCATGCTGCCATCCCTCGAAGTATGAGTCAAGGGGACCTTGGTGAGTTTGAAGAGTTCAAAGAACAGTATCAGACTATAGAAAAGCGATTTAAAGCTATGGAAGGAAATGAGTTCTTCAGTGTTGATGCTAACAACATGTGCCTAGTTTCTGATCTGGTTATGCCTGCAAAGTCCAAGACTTATGATTTTGAGAAATACCGGGGGCACACTTTTCCATGAAGTCATTTGGTGATGTACTTTCTAAAGATGTCTGCTTACACAAAGAATGACAAGCTGCTTATCCATTGTTTCCAAGATAGTCTGAATGGAGCTTCATTGAAATGGTATATGGGACTTGAGAAAGGTCGTATCTAATGCTTCCAAGATCTTGTTGATGCTTTCATAAAGCAATACAAATACAACCTTGACATGGCACATGATTGTCTCCAACTGCAAAATATGTCTCAGAATGAGAAATAATCTTTCAAGGAATATGCTCAACGATGGAGAGAATTGGCATCTCAAGTTGAACCACCTTTGGCAGAGAAAGAGATAACTTGATTGTTCATGGATACTTTGTCCCCTTTCTTCAGGGAGAAGATGATTGCTAGTGTGTCCTCCAGTTTCACAGATGTGTTGACTATTAGCTAGAGATTAGAAGAAGGAATCAAGAACGATAAAGTGTCTAAAGCTGCTGAATCTTCTAATGGTGCAAAGAAATACCTTGGGAACTTTCAGAAGAAGAAAGAGGTAGAAGCCAATGTTGTCTCAACTGAGAGAAGAGGACCTCGCCGTAGGCCTCAATACATTGATCAATCACAAGTAGCGGATGCTACTCTTGTGGTTAATGCTCAACCAGTTCAGGTTCCTCAACAACAGAATATTGTGTAAAATCAGAATCGTTTTATGGGGAATAAGGCTCAATTTGATCCCATCTCTATGACATACACTGAATTGTATCCTGCATTAGTGCAGGAGGGCTTGATTACAACTAGGCCTCTGATTCCTCTAAATCCTCCTCCAGCCGGGTTCAGATCTGACCTTCATTGTGAATTTCATCAGGGAGCTGCCAGTCATGACTTAGAGAGCTGCTATGCATTGAAAATCAGAGTGCAAGAATTGGTGAAAGCAAATATTCTCACTTTCAAGGAGGCAGGTCCTAATGTTATCAATAATCCTTTGCCAAAACAAAGTGGCTGAAGACTAAGTCAGGGTACCCTTAAGTCACTTACTAAAGCTAGTGTTTCAGACAGGACATCTCATCCTTGTTACTGATTAGTCACTAGGCCATTTTTCTTTCTGTTTTCATTTTCCCTTGTTTATGTTAAAACTGTTGCTTTCAAATCCTGTTTGTACTTCCTTGTTAATTCAAATGAAATGAGCATTGCAATGTTTTAATCCAATCATTTTCATTTACTGCTTTCAAATATATTTATCTTGTTTACTTTCTTTATCAAATTTTTGTTTATGTAAAGATTTGAGGAAGGATGATGAAAACGAAATACCCATAATTGTTGCTTCTATGCTTTCAAATAAAACTTTGCTGAGGATGTACATGCATTATTTCAACTCCCAAACACCGGAGCAATAAGGAAGTTAATCCCTCGTTCACCCCTTTGTGCCTAGAAGTTGGAGTTTCTTTCTATACGAAAAAACCCACAATCTTAACCTGGGGATGGGTAGTTCTCAGTTAATTTGGTTGTGCATTCAATTACAAGAGAAATTGTGTAAGTCACCTTTCAATAAAGGCCGCGGTCAAGCTTTCCTTCGCATACAACAAGAAGTGTTGAAGATGCTCTCAAACAAAAATGATAAAGATGGTTCCCCGTAATCATTGAGCAAGGCAATCATTATCTTTCCAAAAAGAAAAATGAAATTAAAAGAAAAATCAAAAGAAAAATCCCGCTAAGTCAAAACCTCTAAAGGAGACCTAAGCAAAAAACTGGGGCGTCCCACTGACTGTAATCGCAAATGAAACAGTTCAGTAAAAAGTTGGGAATAATAAATTCAATCAAAAGAGATCTTCAAATCCTCAAAATTCTCCACCAGAGTTGACAAAAGTCTTCAAAACAACAAAATACTGTAAGAAGAAGTGATTGTCGTCTCAAAAATTCCTTAGCTTCTAAATCATCATCATTGCTACCATCAGTGCAATTCCAAAATATATTGGAACCTGAATGCATATTATGAATTAACTGAACATAGGACTGGAGAACATCACAAAGATTGGGTTGGGTACAAATAAACTTTAAGCCTTTATCCTTTATTTCTTAAACCGTGAACCAGGCCATGTTATAACCCTTAAAAGACCTAATTGAAGCCAGGTTTCTTTTGAAAGCATACTACAACAAGGTTGCGTAAACTGACTCCTAAGATCTTTTGTGAATCATTTGTTTTGGTATCATACCTTTTCTTTCTCTTGCACTTTAAAAGTATAAACCACTGTGTTTTAACCAATGATGCATTTTCTATACACGAACAATATCATTTCAAAAATGATTTTTGAATTCAAATCTTTTGCATGAACTTTGCATTAAATTACCATGTTTGAATAAACAATTTTGCTTGCAAATAAGCTTTCCTCGTCAAGGAATTTCAAATAGCTGAGAAACTTGATCAGTGACCCTATCAGGGGGAAGTATATTCCAGGTTCAATTATGAATCAGTTCAAGATTTGTTGCTCAGTGCGAGTTTTCTCAAAATTGGTTATCCAGAAGATCATTTTCAAGACTCATACTGGGGCATTCCTTCTCAACAATCATTTGAAGAACTAAAGCCATGATCAGTTTATTTCCAACAATTATTTCAAGAACTGAAGCCATGATCAGTTTATTCCAACAAATATCTCAAGAACTGAAGCCATGATCAGTTTATCTCCAATAGTTATTTCGGAGCTGAAGCCATGATCAGTTTATTTTCAAAAGTCATTTCAAGAACTGAAGCCATGATCAGTTTATTTCCAACAATCATCTCAAAACTAAAGTCATGATCGGTTTATCTCCAACTATCATTTTAGAGTTGAAGCCATGATCAACTCATTTCCAATAACTTTCTACTAAAGCCATGATCAGTTTATCCTCAACAGTCAGCTAATCTGGGACAAATCCCCAAGCATCTCTCCATGTCCTTCATTAGAAAATCACCAGATCAATACAGTTTACAAGTGTGACAATCTTTGGTTCAAGACATTTTCTTTCCAAGAAAATTTGGCAGAGTTCTCTGTGTTGAGGAATCAAACTTCCAATCTTACCTCCACAAAAGAGTCAAACTCCATTTTCATAAACATCGACATTACTTGCATATTTCATTCACATATCATGCATAACAAAGTTCATACATAATGCATAACAAGAGTGTTTCTTCCTCATTTGCATTTCCCGAGGTCTTGTTGCAGTTGACATGTAACCTTGAGATCAAAGTCCAACTTACTTGGAAACTACCAAAGAATATGTCAGTTGAGTTGTTTCTCTCTTTCTTCCAATGCTAATCTTGGATGAGTTGTTTTCTCTCTTCTGTCCAATGCTAATCTTGGATGAGCTGTTTCTCTCTTTCGTCTGATGCTAATCTTGGATGAGTTGTATTTTTTTCAACCAATGTTAATCTTGGGTATCATGTTTCCCCATGCTGTCCAAAGCCAATATTGGATGCCACGATCTTTTGCTGCCGTCCAAAGCCAATATTGGATGTCATGATCTTTTGTTTCAATCCCAAGCCAATATTGGATGTTGTTACCTTTTCATCCATCCAAAGCCAATATTGGATGTTGCTATCTTTTGTTTCCATCCAAAGGAAATATTGGATGGTGTTCCCTTTTCTTTCATCCAAAGCCAATATTGGATGCCATGATCTTTTGCTGCCATCCAAAGCCAATATTGGATGCCACCCTCTTTTGTTACCGTCTAAAGCCAATATTGGATGCCACCCTTTTTTGTTGCCGTCCAAAGCCATTATTGGATGCCATGATTTGTATCACCTCATTCAAAGCCAATATTGGATGTTGTGATCTTTTCTCTCGTCTAAAGCAATTATTATACCTTGAGTTTTCCATTCATACAAAGTCAATATAGGATGTTGTGATCTTTTCTCTCGTCTAAAGCCATTAGTAGACGTTGAGCTTTCCCTTCATTCAAAGCCGATATTGGATGTCGTGATCTTTTTTTCTGCCCAAAGCCAATATTGGATGTTGCTATCTTTTGTTTCCATCCAAAGCCAATATTGGATGTTGTTATCTTTTTTTCTATCCAAAGCCAATATTGGATGTCATGATCTTTCCATTAATCCAAAGCCAATATTGGATGTTGTGATCCTTTCCCTCGTCTAAAGCCATTATTAGACATTGAGTTTTCCATTCATCCAAAGCCAATATTGGATTTTGTAATCTTTTCTCACGTCTAAAGCCATTATTAGACGTTGAGCTTTCCCTTCATTCAAATCCAATATTGGATGTCGTGTTTCTTTTCTGTCCAGCGTCTTTCCTAGATGACTATGATGTAGCTTCGGATTTGGTCTCATCCCACATCTATTGTTCTTCTAGATGTTTCTGACTGTATTTTCCAGAGAGTTGCTCGCCTCATTCAATGTCATTCTTGGATGCTGCTGCTTGCCTTCTCGAGTTTTATCTTTTTTCCAAGTATTGATGGTTACTCTTTGTCACCCTGACAAATATCCAGAAATATCTTGTTGTTTCCCTAGCGTGTCTTTCCATATCATTTTGTCTGAACTACCATAAGATTCCAGTTTCAAGTCTTTCCATATTCCCACAGAGTCTGTCTCATCTCATACATCATTCAAAAAAATATATGTCAAAAAAGAGCCCATTCATTCATAACATATGCCATCATCTCATCGCATCAGGGACGGAATTCAGGTCTGTTCGTATTTAATTACTTTTCGCCTATCTGGCAAAAAGATAATTAAATAGGGGAAGCTATTGTACCTTAAATTTCGCCCCTAATTTTTTCAGTCGCACTTTCATATCATATTTTGTCATTTGGTCACAATCATTAACAAATAACTTCATTCATCACATTTTCATTCTATCTTTAAGTTTGCTCTGCGTTGTTGACTAACGTCTAATCAAAATAAAAAAAATATTTGTCTGTCTTTGTATATTTGTGTTTTGTAGGTACCGAGTCAAAGCATCTGACAAATAGGGTTTTCCAGTATTATGTTCCTAAAATCTTTATTTGCAAATAAAATAATTAAAAAAAAATTCATTTTTTTCACTGTACAATCGATTTCTCTTAGAGTGCAATCGATTTCAGAGTGTATTTTGTGCAATATTTGAAAAAAAAACATTGATGCAATCGATTGCTCCCAGAGTGCAATCGATTGCACAGAGTGAAATTTTGAAAAAAAATCAGCAATTTCAAGCTTGTCATTTTTGGCTCCAATTTTGTTTTTCATTTTTTGATAGATATATCATTAATTCAAATTTTGGCTCCAATTTTTTTTTAAAAGATATATCATTAATTCAAATTTTGGCTCTAATTTTTCATTTTTTGAAAGATATATCATTATTTAAAATTTTGCCTCCAAGAATTAATTACCAAACCACCACTAATCTATAGAGCCATCATTTCATTCAAATTTAAAGCTTTTGATAGCCAAAATCATTTTGCTAAAAATCTAAATTCTCTCCATCTACCAAATTCACTCAAAGCTCCATTTCCAAAAAAATGTTGGTAAGCTTTCCATTGAAGCTTACTAATATTTGAGCTAAACCTTCATCCAAACACTTTTTCTTCGTCAATTCTCTACATCCAAGCTTGGGAAATTAGTTCTTGGGGCTGAATTGAAGCAAATTCTTGAAGTTGTTTTGATAATTCTCTAGATCTACCTTTGGTAAGTTGGATTTTTCATCTTTCACAATGTGATCTCTTGTTGATATTTGGGTTTAATTCATTAAGCATTATTTTGTGATCCCATTGTTGCTATTTTCTCATAATTTGATGGAATTTTTGTGCTCAATTGAATCCATGATCATAAGGTGTTTGATGGAAAGTTTGAACAAGAATTTGGTCTTTTGAAATGCCGATTTTCTGATTTTAACAGGGTGCAATCGATTGTTGTAACAATGCAATCGATTGTCACAGCAAAATTTCATGTTTTTTAAAAATAAAACAGCACTGATGCAATCGATTGATGTTAGAGAGCAATCGCTTGTAACAATGTCAAATTGCTTTTTCTACCTTATTTTGGGGCTGTTTTGATCTATCTATATTTTTATACTAACTCCTTTTGATTGTTGATTTGGATTGCAATTTTAAATGTCCAATTTCTCTTTAAATTCAATGGACTTTGGGTGTAGATGAAGTTGGATAAATGTTCATTAATTCAAATTTACCAAAGAGTGAACTATTTGATTTATTTTTGGTGCTTTGAATTAATGATATGTTTAGTACTTTAATCCATTGATATGAGTGATTGAATTTAAAGATGAAAGAAATTTGAGGTAGTGATCCAAATTAGCTTATCATTCCCCTCCCTCTTCATCTTATCCCTTTCTTTTTTTTATTTGTTCTACATGTTAAGGGATAATGATCTCTATATCATTTATCCAAACATGAAGTACATAGATTTCTATTGACCGACCTCAAAATAGGTGCGACTTCTACATAAGTCCACTTACGATTGCTTAACATAACGCTAAATTTTGTCCCGATTCGAGAAAATGATCGTTCGTAACCCAAACCTATGTTTGCAACCCAAGTATGTGGATTTTAACCCTTTGATCTAATAACCTTGAGATTCATTGTTAGGAGGCTTTGGTTCTACCAATTCTCCAATGGATCTTCATCAATTTTGGTCAACGCGGATCACTTAAACATCATTGATCATTAAATGTTGCCTTAGGGATTCTTAAATGGATGATATACTTGATAAAAAGCAGATGCAACTTGTTATAGAGAGGATTTGGTTCTACCAATCCTCTAATGAGTTCCAAATGCAAGTTTTAAGATGGTCATCCAACTAACCATTAACTTCGAACAATGGACTTTATTTTATGCTTTATTCTTATGCCCTTTACTTTATGTACCATTTAATTTAGCATTTACATTTCATGCTATTTTCATCTTTTCTCACTTGAGCATTTACTTTTATGTCATTTTTATTTTTCTCACTTGAGCTTTTCTTTTCTTTTTGAAGATACTTAATAATTAACATGAACCATAAAAAACATTAATGATACTTGGACTATTTGGTTACTATCCTTGGCATTATGGAGTATTGGACTTCTTGGACTTAGGAATAGGAACCTTGGCTTATATTGGAGACCTTGTGACCTTAATTTATATTTTGTCTGGAGTTCTTGGGGTTTACCCCAAGACATTGGGTTGTTTGTTTGTTTTGTGTGCAGGTTATTATGATTACATACTTTGTATGTAATCTAGAACTCATCTGTATACAGTCGTTACTCTACCCAATTTTTGTGAAGACTTAATGCAATTAAAGCTTGGTTTTCTCAAGAGGTTTAGTATCCTTTCTTGGTTTCAATCCAAAGAATGGGAATTCTATCTTGACTCATAATGTCAAGTGTTGTCTTCTTGTTGGTTAGACGATTCTCTTCCTTAGCTTTTACCTTATGCTTTAGGATAGTCCCTTCATCTCCTCCCATTCTTTAATTTTCAAAATCTTCTCATCTTTTTTCAAAGTCTTATTTGTTTATAAACTCGAACCACTTTCATAATAAACCTCGACTTTGTCGATTTCCTTTTCTTTTAAAACTTCTTTTCTTTAAACAAACTTCAATTCATTTAATCATACTTTGACATCTTTCAAAATTAACAAAAACACTTCAACTCATTCAAACTCTTTTATGCTCTAGAGCACCTTTTACCATTCAAACTTTTTTTCAAGATGAGACATGATTCATTGATAGTCGAGCAATATTATCCTATCCCCATGGTTATAAAGGTGTCGACTTTTTAACTTGAGTATTTGAGGCGTTCTAGAACCCTCACTCTTGCTGACGCATGGTCCATCTTTCCCACACTTTGTGGGTGTTTGTCGAGATTTCTCTCCTAACAATGACGACTTGTCTCTTTGTTTAAAATCAATCAACCGACAAGTCTTTTCTAGCCGAACTACGGTGCTCTGACTTTCCCATTGCACGAGGTTGTATGTAGGCACTAAGTCTTACGACCCAAGGCGAGCAACAAAAATAATAAAAAACATTTCATTTTCTTTAGTTTACAAATACTCATTCATTCTTTTCCTTTAGCAAGTAAACCTTTACATAACACTCCTTTTAAAAGAAACCAAACAAAGTGGATCATGCGGTAGATGTTTAGGGTGCTAACACCTTCCCTTTGCATAACCAACCCTCGTACCTCGAGCTCTGATCTTTTATTCCTTTATGGGTTTTGTTCGCTTTTTTCCCATTTCCCTTTGGAAACAATAAAGTGCAGTGGCGACTTTATTGTGTTGAGATAAGTTAATTGATGGCTTAAATCTCAAATCTTTACCGCTACATTTCTTTTTCCTATCATTACTATCACATTTCATCTCTTTCCCATCTTTACCGACAATGCGTGCAACAGATTGTAAGAACAAGATTTGGTTCTGCAATATTATCTGAGTTTTGATGATAACAAATGAGTATGTTTATATGAACAATTTTGATGCTCTAATGTTTGTTTTTATGGAGTACTTAACAAACAAGTTCTTCTTATGATGGTTGGCGTGGCCAAGACATTATAAGAGAATTAGTTCCACTTCTATGCTATACAAGTTCTGTTGAATAGTAGTAAGACACTTCAGAAGGATCTGAAGCGTAAGCTCTAATGTTTGACTAAAGAAACCAGTAATAAGATCTAAAGACAAAAGTTGCTACTTAAGTCTAGATGCTGAAGACTCATGTTTCTGAAGACAACGGGTTCTAAAGAAACAGTCAGAAGATATGAAGACATAAGTTTCTACTCAAGTCTATATGCTAAAGACTCAAGTTTCTAAAGACCCAAAGTTCTAAAGATAAAGGTTCTGTTGTACCCCAAAATTTTCCCTCCCACTATTCAAGAACATTCTCCTAGGGTTTTCAAGTGCTCAAGGTTTCTCAAGAATTGATTAGAAAAATTCTCCTCCTAAGCAATTGGCCTACGACTAGGGTTTTACTTTTCTCAAAGAAGATTGGACTTTTAATGCCTCAAGAGGATATCATATTTTAAGTAGATTATCTGTTTGTGATCTTCTCATACTCGATATACGAGAGAGCACTCAAGAGGATTGTTCTAGCTTTGTGATAATTTCTAAATTCTTTCTTTTGTTGATCAGTCATTCTCTTTTTGTCGATCTTCTAATCGCTTTCATCAACTAGATGAATGTATCCATCAGTCACCATATCCCAGAGATCAACATCATGAGCTAGAAAGAAAATTTCAATTTTTTTCTTTCAAGTAATCGATGTTATCACCATCAAAGATTGGAGGTTCGGCGCTAACTCTGTCTTTCTCATCATGATTATCATTGTTGATGATCTGACTTGGTCCCACCATAGTGTTTTTCTTGCTAGGATATTTTTCTGACACTGTTAAGTGTTTGCACCCATAACCAGACGCTTTGATACCAATTGAAGAATGGAAAAACACAAGAAGGGGGGTTTGTATTGGGGTTTTCAAAATTAAGATAGTAGACATGTTGGTTATCCTGGTTTGTTTGAACTCAAACTACTCCAGTCCACCTGCCAAGGTGATTTCGCCTCTCTTAAATGAAGTCTTAATCCACTAATCAAAACTTGATTTCACAGATACAATGACTATTGTCATTGTCTTCTTGATTTTATACCACAACTCAGTTTTCTCAAGATATTACAAGATAAAACAATTTAGAGTGTGTACAAAGAGGTTTTCTACATAAAGCTATATCACAACAATTATGTATACATAATTGAAAAGCATAAGATATAATAGGGTAATAATATTTTTCTTTTTCAGCGCTCACTAGAGATGTATGCGATTTCTTCTTCAAGTCTTCTTTATATAGGAGATGCATGAGAGACATGCTAAGATGCTTTTGGAAGGTCGATAAAGTGTAGTTAATATACTTTCCAAAATAATAGATCTTGTCTTTGTTCAGCCGTTACATTTGATTTGTAATGAATAAGTTGTAATGCTTCAGAACATTGCTTTCTTGGAAATATATCAGAAGATGAATATTACCGTTGAGACTTATTTTATTCTTCCAGAACTTTACTTATCAGAATATCAGAGTTTGGCTCACAGTGTTGGTGCAATCAGAAGTTGTAACATTATAACTTCTTCATTTCAGCGTGTTACACATATTTGCTTCTAAGTATGATGTGTCACAACATAGCTTCAAAAAATGTAATTCTCTCATCTTTTATGTTTCTTACATCAGAATTTCCCTGCAAATTAAAATACAATGTTAGAGAGCATATTTGTTCTTTATATATATCATGTGTTTGTTATCATCAAAACTTTTACAAGGATGTAGAACCAAACTATATTCTAGTAAATAACACACATATATGTTTACCTAGTTCAGTGAAAACAACACCTACTATAGAGGCTACCAAGCCAGAGACGAAATTAACTAGATAGTATTAATTTATAGACCATACAGAAAACATCCCAGTTTATAGTCTACACACTTAATCACTACCATTTGCTTAACTTCTACCTAAGACACACCTAGGTATGAGGCCCTCCTCAAATCCCTCTTCAATCACACTCAGCGATTGGAGCACCTCTAAACACAAATAGTGAACAAAACCATAAGTCACTCTTCCAAGACACACAAAACACAATTCTTATAAGCTTATGATAATTGACACACAAACACTCAATGCCTAAAAGCTTAAGACCATCTGACACAGAACTTACAACCCCGAAAATAATCCTACTCTTCTATCAAGATGATATTAAAGAGGCTAACAAATAAGGATTCTAAAACCCTAACAAAACGCATACGTAAGTTCTACCTAAAACTAGGTTACACCAGTATATATATAACATTATTCTAGACTGTGATGGGCTTCAAATCGCAGCAGTGATGCTGCACAAAGTCTACACAAACTTCTCCAAGAAAATAGGTCTTCAATTATTTGTTTCCTAAAATGACTCCATGTTTAGAAACTTTGCATATCTTCAAAAACCAACATAAAATCTCTGTTTTGTAAATCTCGGACGCCATATAAGCTAACTGAATTATTCGCTAAATATTCAATTACTAACATATAAGCTGAACCGTAACTCTCTACTACTGCAGACACGATGTCCAATCTTCTGGTTAGGACATCTTATTCGAAATGTTGAAAATTGCAGGTTGGAACATCTTGTTCAACATGTTGCTGCCAAGTTGGTTTTACCAAAATTTATGCCAATCATAATTTCATAAAAAAATTACAATCTCCCTCTTTGGCACATTTTGGCTAAAACACCCAAATAATGTTTGAAAATAAATTAAACACACCCATTAGAGGCATAGCAGTAGAAAACACATTAACAAGGTTAGCAGCAAAATAATCAGAGATACCGTTAATAGTTAGTTGATCTACTAACATAGCTGCAAAAAAATAGAGAACCTAAGTTCTCAACACCTTGATGTCAAGACATCATGTCGGACATCTCTTCAGAGCACCCCAATCCAGAATAGTAGGGACTCCCCCTAAACACCTGTTATCTCAACAGAGAATCATAAATTCTCCCCCTCAGCAGTAGTACCAGCTCTAACACCCTCAATATTATATTATTCCCCCTTTTTATCCATTAAATGCAAAAGGTAAGTAGGCAATATTAGCAAAAAAATTTAAGCACCTAAAGTGTAAGTATCTGGTGCAAAATAGAACTAAACATATCCTGGGAATTTAACCCTTACAAAATCATAAACTAAGATTATAAAAAACAAAAACAAGATAAACTACAACCTTCATGTAGCAGCAACACCAGTTCCACCATCATCATCAGAACTAGATTCATCACTTTCTTTATTAGCTCCACCACTTGAAGAAGTATCACCATCAGATGTATTATCATCATATGCATCTTTTGAACCCCATAATTTTCCCTCCCATTTTTCAAAGACAAATTGATTCAAGATGCTCAAGTACTCAAGACTACTCAAAGATTAATCAGATGAACCCTTCTCCTAAGCAGTGGTCTACAACTAGGGTTTTGGTTTTCTCAAAGAAAATTGAGCTTCTAATACCTCAAGTGAGTTTCATAGATCCTCATATGCTCCAAAGAATCCCCATAATAAGTTTCAAGCCTTACATCACAAATTTACTCAGTCAATTGCTCAGATGATTGAAAATCAGATGTATTGGGTAAAAAGTCAATTTTGGTCAACATACAGTCAAACCTCATGATTTTTGGTCAACATCCACATTTTTAACTCACATTCATCATTTGATCAAGGGTTGATCATGATTCATCAAGAAAACTCAAGATTCATCCAAAGTCAAAAGTTACTAAATTAGGGTTTTCTTTAGGAGAAGTCAACTGAACTTTGACCAAGCATAACTTTCACATGCTTCATCATAAAATTCTAAACTAAAGCCCATTTTTATGGAAATTTAATTCTATACAACTTTGTATCTCTAAACTCAAAGTCAAAAAATGCTTCGATTGAGAGTTATGAGCCAAAACATTACAGGTCATTTTAGAAGTCAACAAAAAGACACTTTTTGTCAAAGTAATTTACATCAAGATAAATCTTCATATAGAACAATTACCAACATGAAGGTTGTAGGGGACATAATTAGGTTTCTAAAAAGTCAAAGATCACCTTCATATGACAAAAATTGAGCAAGTTATGAGTTGCACAAGTTACGCGATTTTGACGAAATGCATGAAATCCAAATTGGGAAAACTTGAATATTTGGTCTAATGGGGTAATCTTTTAGAGTCCAAACGTGTTCTTGACGTCATAAGGGATCTCTAAATCCACTCACGCACCATGTTAATTTTTTATTTCATTCATTTTTATTCATTTAAATTCAAAAATAAATCAAATAAATATTAAGTGGAGGTGCAAGGCATAAAAGGCTTTTTATTATTATCTTTCGGAGGCCCAAGATTTCATTAGAGAATGTGTGAACATATTCTTGAAACAAATCTTTAGGGTTTTGTCTTATTCCAAGTTATTTTCAAACAAAATAAAAGATACAATTTCATGAAGATGTCCAAGCCCATCATTGACCTAATTTCTTCTCCTATATATACTCTTCAAATTTAGACAAGGGAGGAACGAAAAAAGCTGCTCAAGAACACTCTCTCAAAAATATCAACTCTTGTCAAAATTAGGGCAAACTTGCAATCCTAGTTCTAGCCATCTTCAAGGGTAAGCACTCAGTCAAATCGATTCCAGGAACATTACAGAGTAAGTTGGGATCATTATTGATGATCAAAAGTGCTTGAAACATGTCCTACATGCATCGCTGAATTCATGTTTTTGCCCAAATTCGTATTTTATTTTCTATGTTATTTTGATTGAAACTGACCAGGCTAACGTGTTCCTGAGACAAAACAATGCAGATCTGAACACTTGCATGAGTCCCATAACACCTGGATAACCTAGCGCAACGATTGAATCAATTTACAATATTTTGTTAATTTCTCATTATGCAAGAAGATTTAGCCAAAACTAAGGCCACCAATGGATTCACAAGGGTCAACTTAGGGGGGGCTAGGATCCTTCTTGTGCATTGACGTGTGTTTATTTTGCAGGTTAAAAAAGAAGCTCACCGGAGAAGACGACCGGAGCTAGAGTTCCGGAACCTCTCTGGCCCATCTACTTTTGTTGATATTATATTCATTTGTTCCCATTTCATAACCAGCTGAAACAGCCACCCCAGTGGCAAGAACGTGCGTGCTAAGAGGCTTTGGTCTCTAAGGGCGTGGGTTCTATCCCTGCCTTTTGCATATTTTTTGCTATTTTCCAATTTGTGCAGGTTTCATATATTTTGCAAAAAAGTGGTGGACCGGTTTCTACCCTAGAGGATAATTCAAAGCATTACAAGACTGCCAATCGCTTCTTGGACATCTCTAGAACATTCTCCAATCATTTGCAAGCTTCCACAAGCCCAGAAACATGACATACGACTCTCACGGTTTGGATAATCTCTTGAATCTGAGTTTGATTATTCACGCATGATTAACCAATTTTAAGCATAGCATTGTATTTGTATCATCATTTGGAATGTTTTGGTTTAATTAATTTTGCGTTTTGATGCTTGTATTCATAATTTCCATTGCTAGGGTTTTCTTTGTCGTTTTAGGGTTTCTTTGTACTTGTGATATTGGACCAAGAAAAGAATACCATGATACTCGTGAGGTCAATATGAGTTGATTGATATGGCTATAATTGATTTATTATACCTTCTGTGAATTTTTGAAATTTACAGGGTTATAATTACAGAAGTTTGTCCGTAGGTAAAGGTATCACACCTAAAACGACGGATAAGGGAAGAAGAAGCTAACGTGGCTGACCACCATTGGCTTGTTTGAATCACGCGCACGCTTTTTGTTTTTTCCATTTTATCCAATTTGTTTTATATAATATATATTGTTGTTATTATATTGACAAATAAAACATGTAACCCAGATGGAAAGGCGTGCATGGTATTGAGTGGGAGGACCTGGGTTCGATCCCAGGTCCCAGCATTTTGTTATTTTCTTAACATTTAACTGCAGATTCTATGCTCCACGCATCAAGACGTCTACCATGCACTGTCATCATCCTACCACTAGATTCATTGCTAGCCAGATCCAACGCCCATCAATGAAAGACTATGGTGCACCCCCATGCTGGCACAACGCTGGATTTCACGTGGGACTGGGCTCAGCTCTTTGGGCCTAAGCAATTCAACATCATACCCCCCATTCAGCTTCTATACAGGCCCAAGTTTTTCTTTTTCCTTTCTTTATTTTATTTTTTTTATCTTAACTATTTATTAATTATTTTCTTTTTTACAAAAATAACAAAAATCATTTTCTTATTTAATCAAAAAAATCACAAAACATTAAAATCATTTTTTTCATAAAATATTTTATTTCCTTAATTAATTAGATTAATTTAGTTTAGGGAAATTTAATTCCTTTTTTTCATAATTTAAAACAATTAGAAATTAGGGTTAATTTGCAAATAGTTTAATTTTCTCAATAAAAAAATAACAAAAATATTTTTTAATTAATTAATTACATTTTTTAGGCTTCAGATTTATTCTCGCATTTAATTCTCCGCATGCTTTTAATTTATTTTTTTTATTATTATTGTAACTGCTCCGAGTTTGTAATAGTAATTAGGGTTTCAATTCGGCATCTTTATTTTCGGTCAAAATAATTATGTATCTACAAAAGCCCTATAATAGCTAGGACTTTAACTTTCTCGCTTTAATTTCCACAAACTATAAACTGCCTAGATGTATGTTGCCTCGGAACAAGATCCTTAAGGCTTTAGGATGATTACTAAAATTTCCTAGCATTGCTTTTGTGATCGTACTTGTCCCTTCGAATGTCCCTAAAAAACTCCAACAACGATGCTACCTATTTCTCAATAATGGGATAGCATTGTCAAAACGAAAAATGAATAGACCTTTTTCGAGTAGGCAGATTAGTTCATAGGTACTTGCTCAAACAAACAAAAACTTTTTCACACCAACACTTTTCAAACAAAGTTTTCAAAAACAACTTCGTAAGACTGTTGAGGATAGAAACAAGGGTTAACACGAAGTAAAACAAAACTTTTCAAAACAAAGTGCATACAAGCAGTTTTCAAAATGAGCAAGTACCCAAGAGCCCGTGGAAAACCACTGATAGAAAGGGTGCTAACACCTTCCCTTTCTATAATCTACCCCCTGTACTCAGAAACATCTCGAAAAAGGTTTTTTCTGTTCTTTTTCCTTTTCCTGATTAGATAAAATAAAAGTCGGCGGCGAATCTTGCTTACCGCGACATTTGCGAACAAAAAACGCAAACTTGTATTAACAGTCAGTTCTGCCACCGTATCATAGAACTGGCGACTCTGCTGGGGACTAAAATATAAAGTGGGGTAAACCTTAGGATCTAGGTCATATTTATTTGCTTTCTCTTTATTGTCTTGCTTGATTTATATTTATGGGAACTGTTTGGGTTATTTGATCCTACACCAAGATCGGGAAACACCTTTTAGGTAAGTAGCAATAAACTGTGAGGGAGTTGTGATGGGGTATACCGACATGGTTGAAGTAGTAGCTAAGTTGATGTGGCACTTTAGTTGGTACCCGTAACCCTTGAGTCAATCAGGGAGATGTACGGGGCCTCCGCGTGGTGTCATAAAGCATCAACTGACCTTAGAACCTTTAATTGCACAACTTGGCCAGTAGGACGTAGCGAGATGGTCGACTTTGGTGTATGCCCAAGGTCGACAGATACTCGATGCTACACTCATTGAGGTTTGACTTATGAGTTTTGTTTGATTATGAGTCAATCATCGATTGAACAAGGCTTGGGGGAAAGATCGGTGATATTGAGATCCCTTTAGAACCCTGTTACATATTTATAGGACAGGTTGAACCAATCCAGCTTCAAGAGGGTATGACCTTAAAACTCAAGCAAGCCTTAAACCTAAGGACTTGGTGTGATTTGTCTGTATATGCTATACCTGTGATTTATCATGACATCATAAGCATCATACCATAGCATATCATACTAACTATTTCAAGGGTTTCTAGGGCTCATTTTTGCTCTGTTTTGTAGGATATGGCATCCGCCCGCAGGAACACTATTCAAATTAACCTAGTGAAAGTATCTCCCTAATTAAGGGACTTGGCAATAAGGATTCCCTAAATCTCTCCTTTCACTGCAAAGCATGGTCGGTTGCTCAACTTGGTCACTGTAAAACTTGACGAAGAAATGTTGAAAGTGCTGTTTCAGTTCTTCGATCCTCTGCATCACTGTTTCACATTCCCGGATTACCAGTTAGTGCCTACTATGAAGGAATTTTCTCAGTTATTAGGGATACCCATTCTTGATTAGCTACCTTTCAGCAGTATGGAAAGATATCCCAAACTTGAAGAAATTGCTAAAGCTATATCCTTACAACAGTCCGACATATTGAAAAATTGGATAACCAGAGGGAGTGTTCAAGGAATTCTGGTTAAATTTCTGTTCGAGAAGGCTTACTATTTTTGGGATACCCTAGATCTACAAGATTTTGAAGAGGTTTTGGTGCTCCTTGTCTACGGGATGGTATTGTTCCCTAATGCGGATCAATTCATAGATGTGAGTACAATCCAGGTTTTTTTTGTCTCGGAATTCGGTAACTACATTACTCGGGGATATTCTACACTCTCTGCATGCTCTCACTCTAAAAAGAAGGGGGACCCTCCAGTGTTGCACTCCTCTATTGTCTAGGTGGTTTATTTTGCACCTACCCAGATCTACTTTGAAGAATGAACAGGATAAAAGGTGGTCTCATCGACTAATGTCCCTTACACATTCAGACACTCATTGGTGTTCACGGTTCTCGGAAGATGTTACTATCATTGATCGCTGTGGTGAATTCCCTAATGTCCCTCTCTTAGGAATTATGGGAGGAATCACTTATAACCCTTGCTTAGCATTATGACAGTTTGGTTATGCGAGAAGGGATGGTCCTCATGATACACTTATTCAAGTAATCGCCTTCAACTATGAGAATGATGTTCAGGGTTACCGCAAAAGATTTATATAAGCTTGGAGTATGGTACATAGGGTTGACAACAAGACACTTGGGCATAAGAATTACATACCTCTCGAGCCTTATCTCATATTGGTACGAGCCCGCACTCAAACTCTTATGATGCCTTATCTCGCTATCCGACCTATGATTATGGAACTAGTTGCCGAGGGAGACACTCCTCATCTTGTTCTTCATCCAGACATGCCAACTGATCACGAAGAGTTACAATAGTCCTGGGTTCAGCTTAAAGAGGAGCGAGATACGTTTGAAGCCCAATTCCACGCCAGCGAGAAGAAGGTCTTAGAACTCACTAGGCTACTTCATGAAGAGAGGAATATCAACGCCTACATCGCGCCAAATAGGATGCAATCATGAGAAAACCTAGTCTTCTTTTTGTTTTATTTTGCTTAATTGTACTCTCAAAATACATTCTTTGTAACAATTCAAGTTTACTAATACAACTAGCATTTGTTCCTTTTTGTTTAAGCAAATTTGAGCCTTTAAGAACCCTTGAAAACATTGCATACATATCATACACATCATTTCATAATAGGATTTATAACAGGTTTCTCATCTCCTCCGCTGTTTATTTCAGCAATGGCTCTTGAACAAACTGTGAAAGATCTTCAGACTCAGAAAATGCAGTTCCAGTAAATGATTGTGGCTCTGGACAAAGGACAGGAAGAGCTGAAGGCTCTGATTGTTAAGAAGAACACTAAGAAGACCAAGAGGACATCCGGTGTGGCACATATGAGCAGAAGTTTCAGAGGGCCGTCAAGACGGGTTGTTGATTTAGCTTCTTCATCTAAAGAGGGAGAGAATCAAGAGGGTGAAGCCAGAGAAGAGGACCCTAGTCCTAAAGAGTCTGACAATGAAACTAATTATAATGAGGAGTAGTATCCTCCGCTGATGAAAATTATAAGCAATTAGAAGAGCGTATGAGTGCTATGGAAATCCAGAAGGTTCCTGGGCTGGATTTTGAAGAGTTGGGTCTGGTCTCCAGGGTTGTCATCCCCCAAAAATTCAAGGCACCGGTATTTGCTAAGTATGACGGGGTCTCTTATCCTAAAATGCATCTCCGTTCCTATGTGAGGAAGATACAACCTCATACTGCTGACAAAGACTTGTGGGTTCACTTCTTCCATGACAGTCTGTCTGGAACACAACTGGATTGGTTCTATCAGCTGGAAAGAGCCAATGTTCGTTACTGGGAAGACCTTGCTGCTACATTTTATAAGCAATATCAGTATAATACAGACGTTGCTCCCACCCGTACACAACTCCAAAATCTGTCTATGGGTTCGAACGAGGGTTTCAAGGATTTTGCTCAGAAGTGGAGAGATTTGGCTGGAAGAGTTCAACCTCCCTTGGCTGACAGGGAGCTCGTAGATATGTTTCTGGGAACTTTGACTGGGCCATTCTTCAATCATCTGATTGGAAGTTCATCGGCGGGTTTTACTGAACTGATCTTAACAGGAGAAAGAGTGGAAGCTTGAATCCGAAGTGGAAAAATTCAGAAGGATGCCTCTTCTAGTGCTGCAAGGAAGCCGTTTGTAGGTAAAAAGGAAGTCAACACCGTCTATAACCAAAAGAATCAGAACCGAACCGAGCGCCATCCGGCGGTAGGGACTGTTATGATTCCCAAACCTGCACCCGCTCAGTAAAGAAACAATCAGCCAAGAGCAGAAAGACCAGCTAGACAGTTCACTCAGATTAACATGACGTTGTCTCAGGTTTTACCTCATTTACTGAAGTCCAATCTGGTTTCTCTAAGGGAAGCTCTGAAGAATCCTAACACCACCTCTCCATACTATGAACCGAATGCTCATTGTGCTTACCATTCGGAAATTCCAGGCCACGATACCAATGACTGTTGGGCTTTGAAGAACAAAGTACAAGATCTGATTGATGCTAAGGAGATTGCATTTGATCCCCCGGAGACTCCCAACGTTATCACTGCTCTTATGCCGAAACATGGTCGGGGTGTTAATGCCGTTGAAGAAGGTGTGTTTGTAAACTCTGTGGAAGAATTGGTGACCCCAATCATGACTATCAAGGGGAATTTTTTGAAGGCCAGTTTATTTCTGGGTTGTGGTGAAGGTTGCCACTTTTGTTCATTTCTATCGACTGGTTGCCCTTTGTTGAAGGCAGGTGTTCAGCGCCTGATGGATGACAAAGAGATTTTGTTTGAGAAGACCCCTGTTCCTACTGTTTCTTGTAAAGACATTGCTATCATAACCATTTCCTCCAATCCTCCCAAGGCCTCCGCTAAGAGACCTGTCAGGATTACATCAGTTCCGAAGGTGACTCCGTTGATCATAACCATGCCTGGACCAATCCCATACTCCTCGGACAAAGCTGTTACTTGGAACTATGGGGCTGACATCTATTACCACGGCGTAAAACAAGACATGCTAGCCATTGAAGATAAGATTGCTAAAAATGCTGATTTCGACATCGTCAATATTGCCAAAACCAGTAAAATAACAAGAAGTGGAAGAGTGTTCTCCCCTGAAATTTCTCCCCCAAAGACTGTTACTGGACCTGTGTACATTTCTGCCGTGGTTCCACCCAAGACTACTACTGCAATTCCAGTAATCACTCCTGTTGACCCTCCCATCATCGAGTCGGCCGAGACTCGAGGCAAAGACATACTGATTGAGCCTGTCCTGACAAAGGCCAATTCAGTAACCATACCAGAAGCTTCCAAAAAATAAATGGAAGAAATTTTGAGGATAATAAAAAAGAGCGACTACAACTTGGTCGAGCAGCTGGGGCAGACCCCATCAAAAATTTCTATGTTGGCTTTGTTATTGTGTTCCAAGGCCCATGCGAAGGCTTTGGTTAAGTTTTTGAAGATGACTCACGTGCCACAAGAGACATCTGCTGATCAGTTTGAAGATTGTGTGGCTAGTCTGACTGCCGATAATGGTTTGGGTTTTTCCAATGCGGATCTAACACCAAAGGGGAGGAAGTATAATGATGCTCTTCATGTTTCAGTTGAATGCAGGGGCACGACTCTAGCCTATGTTTTGGTAGATACTGGCTCCTCGTTGAATCTGCTATCTAAAAAAGCTCTGGACAGATTGGACTACGAAGGCTTGACCTTGAATTCTAGCAATATAGTAGTGAGAGCTTTCGATGGTTCGAAGAGGATGGTGCACGGGGAAGTGGATGTCCCTATCAAAGTTGGTTCCCAAAGCTTCGACTCCACTTTCTACGTAATGGATATCAAACCATCATATTCTTGCTTGTTGGGACGCCCTTGGATACATGGGGCTGGGACTGTTACTTCTACCCTCCACCAAATGTTGAAGTACCCAGTAAGAGGAAAGATTGTCACTGTGCATGGTGAAGAGGAGTATATGATCAGTCGCTTGAACTCCTTCAGGAACGTGGAAATGGATGGCGAGTTCATCGAGACTCCTTGCCAGAAATTTGAAGAGGTACCTCAGATTATGGCTACAACAGAAACTACCGACAGTCCTCCAAAGGTCATCAAATCTCCCTCGAAGATGACTTCTCTCAAGGATGCCTGAGCAGTGGTTGAAGAAGGTGCTCAAAAGGCCGTTCGTCACGCTCGGGCTGGAGGACCTCCCCTACGCATCAACAATCCTGGGGTCAATGCGCTTGAAGACAGTGATGGTGATTCCGACATTGACAGTTGGATCTTCCCGACTACCAACGGTAGATTCAGTAACTGGACTACCAAGGACTTAGTACCGATTACTTTTGTTCAGGAGTAATTGTATTTCTGATTTTTTAGATATGTAACTTAAAAACAATATAAACTCTATAGCCATGTGTCTTACCCGGGGCATAATTATTCTATTTGTGAGGGTTATCATGTTTCATTTTCATATGACATCAATAAAGCATTGGACGTTTGCATACAAATTTTGCGCTCTCTCTCTTTCTTTTCTTTTATTCTATCTATACAGTTATGCTCTTACACACACTCACATATCCAAATGCAGATCCATATCCACTTTGGGTCCCATTGATAAAAATTCTGCTACTGCTAATTATTACTTTGAAAATCCGATCAACCAAGCCGAGGACGAAGGTGAAGAAGATTGTGAGGTACCCGGAGAACTTGCTAGACTATTACAGCAGGAAGAAAGGGCCATACAACCTCATGAAGAGCAGGTTGAGACAGTGAACTTGGGTACAGAGAAAGATAGAAAAGTGGTTAAGATAGGTGCAAATCTGGAGCTTAGTGTCAAACAGCGGTTGGTATAGATGTTGCATGAGTATGTTGAAATCTTTGCCTGGTCATATGAAGACATGTCGGGACTAGACACTGATATATTGGTTCATCTTTTGCCGACTAAAGAAGACTGCCCTCCAGTAAAGAAAAAGGTCCATCGTATGTTCCCTGAGATGTCAAAGAAGATTAAAGCAGAGGTTATGAAGCAGTTCAATAGAGTTCTTAGCTGTCACCTCCTATCCGCAGTGGGTTGCTAATGTGGTTACAGTACCTAAGAAAGATGGTAAAGTATGAATGTGTGTGGATTACAGAGACTTGAATAGGGCCAGCCCCAAGGATGACTTCCCACTTCCCCACATTGATGTTCTGGTTGACAACATCGCACAACACAAAGTCTTTTCCTTCATGGACGGTTTCTCTGGCTACAATCAGATTAAGATGGCACCATAAGACATGGAGAAGACAACCTTTATTACACAGTGGGGCACTTTCTGTTACAAGGTGATTCCGTTTGGGTTGAAGAATGCTGGGGCAACTTATCAGTGAGCTATGGTAGCTCTTCTCGATGACATGATTCCCCATGAGATAGAGGTTTACGTCGATGACATGATATCCAGGTCTCAAACTGAGGAAGAACATCTTGATCATCTACAAAAGTTGTTTGATAGGTTGAAGACGTACAAGCTGAGGTTAAATCCGAACAAGTGCACCTTCGGGGTGAGATCCAGAAAGCTGCGGGGGTTCATCGTCAATGACAAAGGTATTCAGGTAGACCCTGCAAAGGTGAAGGCCATACAAGAGATGCCATCTCCCTGCACTGAGAAGGAAGTTAGAGGCTTCTTGGGACGCCTGAATTACATTGACAAGTTCATTTCACATCTGACTGCTACTTGTGAGCCGATCTTCAAGCTTCTGAAGAAAGATCAAGTGGTAAAGTGGAATGACAAATGCCAGGTAGCCTTTGACAGAATCAAATAATATCTCCAAGAACCTCCTATTCTGATGCCTCCGACTGAAGGAAGACCATTGATAATGTACTTAACAGTGCTAGATAATTCAATAGGGTGTGTGCTGGGGCAGCATGACGAGTCTGGTCGAAAAGAGCATGCAATATACTACCTTAACAAAAAGTTTACCGACTGTGAAACACGATACTCACTGCTCGATAAAAGTTGTTGCGCTTTGGCATGGGCTGATCGCCGACTGAGACAATATATGTTAACCCACACTACTTTGTTCATATCTAAGATGGATCCGATCAAGTACATTTTCGAGAAGCCCGCTCTCTCCAGAAGAATAGCAAGATGGAAAATGATCTTGACCGAGTACGACATCCAATACACAACCCAAAAGGCAATCAAGGGAAGTGTGTTAGCTGATCATTTGGCGCATCAGGCCGTGGATGACTACCAGTCCGTGAATTTTGAGTTCCCGGATGAGAATATCATGTTAGTAACCGTCTATGAAAAACTTGGACCGGATGAAGGACCTGAGGAAGGATCCCGATGGTCTATGTTTTTTGATGGAGCCTCAAGCGCACTGGGTAATGGCATCGGCACTGTAATCATATCTCCTGAGGGCTGTCATACTCCATTCACTGCTCGATTATGTTTCAACTGTACCAACAACATGGCAGAGTATGAAGCGTGTATCATGGGTCTTAGAGCTGCTATTGACCTAAGGATCAAGTTCTTGAGTGTATTCAGGGATTCCGCTTTAGTGATAAGTCAGATCAAAGGCATGTGGGATACGAAACACCCAAACCTCATCCGTTACAGAGAATATGTACTGACACTGCTACCACATTTTGAAGAGATCACCTTTGAACATTTCCCACGAGAAGAGAATCAGCTAGCGGACGCGCTAGCTACCATGTCATCAATGTTCAAAGTCAGGTGGGACAATGAAGCTCCCCGAATCACTATTGAGAGGTTGGATGAACCTGCATACTGTTGTAAGATCGATACTGAAGAGGTAGCGGGTAAAACTTGGTTTCATAAGGTGAAAAGGTATCTCGAGGCTCAAGAATACCCCGAAGGGGCATCTGTCAATGACAAGAAATTTCTGAGAAGGTTTGCTGCAAAGTTCTTCCTCTACAATGGAATCCTCTATAAGCGCATTCGTGACTCTACCTTACTGCGGCGTGTAGACAAGAGCGAAGTAGAGAGGATCATGGCAGACCTACATGAAGGTACCTTTGGCACTCATTCCAATGGACATACCATGACAAAGAAGATCCTATGGGCAGGATACTACTGGTCCATTATGGAAGCCGACTGTTATCAGCATTCTCGAACCTGTTACAAGTGCCAAATCTATTCTGATAAGGTGTGTGTACCTCAAGTTCCCTTGAACGTCTTGACAGCTCTCTAGACCTTTGCAATGTGGGGCATTGACATGATCGGCGAGATCAGACCTACCGTATCCAACGGGCATCGCTTCATCCTAGTGGCCATTGATTACTTCACGAAGTGGGTTGAGGTTTCCTCCTTTGCCATGGTTACCAAGAATGTGGTGGCACGGTTCATCAAGCATAACTTGGTTTGTCGTTATGGTATCCCTGAGAGAATCATCACGGATAATGGTACTAATCTCGACAACTCGATGATCATTGAACTCTGTAAACAGTTCAAGATTCAACATCGCAACTCTTCTCCTTACCGGCCGAAGATGAATGGGGCTGTCGAAGCTACTAATAAGAATATTAAAAAGATCATACAGAAGATGACAGTGACATACAAAGACAATCACAAGATGTTACCGTTTGCTCTTCACGGGTACCGTACTTTAGCACGTACGTCAACAGGGGAAACACCCTATTCTTTGGTATATGGCATGGAGGTTGTCCTACCCATGGAGGTCCAGATCCTTTCTCTACGGATTATGAAGGATGCGGGTTTGAGCGAAGATGATTGGATCCAGGCTCGACTTGATCAATTGAACTTAATCGACGAGAAAAGACTTACTCATGTCTTCCATGGTCAAATGTATCAGAAACGGATGATCAAGGCCTTCAACAAGAAATTCAGACAACAAGTGTATCAAGTAGGGGATCTGGTAATCAAGCGCATCATACTTCCGCAAGGTGTTCCCAGGGGAAAATGGACTCCCACCTATGAGGGACCATTTGTAGTCAAGAATATATTTTCTGGTGGAACCATGATTCTTACCACCATGGATGGTGACGACCTTCCACACCCTGTCAATGCGGACATAGTGAAAAGATACTATGTATAACAAAGACCCGCTAGGTTGACATTGCTAGGAAAAAATAAGGGCATCTCGGCGAACCAAAAGGGTTCAGGCAAAAATTAGGGATAAAAAATGAAAAAATCTATACACCCGGCAAGTCAAAAACCCGAAATGGCGACTTAGGCAAAAAGGGTATCTCGGTGGACTGAAAACCCGAAAGGGCGGTCCAGGAGAAAAATTAGGGATTAAAGCGTATCACTATGTCCCATTGGATCACCTTGCAAACAGACCCCGGTAATCAAATATCAAGCTCAAACGGTACCGATCAATCCAATCAGCTTCGGACAAGAAGCAAAGTGATGAGATGCTCGAAGACATAGGGGCAATAGCAGAATTGAAACCCAAAGGGATCACTACACATAGCTGTTTTCTTTTTGTACTTAATTTATGTAATAATTTCCATTTTTACGACGGCGTTCTCTTACTAGAGCATCAGCCTCCTTGTAAAAAATGCCTGTTATAGTCAAATTTCAAATCAATACAAAGCGTCTTTTGAGTACAAAACTTTGTGTTTGTTTTTTCCATTTTCTGTTTTGTTTTGCAAAAAAAAACTTCCAATGTTTTATTCTTGACATATGCATTTGAATATGATTATTGTTCACAAATATCTGCATATAAAATAGAACGGCAGTTACTAAGAACTCAAAGAAACTGGTACAAAACCTAAATACTGATAGTTACCCCGTCCATCATGGTACAAGGGGCAGAGACAGTTGGAAGCGAAGTCACTATCACATACAAGCCAGTGATACCTATATTCCCCACAGAGCCAAGACAACCAAGGTCCGACCTCCGTATCCCCAAGCAGGAATTCCTTCCCCAGCAGTTTCCTTCAGAAAGCTGATATCTGCATTCCCCAGCTGAGTTTTATAACCTTGAGCAGTTTATAAAGCCCTCTCCCGAGCAGAGTTTATTTCTCTGACAGCGGAAGCTCAATCTCCAATAGAGCTCTTCTCTCCAGCAATGGAAGTTCATCCTCAACTGAGTTTATTTCTCCAAATCAGCAGATCTTCCAACATAATATCTCTCTTCCCCACAGAGTCATTCCCCCGTAGGATTATTCTCAGACAGAGTCTCCTCCGGTAGAATGTTCTCAAGCAGAATGGATGTAAATCCCCATCTAATCATCTTCGTTCACTATCTCCAGTGGAAACAAAGAATTCAACTTCTCAATATTCTCCAGCAGCAGTCTGGGATTTATCTTCCCCAGCTAGAGAGTATCATAATAGTAACGCATATCCATACATCATGGCATGCGCATACATATTACACAACACAATCTCATTTATTTTGAGAACATCATTACTCAATGCATTTCATACATCATGACATTACATACGACTAACTCTTTACCTTTCAGGGAAAGATGAAATCAAATTCTTACAAGTCCCCTCTGGTTCAGTCAAACTGACATAAGGTTTCTATTCCAGTTGAAGATATTCCAAAAATTCTGGGTCAGTTGAATCTCCACTAAGATTCTATTGATTACTATCCCAGTCAGAGTTAATCCAAGATTTTCCTCTGGATCAGTCAGATCGACACTAAGATCTCCCTGATTACTATACCGGTTGAAGATGCTCTAAGACTTTCATCTGGGTCAGCCGAATCGCCGCTAAGATTCTCCTGATTTCTATACCAGTCAAAGACAATCCGAGAACTTCCCCTGGTTCAGTCAAATCGATGCTAAGATTTCTTTCCCGGTTGAAGACAACTCGAGACCTTTCCCTGGTTCAGTTAAATCGATACTAAGATTTCTATTCCAGTTAAAAAAGCTTTGAAGCCCGGAAACTTACCGGATAACAGCTTAATTTCCCCAAATTACTGAAGCCTGGAGCACGACCAGATAACGGTATAAGACGCTGTGAAGTATGGAGCACAACCAGATAGCGGCAAGAGACACTGTGAAACCTGGAGCATGACCAGATAATAGTATGAGGTACTGCGAAGCTTGGAATTTGACCAGATAGCAGTTTACTCGGCCAATTACTATTGAAGCCTGGAAAATACTGGATGTTAGTATGCCTTAAATTCAAGTTGAAACTCGGATGCAACCGGATAACCACTTAATTCCTTCTAAAGCCTAGAGCACGACCAGATAACAGTTTTTGAAATTGCAAAGCCTGGAGCACGACCAGATAGCAAGTTTAATCTCATCTCGCCAGTAAGTCACTGTAAAACCTGGAGCACGACCAAATAGCAGTCAGTCTTATTATCCTCAGCAAATCACTGTAAGGCTTGGAGCACGACCAAATAGAAGTTCATTTTCATCTCCCCGACTAAGAGATGATTCCCTAGTAGAGTAACGGACAACTGAAGTTCCTAAAATTAAATTTCTTCCAAGACAGAGACCGACATTCCTCAGAAGATTCCTCCTCAACGACAGGAACAAGAATTTTCATCAAAGGAATATCTCGGGAAATCAACATCCTCTAGATGGCGTCTTTAAGCCCATCTCTGACGATTCTCCGTCATATCTTCCAGATGGCATCTTTAAGCCCATCTCCGGTGACCTTTCGTCATCTCCTCCAAATGGCATCTGTAAGCCCATTCCCGATACTACCTACACAATCCAACACCATCTCAGACGAGTGCAAATTTCTGGGCACTCTAGTGTTCAATCATCTTCCACCTTCAGATTACGAAAGGCAGACAAGCCAATCTACATCCTCAGGTTTAAGAAGATTGAACAGGGGTAGCTGTTGTACCCCAAAATTTTCCCTCTCATTTCACTTAAGACATGCCTCTAGAGGTCCTCAATTGCTCAAGGATGACTAAGGATTGACTAGACAAATCCTCCTCCTAAGGCAACAAGCTTCAAACTAGGGTCTCACTCCCCATCAAGATGGTTGAACTCCAAAGGTCAAAAATGCCTTCCATGGTCCCAATATGTTCTCAAGATCATCCATGTCAATTTTCATGCCTTGCACAAGAAGTTTGCTCAGTCAATTGCCCAGATGCCTGAAAATCAACTGTACTAGGTCAAAAGTCAACTGTGGCCCATATACAGTCAAACTTCAAGATTTTTGGTCAACATCAACATTTTGACGAGAAATACATCATTTGATCAAGGGTTTATCATGATTCCTCAAGGAATTCCCCAAATTCATCAAAACCCAAAAGTTGCTAAGTTAGGGTTTCTCAAGAAAAGTCAACCAAACTTTGACCAAGCATAACTTCTTCATACTATCAGAAATTTTCCATCCAAGGCTCATTTTGAAGAGGATGAAATTACCTACAACTAATATTCATCCCACAAGTTAAAAATATGCACTCATTAAAATATATGAATTTCTACATTATAGGTCCTTTTGAAAAGTCAACAAAAACACCTTTTGGGTCAAAGCTTCTTACATGAACATGGAAGACCCAATTGAGATGAAACCAAAACGGTTGTTTAGGGGTCATCCTAATATTTCTAAAAACTCTAAGGACACATCTCTAGGGTTAAAATTGGAGGAGATATGCCTTGTCCAAGTTGACCATTTTTGCAAATTTGCCAAAAGTCAAATGTGCTCAAAAATACATTTTTTGTCAAATGGGCCTAGCTTTTCATGATTGAATCTTATGGGAGACATGGTCCACAACCCAAATCAGCATCCACACTTTATTTGCTTCATTATTTATTTTCTTTTTATTTTTTATTATTTAAAATACAAATTAAATCAAATAAATGGCAAAAAATACAAAAGATTGATTTTGATCTAATTTTTTTGTAGGAATCAAATCAAATCAACCTAGCATGACCAAATAAAATCGTGCAAGGGTGGAATGGCTCAAATTGGCATGATTAGGCTATTTTGGAAAGATATCATACAAGGAGAAAAATCAAATCAAATCTCCATGATTTTCAAAGATACAATTTGTTTTTGTTAACCTAATTTGTCCTAGTACATATACATAACACAACCAATGCAAAAACGAGGATTGAAGGTCGTGAAAGCTAGCAAGAAAACTCAAAATTTTGCAAAAAAGTGGTGGATCTGTTTCTACCCTAGAGGACAATTCAAAGCATTACAAGGCTTCCAATCGCTTCCTGGACATCTCCAGAACACAATCATTTGTAAGCTTCCATAAGCCCAGAAACACGACATACAACTCTCACGGTTTGGCTTATCTCTTGAATCTGAGTTTGATTATTCACGCATGATTAACCACTTTTAAGCATATCATTGTATTTGTATCATCATTTGTAATGTTTTGGTTTAATTAATTTTGCATTTTGATGCCTGTATTCATAATTGCCATTGCTAGGGTTTGCTTTTCCGTTTTAGGGTTTCTTTGTACAGGTGAAATTGGACCAAGAAAAGAATACCATGATACTCATGAGGTCAAGAGGAGTTGATTGATATGGCTAAAATTGATTTATCATGCCTTCTGTGAATTTTTTAAATTTACAGAGTTATAGTTACAGAAGTTTGTCCGTAAGTAAAGGTATCACACCTAAAA
Organism: Vicia faba; assembly: GCA_948472305.1. NCBI lineage: Eukaryota > Viridiplantae > Streptophyta > Magnoliopsida > Fabales > Fabaceae > Vicia > Vicia faba. The sequence goes on along the minus strand of CATIWC010000649.1, from coordinate 255,515 downwards.
CGACAGATAGGGGAAGAAGAAGCTAATGTGTCTGAACACCATTGGCTTGACTGAATCACGCGCGTGCTTTTTATTTTTTCCATTTTATCCACTTTGTTTTATATAATATAAATTGTTATTATTATATTTACAAATAAAACATGTAGCCCAGATGGCAAGGCGTGCGTGGTATTGAGTGGGAGGACCTAGGTTCGATCCCAGGTCCCAGCATTTTGTTATTTTCTCAACATTTAACTGCAGATTCTATGCTCCACGCATCAAGATGTCTACCATGCGCTGTTAACATCCTACCACTGGATTCATTGCTAGCCAGATCCAACGCTCATCAATGAAAGACTATGGTGCACCCCCATGCTGGCACAATGCTGGATCTCACGTGGGACTGGGCTCAGCTCTTTGGGCCTAAGCAATTCAACATCATACCCCCCACATTCAGCTTCCATACAGGCCCAAGTTTTTCTTTTTTCTTTCTTTATTTTATTTCTTTTATCTTAATTATTTATTAATTATTTTCTTTTTTACAAAAATAACAAAAATCATTTTCTTATTTAATCAAAAAAATCACAAAAACATTAAAATCATTTTTTTCATAAAATATTTTATTTCCTTAATTAATTAGATTAATTTAATTTTGGGAAATTTAATTCCTTTTTTTTTCATAATTTAAAAAAAATAGAAATTAAGGTTAATTTGCAAATAGTTTAATTTTCTCAAGCAAAAAATAACAAAAATATTTTTTAATTAATTAATTAGATTTTTTAGGCTTCAGATCTATTCTCGCATTTAATTCGCCGCACTCTTTTAATTTCCTTTTTTATTATTATTGTAACTGCTCCGAGTTTGTAATAGTAATTAGGGTTTCAATTCCGTATCTTTATTTTCGGTCAAAATAATTATGTATCTGCAAAAGCCCTGTAATAGCTAGGACTTTAACTTTCTCGCTTTAATTTCCGCAAACTATAAACTGCTTAGATGTATGTTAATAGGATTGTATGGAAAGACTAACTGAAAATTAATACGGTAGAAAACCCTAATTGTGCAAAGATAATTAACTGAAAAATTTACTCGCGCATGCTCACTCCTAGGGTTTACTCCACTCCGGTTGCCTTCGGTAAATGGTCGTGAAGTATAGGGTTTGTTAGTGGTTGTCCTCTAGCCCCAAAAGATCTAAAATGACCCATTCGGATGTTGCCTCGGAAAAAGATCCTTCAGGCTTTAGGATGATTACTAAAATTTCCTAGCATTGCTTTTATGATCGTATTTGTTCCTTCGAATGTCCCTAGAAAACTCCAACGATGATGCTACCTATTTATCAATAATGAGATAGTATTGTCTAAAAGGAAAATGAACAAACCTTTTTCGAGTAGGTAGATTAGTTCCTAGGTACTTGCTCAAACAAACAAAAAGTTGTTCACACCAACACTTTTCAAACAAAAATTTCAAAAACAACTTTGTAACACTCTTGAGGACAGAAACAAGGGTCAACACAAAGTAAAACAAAACTTTTCAAAATAAAAGCGCACACAAGAAGTTTTCAAAATGAGCCAGTATCTAAGAGCTCATGGAAAACCACTGATAGAAAGGGTGCTAACACCTTCCCTTTCTATAATCTACCCCCCGTACTAAGAAACATCTCGAAAAAGGTTTTTTCTGTTCTTTTTCCTTTTCCTGATTGGATAAAATAAAAGTCGGTGGCGACTCTTACTTACTGCAACATTTGCAAACAAAAAATGCAAACCAGTATTAACCGTCGGTTCTGCCACCGTATCACATCTATCCCAATGGTTTCTATACGCCATTCACCGTTAGATTATGTTTTGACTGTACCAACAACATGGCAGAGTACGAAGCGTGCATCATAGGTATCAAGGCTTCCATCAATATAAGGATTAAAATCTTGAAGGTATATGGGGACTCAGCCCTAGTAATCAGTCAGATTTAGGGAGAATAGGATACAAAGCACCGAAATCTAACCCCTTATCGAGAGAATATGTTGACATTAATTTCATACTTTGAAGAAATAACTTTTGAACATATTCTGCGAGAAGAGAATCAATTGGAAGAAGCACTAGCTACCATGTCATCTATATTCAAAGTTATATGGGACAATGAACCTCTTCGAATTACTATTGAGAGACTAGATGAACCGACACATTGGTACGAGGTTGATACTAATGGAGTAGAGGAAAAGCCTTGGTACCATGAAGTGAAAAGATACCTCGAGGCTCAAGAATAACCTGAAGGAGCATCTATTAATGACAAGAAATTTCTATGCAGGTTCTCTGCTGAGTTCTTTTTGAGTAACATAACTTTGTACAAGTGTAATCATGATTCGACCTTGCTTCGTTGTGTAGACAAGAATGAGGCTGAGAAAATTATGGATGATATGCACAAATGAGTCTTTGGTACTCACTCCAGTGGGCATACGATGACTAAGAAAATTCTGAGAGCGGGTTATTATTGATCGATAATGGAAACGAATTGCCATCGTCCTTCCAGAACTTGCCACAAATGCAAGATTTATGCTAACAAAGTAAATGTGCCTCCGTTTCCTCTGAATGTCCTGACTGCTCCTTGGCCGTTTGCAATGTGGGGCATTGATATGATTAGAGATATTAAGCATACTACGTCTAATGGGCATCGTTTCATCCTGGTCGTTATTGATTATTTCATTAAGCGGGTTGAAGTAGCCTCATTTGCCTCCGTTACCAAGAATTTTGTGGCCCAATTTATTAAATATAACCTCATATTTCGGTATGACATACCTGAAAGGATCATGTTGTACCCCAAAATTTAGAGGTCCTCAATTGCTCAAGTTAAATAAGGATTGACCAGACAAATCCTCCTCCTAAGACAATGAGCTTCAAACCAGGGTTTCACTCCTCATCAAGATGTTTGAGTTCCAAGGGTCCCAATTGGTCTCCATTTCCCTAATATATCCTCAATATCATTCATGTCAAGTATCACACCTTGCACCATAAGTTTGCTCAGTCAACTGCTCAAATGCATGAAGATCAAATGTATTAGGTCAAAAGTCAACTGTGACCCTCATACAGTCAAACTTCAATATTTTTGGTCAAACATCAACATTTTAAAGTAATATTAATCATTTGATCAAGGGATGATCATGATTCCTCAAGGAATGTTCCTAATTCATCAAAACTCAAAAGTTGCTAAATTAAGGTTTCTATAGGAAAAGTCAACGAAACTTTGACCAGGCATAAATTTCTCATACTTTATCAGAAACTGCTCATCCAAGGCTCATTTTGAAGAGAATCCAATTATCTACAACTTATCTTCAGCCCTTAAGTTCAAAAAACACATTCATGAAAAGATATAAATTCAGACATTATAGGTCATTTCAAAAAGTCAACAAAAACACCTTTTGGGTCAAAGATTCTTACATGAACATGAAAGGTCTAATTGAGATGAAACCAAAAGGGTTGTTTAGAGGACATCCTAAGCTTTCTAAAAAGTCCAAGAACACCCTGTTAGGGTCAAAATTGAGAGAGATATGCATTGTCAAAGTTGGCCATTTTTGGAAATTTGCCCAAAGTCAACATTGATCAAAATTGATTTTTTTTCTTCAAATGGGCCCATGTTTTCTTGTTTGAAACTTGTTCCTAAGAGGACCCACGACCCCTGAACTTATTCACTTATTATTTTATTATTTTTATTATTTGTTTTGATTATTTATTTATTTAAATCAAAATAAATCAATTTAAATAATGGAATAATGAAATAAAATATAAGATTTGATTTTATGAGCATATTATTAGTCCATGAACAGCTAGAAAATCAGAAAATTCGTGCAAAAGCTAATTGATTGGAAAAGATCGTGATTTGGCTTGTTTTAGAAACAAATAATGCAAGGAACAAAATCAAATCAAATCTCAATAATTTGTGAAGATACAATCCAATTTTGTTAACCTAAATCAGTCTATTATAAGTACATAACATTGCAAAAGCATAAGGACAAGGGTTAGTCGTGTAAACTACAAGAACAAAAACTCAATTTTTGGATAAAAAGTGAGAATCAAATTTTGTTATACAGGGAGATTTAAAGTGTTTCAAGGCCAGCAATCCATTCCTGGAAATCTCCTGAAGCTAACAACATCATTTGCACGCGTCAAAACACCCAGAATCACTCCTTACAAATTCACGGGTTTACAAGGTCGTTTTAGGGCTTTCAAATGCAGGAAAAATTGGTTCTAAAGATGGCCACCATCATGATCAGAGGATCAATCCCAATTGATCCATGATTTTGAATCTAATTTATATTGCCTGGATATGATTTTTGAGATGCACGGGTTGTAGCTATGGCTAACGTACGTAGGTAAAGGTCTTTACCTAAGACAACAGTCCCAGCGAGGAAGATGAAGGCGTGGCAGACCCTGAATGGTCCATTTAAAAATTCACGAGTTTTTATAAGAAGCTAACTTTTCATTCTTTATAATATATTATTTGCATTGATAGTAACGAATGAAGCAAATGGTTCAGTGGCAAAGGGAGGAGGTTTCAGGACGTGTGTGTAGGAGGTCAAGGGTTCGATCCCTGCCTCCTATATAATATGTTTCTCAATGTTTAACTTCAGATCTAATGGTTCACACAACCCAAGCACCTACCATGCACCTCAAGATCTCAAGCCTTGGATCATCACATGGCCTAGATCTAATGCTTCCAGGATGCAACTCATGATGGACATCCCTGGCATAATCACACCAAATCCAGTGTTGTGCTAGGCAATTGGATTGGGCTTTTTAGACATAATTCAGCTTGCAACCCTTCATTCTGGGTTGCACCCCCACCAGGCCCACTATTTCTTTTTAATTTCTTTTATTTGTTTAATTATTTTTACAAAAACAAAAATCATTTTTTATTAAATAAAAAAAACACAAAAAATCACAAAAACATTAAAATCAGATTTTTCATAAAATATTTTATTTCATTAATTAATTAGATTAATTTAACTAGGGCAATTTAAATTCTTTTTTTACATAATTAAAATCAATTAGAGAATTAGGGTTAATTTGCAAATATTTAATTTTCTCAATCAAAATATAACAAAAATATTTTCTTTGATTTTCTTTGGTTTTAGACTTTGATTCTCGTATTTAATTCGTCGCGCACGCAATATTTGATTTTCAATTCCAATTATTATATTTTCTTTGATTTTATAATAGCTTTTAATTAGGGTTTATTTTACTGCTTATCATTTTACTGTTCAATCCCCAGTTTTTTTGGGTTATGTAACCCCCTCCCCGAAGCCTTGTAATAACGTAGATTTACTTTTCCGCCTTTAATTTTCTGCAACTATAAACTGTTAGATGATTGATAATAGGGTTGTATGGAAAGATAACGATTAAATGAACATAGAAAACCCTAATTGTGCAAAGATAAATAAACTGAAAAATAAACACTTGCCCATACTCACTCCTAGGGTTTTCCCCACTTCGGTTGCCTTCGGTAAACGATCATGAAGTATAGGGAGTCTTAGTGGTTGTCCTCTATTTCCAAAATATAAAAAATGACCCATTCGAATTTTGCCTCGGAAAGATCTTCAGGAATCTAGGGTAATTACTAAGGTTTCCTAACCATTGCTTTAGTGATCGTAATTGTCCCTTTCGTCCCTTACAATTGTCCCTTGAACTCCAACGATGGAGCTACCTACTCATTAATAGTAGGATAGCACTGTCTAAATGAAATAAGAAAACGAACAGACTTTTTCGAGTAGGTAGAAATTTTTAGGTACTTGCTCAAAACAACATTTTTTACACTTACACTTTCCAACTAGCTTTTCAAACTAAAGTTTTCACAAAAATTTTATCACACCCTTGAGGACTGATACAAGGGTTACCATAAAGTGAAACGCTGCACTAAGGCAAAACTTCAAAACTTTTTCAAAAACAAAAACACACGAAAGAAATTTCAAAAATGAGTAAATACCTAAGAGCCCATGGAAAACCATGGATAAAAAGGGTTCTAACACCTTCCCTTTCTATAATCTACCCCCCGTACTCAGAAATATCTCGAAAAAGGTTTTTTCTGTTCTTTTTCCTTTTCCTTTGTTGGATAAAATAAAAGTCGGTGGCGACTCTTGCTTACCGTGACATTTGCGAACAAAAAATGCAAACTAGTAAAAACAGTCGATTCTGCCACCGTATCACATAACTGGCGACTCTACTGGGGACTTATTAAAAAAGTGGGGTTCACCTTAGGATTTAGGTCATTCTTAATTGCTTCTTTGGTTTGTCTTGTTTGATTTATCTTTAAGGGTATATATTTGGGTTGTTGGGATCCTAAACCCGGATCAAGGAATTCCTTTTAGGTAAGTAGCAATAAACTGTGAGGGAGCTGTGTGGGGTATACTGACACGGTAGAAACAGTAGCTACGTTGATGCAAGACTTTGGTGTGTACCGGTAGCCCTTGAGTAATCAAGGAGAATATGGGTCCGCTGCATGTTATCATAAAACATTAACTGACCTTAGCACCTTAATTGACCAAATTGGCTTTTAGGACGTAGTGAGATAGTCGTCTTTGGTGTAAACCCAAAGTCGGTTGATACTCGATACTACACTCATTGAGGTTTGACTCTTGAGTTTTGTTTGGTGGAAAGTTAATTGTCTATCGAAATTAAATTTGGGGGAAAGATCAGTGATGTTGAGATCCCTTAGAACCCGGTTACTATATTTAGGACAGGTTGAACCAACCCAACTTCAAGAGGGTATACCTTAAAATCCATGCAAGCCTTAAACATAAGGTCTCTGTGTGATTTGCTTGTGTTTTCTATATCTTCTATGTCTGAGCATAATCATGACATCATAACATAGCATATCATACTAACCATTTCAAGGATTCTTAAGGTTTATTTTTGTCTTGTTTTGTAGGACATGGCCCCCGCCCGCAGATTCACTATCCAAGTCAGTCTGGTAAAGGTACCTCCCCAGCTTAAGGAGTTAGTATCAAGGGTTCCTGAAAGTTATCCCTTCACCGAAAGACATGGTCGACTTCTCAGTTTGGTCACCTCAAATCTTGATGAAGAAATGTTAAAAGTGCTCTTTCAGTTCTTTGACCCTCTACATCACTGTTTCACTTTTCCGGATTACCAGTTAGTGCCTACTATGGAGGAGTTTTCTCTGTTACTGGGGGTGCCTATCTTTAACAAGGTACCTTTATATGGTATGGAAAGAGACCCTAAACCTGAAGATATTGCTAAATCTATGTCCTTACAATGGTCTGGCGTAGTAGTAAATTGGGAAACCAAGAGAGGTGTCAAGGGTTTTTTTGGCTAAGTTCTTGTTTGAGAAAGCTCATTATTTTTGGGATACCCTAGACCTACAAGCTTTTGAAGAGGTGTTAGCCCTTCTCATCTATGGGTTAGTACTGTTTCCTAATTTGGACCAGCTCATAGATGTGAATGCTGTTAAGGTTTTCCTGTCACGCAATCCGGTACCTACTTTGCTTGGAGATATCCTACATTCTCTGCATACTCGCACTATAAAGAGAAGAGGGATCCTTCTGTGTTGTACTCCTCTTTTGGCTAGGTGGTTTATTTCTCACCTACCCCGATCCATTTTGAAGAATGAATAGGGTTTGATATGGTATCATAGGCTAATGACTCTTACACATTCAAGTATTCATTGGTGTCCTCGATCCTCGGAGAATGTTACCATTATTGTTCGATCCGGAGAATTCCCTAATGTCCCTCTCTTAGGCATTAGGGGAGGAATCACTTACAACCCTTGTATGACGCTGTGACATTTTGGATATGCGAGAAGGGATGGTCCTCATGATACGCTTATCCAAGGAATCATCTTCGACTACGAGAATGATGCTCAGGGTTATCATAAAAGGTTCATGCGAGCTTGGGGCATGGTACATAGAGTTGGTAGCAAGACACTGGGGAACAATAACTCAATCCCAATTGAGCCTTATCTCAAATGGGTGCAAGCCCATGCTCAAAGCCTTATGATGCCTTACCATGTTGTCCTACCAATGATTGTGGAACCGGTTGCTGAAGGAGACACTTATTATCTTGTTCTCCATCCTGACATGCCAACTGATCATGAGGAATTACAAAAATCCTGGGTTCAACTTAAAGAGGAGCGGGATACGTTTGAAACTCAATTCTACGCCAGCGAGAAGAAGGCCCTGGAACTCACTAGGCTACTTCATGAAGAGAGAAATATAAACGCCTACATTGCACCAAAGAGGATGCGCTCATGGGAGACCTAATTTTCTTTTTGCTTTAAGTTTTGTTTTGTTGTAAGCCTAAAAGGCACCCTTTGTAACAATTCAAACTTATTAATACAATTAACGTGTTTTTCTTTTGGTTAAGCAAATTTGAGCCTTTTAGAGTCCTTGAAATCATTGCATACGCATATCATCCATGACATTGCATAAACAAGTTTCATAACAGGTTTCTCATCTTCTGCGCTGTTTATTTCCGCAAAAATGTCTTCTGAACAAAGTATCAAGGACCTCCAGGCATAAAATTCCCAGTTTCAGCAAATGTTCGTAGCCTTGGCTAAGGGGTAGGAAGATCTAAAGGCCCTTATTCTGAAAGAGAAGAAGAAGAAGAAGGCCGTTGGTGTCTTGAATCTGGGCAGAAGATTTAAGGGACCATTGAAGCAACTGGTTGACCTGACCTCATCGTATAAAGAAGGGGAGAATCAAGGGGAAGAGACAAGGGAGGAGGACCCTAGCCCCGAGGTTTCTGATAATGACACAGATTACAATGATGAACAGTATCCTCCTGCTGAAGATAGATACAAATAGTTAGAGGATCGTCTGAGTGCAATGGAGATCCAAAGAATACCAGGGCTGGATTTTGAAGAGCTGAGTTTGGTATATGGGGTAGTCATCCCACAAAAGTTCAAGGCTCCGATATTTGCGAAGTATGATGGGGTGTCTTGTCCCAAGCTTCATCTCTGTTCCTATGTGAGGAAGATTCAACCTCACACTGCTGATAGGAACTTGTAGGTCCATTTATTTTAGGACGGTCTATTTGGGACTCAACTTGAGTGGTTCTATCAACTGGAGGGAACCATTGTCTGTAACTGGGAAGATTTGGCTGCTTCTTTTTATAAGCAGTATCAATATAATGCTGACCTTGCCCCTACCCGTACTCAACTCCAAAGTATATCCATGGGCACAAGCGAAGGTTTCAAGGACTATGCACAGAAATGGAGAGATCTGACAGGGAGAGTCCAACCCCCTTTGTCTGATAGGGAGTTGGTGGATATGTTTCTTGGTACGTTGTCTAGTTCGTTCTTCAATCATTTGATTGGAAGCTCCTCAACTGGTTTCACCGAGCTGATATTGACTGGAGAAAGGGTAGAAGCTGGGATTCGGAGTGCCAAAATCCAGAAAGATACCTCGTCAAGTGCAGTGAAGAAGCCATTCATGGGTAAGAAGGAGGTCAATGCCATTTATAGCCCAAGAGGTCAGAGCAGAGCTGAACGCCATCCAACGGTAGGGGCTGTGATGATACCTAGGCCTGCGACTACTCAACAAAACAATCAGCAAAGGGTAGAAAGACCGCCAAGGTAGTTCACCCGGATTAATATGATGTTGACTGAGGTCTTACCCCATCTATTAAGATCCAACTTGGAAACCTTAAAGGAGGCTCCCAAGAATCCTAACACCTTATCTACTTGTTATAATCCAAACGCTCGGTGTGCTTACCATTCTGAGAGTCTAGGCCACGATACAAATGATTGTTGGGCTCTGATAAATAAGATACAGAATCTGATCGAAGCCAAGGAAATTGAGTTTGATGCTCCGAAGAAGCCTAATGTCATAACTGATCCCATGCCCAAGCACAACCGTGGTGTTAATGCCGTTGATACTGATCTATTTGTTACCTCTGTTGATGAAGTTTCTACTTCCCTCGCGATTGTCAAGAAGAATTTTTTGCTAGCCAGTTTATTTCCGGGCTATGGTGAAGGTTGCCACATGTGTTTATCTCTACCTTCTGGATGTTATTTGCTGAAAGCAGGTGTTCAACGCCTGATGGATAGCAGAGATATTTTGTTTGAAAAGACTCCAATTCCGACTGTTCCACATGAAGATGTTGCTATCATAACCATTTTCTCCAATCCTTCCAAGGTCTCCTCTAAAAAACCTGTTAGGATTACACCTGCTCCAAGAATTACTCCGTTGATAATCACTTTTCCTGGTCCTGTACCCTACTCCTCGGACAAAGCTGTCCCTCGGAATTATGGTGTCGACGTTTACTATCATGGCGTCAAACAGGATTTGAAAATTGAAGAGGTTGATCCCGATATCAGTAACATTCTTGGGACCAGCAAGGTTACCCGAAGTGGAAGGGTTTTCTCTCCCGAGATCTCCTCGAAGACTGTTGCTAAGCCTATTGTTATTCCATCTGTTGTTTCTGCCAGTACTTCTGTTACTACTCCCATCCTTACTCCATTCATTACCCCTGCCGATGAGTCATCTGGGACTCGGGGCAAGGTAGCCATAGGTGAGCCTGCCCGGACGGAGGCGCCTAGAAAAGTGGTTTTGGAATCTTCTAAGCAAGAAGTGGAGGAAATTTTAAAAATAATCAAGAAGAGCAATGATCAGTGCATTTTGATGCACATTCTTCCATGATTGTACTTATGCATTTCCATAGTTTGTTTAGCTTTTTATTTTATTTTATAGTGTTTTTCTATTTTAGTTTATTTCTACTCTTATTTGATTTTCGCACTTTATTTTCAGCATTAGCAGTCTGCACGAATAAATTCATAACTTGAGCTACGGGAGAAGAAATGAGGCGTGCTACCAGTCATTAGAAAGCTAAGTGAAAGAGCTATGATTTTTGTTTTGAAGTCGAGAGATGAATCGGACTGTAGCAGTGCCATAAAATTCGTTGAAATTGTAGCATTTTATATTTAAGTTTTGGGTCATTTGTTTTGGGCCTGAGTTATGTTTTCGACCCAGTTGGGTTATGAGCCAAATCCTTGTCCTTGCTATACCTAGCAGCCGCTACAGTAATTTTATTTTGACCTTTTCATTATTAAAAAAAAAAATACATTTTTCTTTTACGCTTGAATGAAGAACTAATCATCTAGAGTTGATCTACTGTAATCGTGTTCCGATACTTTGAGATTTTTAACTTATCAATTCAATTTAGTTTCTCTTTCAATTCTATTTTATGAAATTGCATTTGTTTAATCTGTTATTTCATGGAATGTCTTGATTAAATTCGTATGATTGAATTCCTAATCTTTAATTGTTGTTTACGTCGCTTAGTCGTTAAATCGCGTTTTATATCGTGTTTGCTTAATTCACGATTGTATTAATCCGTTTTCTTAATTCAGAATGGCAATTCAATCTATTTTATATCTATTGCTCTTGTCAATTGGTATTGAAATCGAATAGAGGTCAAAGCCGCTTAGGGAATTGGTAAGTTAAAAACCAATGATTAGCAGGAACCAGAAAATAGTAGATCGACTTATTTTTATAATCACTTATTTGCTCAGCTCTTTAAAAATTGATCCTGAATTAAATTTCCCATAATCACTTATGTTAGTTAATATCAATACAAGAATCCTCGCGATACGATACTCGAGTCACTGTCGCTAAACTATATTTTTTTTAAAGTAATTCGTTTTTGATCCGCCCGCGACAGCAGATCAAATTGGCGCCGTTGCCGGGGATTCTTGTTTTTATTAACTGATATTATAGTCATAGGTTTAGTGTTCTTGTTATTTTTTCTTGATTTTTTTTGTTGTTTTGTTTTGTTTGTTGATTTTCAAGATTGCAATTCCGGTTGCAGTACAGTTTTTCAACCTGTCAGGTAAGTTTAGAAGTTACTGTTTCGATTTGCTCCGAATTTTTTCCACAAAGTCAGCAAAAATTCGACGAACATTAATCTTTTAGAATAGAATTCTAAAAGAATTTGACCCTCAAAATCGAAAAGTCGTCTTTTTTTTTTCTATTTTAAAATAATTTTTTACTGTTTTCATAGTTTTGAAAAAATCCAAAAAAAATCTCAAAATTCTTATTTTGCTTCATTAGTTTAAATTTTGTATTTTTATATTTTTTTGAATTTATTTTAATCGTTTTATTTCTTTCTATTTGTTTCTGCCTGTTTGGGACATGATTGGTATTTTTGTATTTATTGATAAAATGGACGAACAAAGAACTTTGAGGCAGTTGGCTGGCCTTGATGTGAGCTATAATGGTTTATGTATTGACTATCTTGTAGCTGATACACCTTTTGAATCGAAATCTGATTTAATACACTTGTTGTCAAAGCTTAATAGTCTTACAGGTGAGGATCCGCATAAGCATCTGATGGAATTCCAAGTTGTGTGCTCAGAACCTTCAGAACCTTCGCTAGAGGACATTGTCAAACAAATGGCTGCAAATAATCTCCAGTATGAACAACAAATAGATTCTACTCTCCAGACTTTGCAAACACAGATTGAACAACTTGCCTCTTTGATGAATATCATGCAACAAGCTCAAGGATCTAACCAACAACCTTTGGAATAGAATTCTGTTTTTCCAATAGAGTTGCTTTCTGAGACTGTTGATGATACTTGTATTGATTTATTTACAGCTGATTTTCCATCATTATCTGATTTTGATGATGTTTACTCTTGTGATGTTTATACTGATATTAAAATTTGCTCTGTTTGTGCTGAAATTGAGGTCGCCTTGCAAGTTGATATTCTTACTGCAGATGAGGTTACAAATGAAGTTGTTCATGTGGAAGAAGCTCTCGATACTCCGGCTGCCCGAAACAAACCATCCATTAAACAACCACCATTCCGAGAGCTGAAACTAATTCCTGAAAATCTTAATTATCCTTATCTAGAGATGAATGAAAAACTCCCGGTTATAATTTCTTCTAAACTTTATTTTGATCAAGAAAGTAAATTTTTGTAGGTTTTGAAGAAGCATAAGAAAGGTATTGGATGGAACTTAGATGATATTTAGGATATTAGTCCATCCACGTGCATGCATAGGATCCCACTTGAAGATATAGAAAAAGCAGTGAGGAAGCCCCATAACCTTTTAATCCTTAATGTTGTGAAAGATGATATCATGTTCACGTGTCCATTTGACACTTTTACTTTTAGAAGAACATTCTTTGATCCAGGAATAAAAAGTGAAGGTACTCATAAAAATTGCAAAGTCAAAGGACATCGCCTCAAGCTATTCCATGAGAGTCCCATGTTAGAAGAGGAAACTATAAAAGAACTCTCGTTGGGAAAGGCTACTTATGCAATCATCAACCCGCCTTGATTCCTCGGGTGTGTTCTTTCCTCTCTCCTCGCTCTTATTTTATGATTGTTTCTTTCATTGAAGACAATGTATGTTTTAAGTATGGGTGAAGGAATCATTTATTTGTTTTGTTTTCTTTGCTTTTGTTCTCTGTTTTCTTGTTTTGTTTTCAGTTATAAAAAAATGCATATTTTTGAAAGTTTTTGGTTATAGATTAATCTGAGGTTAATTGTGGAGACTTGGGAAAAGTTCACAAGATCGACATCATCTTAACACTATAAGTCTCATGCATATGGAAGTTAATTTGAATTTTTATTATGAGGTAGCCTTGAATTATCATCTTTTAATAGCTCTTGAGTAGTTTATTTCAGCAGTCAGCACCAGCTCACATGCACTCTACGTAGGGAAGCCGATGAAAATAAGTGAGTGATCCAAGTTTTATTTGAAAAAAAAGGAAAGAAAAAGGAATGCACCTTATAATTTTGGTGACCCTCACCCGATCACTTAATCCAACGGTCATAGAACCTACAAAAAAAAGTTGATAATAAGACTCGTTGTTAGTTGATTCAGCGATTTCTTGTGCTAAACTTGGTAGGGCGAATTATGGTCCAATCCCCCGTAACTACAACTTAGTATGCAAAGGGTTATGCCACGTAAGTACCAGAACCCCATGCAAAAAGGATCAGAGTCACTAACCGGTCGCCTTTCTATGAGTGTGTGGAGATAACGGGCTTAATGTGATTGCGCTTGAATGAAAAAGAGCAAAAAGGAGGATGAGTAAGTTAGGCTTTGGCATAATAATATGATTCGAATTAGTTTGTATATTTAAGAGACAAGATTAGTATTCCTACGATATCCTTAGTGTGTATGATTAGTACCTATTGATGCAATCTTAACCGAATAAGAGTTTGTAGCCTAGAATGAGTAGCTGATGATGCTGTTGTGTTTCTTTTGATTTTATTTTGCTCGGAGTGCAAAAGTTCAAGTGTAGGGGAATTTGATCAGTGCATTTTGATGCATATTCTTCCATGATTGTACTTATGCATTTCCATGGTTTGTTTAGCTTATTTTTGTATTTTATACTATTTTTCTATTTTAGTTTATTTCTACTCTTATTTGATTTTCGCACTTTATTTTCAACATTAGCAGTCTGCACGAATAAATTCATAACTTGAGCTACGGGAGTCGAAATGAGGCGTGCTACCAATCGTTGGAAAGCTAAGAGAAAGAGATATGATTTTCAATCTGAAGTCGAGAGCTGAATCAGAGTGTAGCAGTGCCATAAAATTAGTTGAAGTTGCAGCATTTTATATTTAAGTTTTGGGTCATTTGTTTTGGGCCTGAGTTATGTTTTCGACCCAGTTGGGTTATGAACCAAATCCTTGTCCTTGCTATACCTAGAAGCCTCTACAGTAATTTTATTTTGACCTTTTCATTATTCAGAAAAAATACATTTTCCTTTTACGCTTGAATGAAGAACTAATCATCCAGAGTTGATCTACTATAATCGTGTTCCGATGCTTTGAGATTTTTAACTTATCAATTCAATTTCGTTTCTCTTTCAATTCTATTTTATGAAATTCCATTTGCTTAATCTGTTATTTCATGGAATGTCTTGATTAAATTCATATGATTGTATTCCTAATCTTTAATCGTTGTTTACGTCGCTTAGTCGTTAAATCGCGTTTTATATCGTGTTTGCTTAATTCACGATTGTATTAATCCGTTTGCTTAATTCGAAATGGGAATTCAATCTATTTTATATCTATTGCGCTTGTCAATTGGTATTGAAATCGAATAGAGGTCGAAGCCTCTTACGGAATTGGAAAGTTAAAAACCAATAATTAGCAGGAACCTGAAAATAGTAGATCGACTTATTTTTATAATCACTTATTTTAATCACTTATTTGCTCAGCTCTTTAAAAATTGATCCTGAATTAAATTTCCCATTATCACTTATGTTGGTTAATAACAACACAAGAATCCTCGCGATACGATACTCGAGTCACTGTCGCTAAACTATATTTTTTTTAAAGTAATTCGTTTTTGATCCGCCCGCGACAACAGATCAAGCGACTACAATATGGTCGATCAGCTGGGGAAGACCCCTTCGAAGATATCAATGTTGTCTCTGCTGTTTTGTTCCGAGGCCCATGCAAAGGCCTTGATTGCATTTCCAAAAACTGTGCATGTACCGCAAGAAACCTCCGCTGACCAATTCAAGGACTGTGTGGCCAGTTTGACTGTTGACAATGGGTTGGGTTTTTCAGATGCCGATTTGACGCCAAAGGGGAGAAAAAATAATGATGTTCTGCATGTCTCGATTGAATGCAGGGGCACTACCATGGCTCATGTGCTAGTGGACACTGGATCGTCACTGAATGTTCTGCCTAAGAAGGCTCTTGATAGACTAGATTGTGAAGGCTTGACCTTAAAGCCCAGTAACATTGTGGTGAGGGATTTCGATGGTTCAAAAATAATGGTGCATGGGGAGGTGGACATCCCTGTCAAAGTGGGTTCCCAGACCTTTGGATCCACCTTCTATATGATGGATATCAGGCCATCGTACTCTTGTTTATTGGGGTCGTCCTTGGATCTATGAAGCTGGGGCCGTTACTTCTACGCTGCACCAAATGCTGAAGTATCCAATGAAAGGGAAGATTGTCGCCGTGCATGGTGAAGAAGACTATATGGTAAGCCACCTGAACTCTTTCAGGTATGTGGAGATGGACAGGGAGTTCATAGAGACCCCTTGTCAAAACTTTGAAGAGGTTCCCCAGATCATGGCATCAACCGAGACTATCACCAGCACCAAACCTCCTTTGAAGATGGCTTCTCTCAAGGACACCAGAGCAGTAGTTGAAGAAGGTGGGTGTACCTTTTGGGGACATCTCCCTAATTTTCCTCATAAAACTGACAAATTTTGTATGGGCTTTACTCCGGGAGCTCAAAGGGTTATTCGACATGCTTGGGCTGGAGGACCTCCCCTACGCATCAACAATCATGGGGTCAATACTATAGAAGACGATGATGAGGATTATGATATTGACAGCTGGATCTACCCTACTACCAACGGTGGACCTAGTAACTGGACGACCAGAGATTCCGTGCCAATTTCTTTTATTCAGCAATAATTGTCTTACTTGTTTTTCGAATTTGTAATAAACAATATAAACTCTACGGCCTTGTGTCTTACCTGAGGCACAATGGTTTATTTGTGAGGGTTATTATATGTCATTTTCATATGTCATCAATAAAACATTGGATGTTTCTTGCATACAAATTTTGCGCTCTCTGTTTTCTTTTCTGCTTTTTCACTTTATCAATACAGCTATACCCTTACACACAATCACACATCAAACTGCAGATCCATATCCACTATGGATCCCATTGATAACAATTCTGCTATTGTCAGTTATAACTTCAAAAATCCGATCAACCAAGCCGGGGATGAAGGTGAGGAAGATTGTGAGGTGCCTGGATAACTTGCTAGGCTGTTACAGCAGGAAGAGAGAGCTATACAGCCTCATGAAGAGCCAGTTGAGACGATAAACTTGGGCATAGAGGTAGACAAAAAAGAAGTCAAGATCGGCACAAATATGGAGATTAATATCAAACAGCGGTTGATACAGATGTTGCATGACTATGTTGAGATCTTTGCCTGGTCATATGAAGATATGCCTGGTTTAGACACTGATATTGTGGTACATCGTCTTCCGACTAAAGAAGATTGTCCTCCGGTTAAGAAAAAGGTCCGTCGTATGAACCCTGAAATGTCAGAGAAGATTAAAGAAGAGGTCATGAAACAGTTCAACGCTGGGTTCCTAACTGTCACCTCCTATCCGAAGTGGGTTTCTAACGTTGTTTCAGTACCTAAGAAGGATGGTAAGGTACGAATGTGTGTCGACTATAGAGACCTGAACAGGGCAAGCCCCAAGGATGACTTCCCGCTTCCCCACATCGATGTCCTGGTTGACAACACCGCACAACACAAGATCTTTTCCTTCATGGATTATTTCTTTGGGTACAATCAGATCAAGATGGCTCCTGAAGACATGGAGAAGACAACCTTTGTCACACAGTGGGGCACTTTCTGTTACAAGGTGATGCCTTTTGGATTGAAGAATGCTGGGGCAACTTATCAGCGAGTCATGGTAGCTTTGTTCTACGATATGATCCACCATGAGATAGAGGTTTATGTCGATGACATGATAGCCAAGTCTCAAACCAAGGAAGAACAGCTTGATCATCTACAAAATCTGTTTGACAGGTTGAACACATACAAGTTGAGGTTGAATCCGAACAAGTGAACCTTCGGGGTAAGGTCTGGTAAGCTTCTGGGGTTCATCGTCAGTGACAAAGGTATTCAGGTAGACCCTACAAAGGTAAAGGCCATACAAGAGATGTCGGCTCCCCGTACTGAGAAGGAAGTCAGAAGTTTCTTGGGATGCCTAAATTATATCTCCAGGTTCATTTCACATATGACTGCTACTTGTGAGCCAATCTTCAAGCTCCTGAAGAAAGATCAAGTGGTAAAATGTAATGACGAATTCCAGTCTGCTTTCGAAAGAATCAAGGAGTACCTTCAAGAACCACCAATTCTGATGCCTCTGATTGAAGGAAGACCTTTGATATTATACTTAATAGTGCTAGACAATTCAATGGGGTGTGTGCTGGGGCAGCATGACGAGTCTGGTCGAAAAGAGCATGCAACATACTACCTTAGCAAAAAGTTTACCGACTGTGAGACAAGGTACTCACTGCTCGAGAAAACTTGCTGCACTTTGGCATGGGCTGCTCGCCGACTAAGACAATATATGTTGACTCACACTACTTTGTTGATATCTAAGATAGATCCAATCAAATACATCTTCGAGAAGCCCGCTTTCTCCGGAAGAATAGCAAGATGGCAAATGATCTTAACCAAATACGATATCCAATACACAACCCAGAAAGCAATCAAGGGAAGTGTATTAGATGATCATTTGGCTCATCAGGCCGTGGATGACTACCAGTTTGTGAATTTTGAGTTCCCGGACAAGAATATTATGCTAGTAACTAACTGTGAAGAACCTGGACCAGATGAAGGACCTGAAGAAGGATCCCGATGGACCATGGTTTTTGATGGAGCCTCGAATGCACTTGGTAATAGCATTGGTGTTGTAATTATATCTCCCGAGGGCTTTCATACTCCTTTCATTGTCCGACTATGCTTCAACTGTACTAATAACATGGCGGAGTATGAAGCCTGTATCATGGGCCTCAAAGCGGCTATCGACCTAAGGATCAAATTCTTGAGCGTCTTCGGGGATTCAGCCTTGGTGATAAGTCAAATCAAAGGAGAGTGGGACACGAAGCATCCGAATCTCATCCTATACAAAGAGCACGTACTAACATTTCTCCCACACTTTGAGGAGGTAACTTTTGAACATTTCCCACGAGAGGAGAATCAGTTAGCAGATGCACTAGATACCATGTATTATATGTTCAAGGTCATGTGGGACTACGAAGCTCCCTGAATCACCATTGAGAGGTTGGATGAACCAGCGCACTGCTTTGAGATCGATACTGAAGAGGTAGCAGATAAACCTTGGTTTCACGAAGTAAAAAGGTATCTTGAGGCTCAAGAGTATCCGAGGGGGCATTAGTCAATGATAAGAAGTTTCTGAGAAGGTTCTCCACATAATTCTTCCTCAGTAATGGAATCCTCTACAAGCGCAACCATGACTCTACCTTACTACGGCGTGTAGACAAGAACGAAGCAGAAAGGATTATGGAAGATCTACATGAAGGTACCTTTCGAACCCATTCAAGTGGACATACCATGGCTAAGAAGATCCTACAGTAAGGATACTATTGGTTCACTATGGAAGCAGATTGTTATCAGCACTCCCAAACTTGCCACAAGTTCCAGATCTATGCTGATAAGGTGCATGTGCCTCCGGTTCCTCTGAATGTCTTGACGGTTCCTTGGCCCTTTGCAATGTGGGGAATTTACATGATTGGAGAGATTAGACCTACCGCTTCCAATGGGAATCGCTTCATCCTGGTGGCCATTGATTACTTCACGAAGTGGGTTGAAGCCGCCTCCTTTACTACTATTACCAAGATTGTTGTGGCGCGGTTTATCAAGCATAACCTAATATGTCGGTACTGTGTGCCAGAGAGAATCATCACCGCGAATGGTAAGAATCTCAACAACACAATGATCACCGAACTCTGTAAGCAATTCAAGATACAACATTATAACTTTTCTCCCTATCGGCTGAAGATGAACGGTGTTGTTGAAGCTCCTAATAAGAACATCAAAAAGATTATACAGAAGATGACGGTGACATACAAAAACTGGCATGAGATGTTACAATTTTCTCTTCATGGGTACCACACCTCCGCGTGAACATCGATAGGGGCAACACCCTACTCTCTAGTATATGGCATGGAGGCGGTCCTGCCTATTGAGGTTCAGATCCCTTCTTTAAGGAATATGAAGGATACAGGTTTGAGAGAAGACGATTGGATCAAGACTCGACTTGATCAACTGAATATGATCGATGAGAAGAGACTTACTACTGTCTACCATGGTCAAATGTATAAAAAACGGATGATCAAGGCTTTCAACAAAAAAGTCAAACGCCAAGAATATCAAGTTGGGGATCTAGTGATCAAGCGCATCATACTACCGCAAGGTGATCCCAGGGGAAAATGGACTCCCACATACGAAGGGCCATTTATGATCAAAAACATTTTCTTGGGTGGAGCCATGATTCTAACCACCATGGACGGTGACGACCTTCCTCAACCTGTCAATGCAGACATAGTGAAAAGATACTACGCATGATTAAAGATATGCTAGGTTGAATGGCCTAGGCAAAAATAAGGGCTTCCCAGCGAACCAAAAGTGTTCGGGCAAAATTAGGGATGAAAATGAAAAATTTGTACACCCGACAAGTCGAAAACCTAAAAAGACGGCTTGGGCAAAAAAGGGTATCCCGGTGGACTGAAAACACGAAAGGGCAGTCTAGGAAAAAATTAGGCATGTAAAGCGTATCACTATGTCCCATTAGATCACCTTGCGACCAGACCTCAGTATCAACTATCAAGCTCGAACGGCACCAATCAATCTAATCAGCTTCAGACAATCAACAAAGTGATGAGACGCTCGAAGAAATAGCGGCAATAGCAGAATTGAAACTTAACGGGATTATTGCACATAGCTGTTTTCTTTTCATTGTACACAATATTGTATAAATTTCATTTTCATGGCGGAATTCTCTTACTAGAGCGTCAACTTCCTTGTATAAAAAATGCCTGTTATTGGCCAATTTCGAAAATTAATACAAGTCATTTTTATAAAACCATTTGTTTTTCTTTTTCTATTTTGTTTCGCAAAAACGTCCAATGATTTATTCTTGACATATGCATTTGAATATAATCGCTATTCACAAATATCTGCATAGGAAACGAAAAGACAATTGCTCGTAACTTAAGAAACAGGGGCAAAAACTAAAGAAAAATCATGTCAAGCCCGACAGTTACTCTGTTCAGCAGGTACAGGGGTAGAGACAGCTTTGAAACGAAGTCACCATTACATACGCCCCGGTGACATCTACACTTCCCACAAAGTAGAGGTAATCAAAGTGTTGATATCAGTTTCCCTAAACAGGAGTTACTATCCCCAACCAAGTTCGTTCAGAGAGCCGACATCTATGTTCCCCAGCCGAATTTTATAGTCGCGAGAGGTTCATAAATTTGTCTCCCAAGTAGAGTTTATTTCTCTGAACGCAGAAGCTCACCCCCCAACAGAGCTTATTACTTCAGCTACAGAAGTTCACCTTCCAACATAGTTATTCCCCCGAAGAGTTATTCTTAAGCAGAGTCTCTCCCTGATAGAATATTCGTAAACAAGGAATAAATCCCCAGCATAATCATCTCCGATTCACCTTCCCCAGCGGAAATGAAGGGTTCAACGTCCTAATGCTCTCCAGTAGCAGTTCGGGATTTATTTTCCCCGATTAAAAATTATCGCAAGAGCATCTCATATTCATACATCATGGCATACACATACATATTGCATACAACATAATCTCATTTATTTAGAGAACATCATCACGCAATGCATTTCATGCATCGCATATAATTAATCTTGTACATTTTCAGGAAAGATGGTTATCATCAACAATTACAACAATTCAAGATTAAATCCATGAAGCTATACATGTCATATATGTAGACATCTAATGGAAAATCAGTTCCCGAAACCAAACGGGCAACTAACCTATGTGATCAGATGAAGTAATCCTACGAACCATGTTCCTTCTCATAAGCCCTACTATCCAGGCTTTCATCTCGAAGTAACCCTATGACCTAAGTTCCTTCTCATAAGACCTACTATACAGGCTTTCATCTCGAAGTAACCCTACTATCCAGGTTCCTTCTCATAAGCCCTACTATCTAGGCTTTCATCTCGAAGTAACCCTATGATCCAGGTTCCTTCTCATAAGCCCTACTATCCAGGCTTTCATCCCGAAGTAACCCTACTATCCAGGTTCCTTTTCATAAGCCCTACTATCCAGGCTTTCATCTCGAAGTAACCCTACTATCTAGGTCCCTTCTCATAAGACCTACTATCCAGGCTTTCATCTCGAAGTAACTCTACTATCCAGGTTCCTTCTCATAGCCCTACTATCCAGGCTTTCATCTCGAAGTAACCCTACTATCCAGGTTCCTTCTCATAGCCCTAATATCCAGGCTTCCATCTCGAAGTAACCCTACTATCCAGGTTCCTTCTCATAGCCCTACTATCTAGGCTTTCAACTCGAATTAACCTTACTATCCAGGTTCCTTCTCATAGCCCTACTATCCAGGATTTCATCTCGAAGTAAACCTACTATCCAGGTTCCTTCTCATAGCCCTACTATCCAGGCTTTCATCTCGAAGTAACCCTACTATCCAGGTTCCTTATCATAGACCTACTATCCAGGCCTTCATCTCGAAGCAGCCCTACTATCTAGGCTTTAATTTTGAAGTAACCCTACTATCTAGGTTCCTTATCTTTTATCTCCAGACAACAGTTTACAACACTGTAAGACCTGGACCCGACCATATACGGTCGATTTCACATTTCCCCAGTAAGTCGTTGTGCAGCCTGGACCCTGACCAGATAAGCAGTTCACTTCTGCCTCCTCAATCAAGAGTTAATTCCCCAGTAGAGTAATGGACAACCGAAGCTCCTAGACTCTATTTCCCAAGACATAAATCAACATTCCTTGGGAAAGTCCTCCTTAACGGCAGGTATAGAAATTCTCGCAAAGGAATCTCTTATGCAACTGATATCTTTTCTTGAAGGCATGTTTAAGCCCATCTCTGATGACTCTCTGTCGCCTTCCAAATGGCATCCGTAAGCCCATTTCTAACATCATCAACCAACAATGTTACTTCATGCGAGTGAAAATTTCTGGGCACTCTAATGTTCAATCCTCTTCCACCTTCAGATCATGAAAGGCAGACAAGCCAATCTAGATCCTCAAGTTTAAGAAGATTGAATAGGGGCAGCTGTTGTACCCCGACATTTTCCCTCCCATTTTTACTCAAAACATATTCCCAGAGGTCCTCAATTGCTTAAGTTGACTAAGGATTGACCAGACAAATCCTCCTCCTAAGACAATGAGCTTCAAACTAGGGTTTTACTCCTCATCAATATGTTTGAGTTCCAAGGGTCCCAATTGGTCTCCATTGCCCTAATATATCCCCAATATCATTCATGTCAAGTATCACACCTTGCACCATAAGTTTGCTAAGTCAACTGCTCAAATGCCTGAAAAACAATTGTACTAGGTCAAAAGTCAACTTTGACCCTCATACAGTCAAACTTCAAGATTTTTGGTCAAACATCAAAATTTTGAAGTAACATCCATCATTTGATCAAGGGTTGATCATGATTCCTCAAGGAATGTTCCTAATTCATCAAAACTCAAAAGTTACTAAATTAGGGTTACTATAGGAAAAGTTAACCAAACTTTGACCAGACATAACTTTCTCATACTTTATCAGAAATTTCTCATCCAAGGCTCATTTTGAAGAGAATCCAATTCCCTGCAAATTATCTTCAGCCTTCAAGTTCAAAAATTGCACTCATGAAAAGATATAAATTCAGACATTATAGGTCATTTCAAAAAGTCAACAAAAACACCTTTTGGGTCAAAGCTTCTTACATAAACATGAAAGATCCAATTTAGATGAAACTAAAAGGGTTCTTTAGAGGACATCCCGTGCTTTCTAAAAAGTCTAAGAACACCCTCTTAGGGTAAAAATTGAGAGAGATGTGCATTGTCAAAGTTGACCATTTTTGGAAATTTGCCCAAAGTCAACATTATTCAAAATTGATTTTTTTTTCAAATGAGCCCATGTTTTCTTGTTTGAAACTTGTTCCTAAGAGTACCCACGACCCCTGAACTTATTCACTCATTATTTTATTATTTTTATTATTTGTTTTGATTTTTTATTCATTTAAATAAAAATAAATCAATTTAAATAATGGAATAATGAAATAAAATCTAAGATTTGATTTTATGAGCATATTATGAGTCTATGAACAGCTAGCAAATTAGAAAATTCGTGCAAAAGATAATTGATTGGAAAAGATCATGATTTGGCTTGTTTTAGAAACAAATAATGCAAGGAACAAAATCAAATCAAATCTCAATAGTTTGTGAAGATACAGTCCAATTTTGTTAACCTAAATCAGTCTATTATAAGTACATAACATTGCAAAAGCATAAGGACAAGGGTTGGTCGTGTAAACTGCAAGAACAAAAACTCAATTTTTGGACAAAAAGTGAGAATCAAATTTCGTTATACAGGGCGATTCAAAGTGTTTCAAGGCCAACAATCTATTCCTGGCAATCTCCTGAAGCTAATAACATTGTTTGCACGCGTCAAAACACCCCGAATCACTCCTTAAAGATTCACGAGTTTACAAGGTCGTTTTAGAACTTTCAAATACAAGAACGATTGGCTCTAAAGATGGACACCATCATGATCAAAGGATTTGATGGACACCAACGCTGTGCTAGGCCATTGGGTTGGGCTTTTTGGACAGAATTCAGCTTGCAACCCTTCAATCTGGGTTGCACCCCCACTAGGCCCACTATTTCTTTTTAATTTCTTTTATTTCTTTTAATTATTTGTTTAATTATTTTTACAAAAATAAAAATCATTTTTTATTAAATCAAAAAAATCACAAAAAATCACAAAAACATTAAAATCAGATTTTTCATAAAATATTTCATTTCATTAATTAATTAGATTAATTTAACAAGGATAATTTAAATTCTTTTTTTCTATAATTAAAATCAATTAGAAAATTATGGTTAATTTCCAAATATTTAATTTCCTCAATAAAAAAATAACAAATATTTTCTTTGATTTCCTTTGATTTTAGACTTTGATTCCCGTATTTAAATCGTCGCGCACGCAATATTTTATTTTTAATTCCAATTATTATATTTGCTTCGGGTTTGTAATAGATTTTAATTAGGGTTTATTTTACTGCTTATCATTTTACTGTTAATTCCCCAGTTTTTTTTGGTTATGTAACCCCCTCCCCGAAGCCTTGTAATAACGTAGATTTACTTTTCCGCTTTTAATTTTCTGCAACTATAAACTGTTAAATGATTGATAATAGGGTTGTATGGAAAGATAACGATTAAATGAACATAGAAAACCCTAATTGTGCAAAGATAAATAAACTGAAAAATAAACACTTGCACATGCTCACTCTTAGGGTTTTCCCCACTTCGGTTGCCTTCGGTAAACGATCATGAAGTATAGGGAGTCTTAGTGGTTGTCATCTAGTCCCAAAAGATAAAAAATGACCCATTCGAATGTTGCCTCAGAAAGATCTTTAGGACTCTAGGGTAATTACTAAGGTTTCCTAACCATTGCTTTAGTGATCGTAATTGTCCCTTTCGTCCCTTACAATTGTCCCTTGAACTCCAACGATGGAGCTACCTACTCCTTAATATTAGGATAGCGCCGTCTAAAGGAAATAAGAAAACGAACATACTTTTTCGAGTAGGTAGAAACTTTTAGGTACTTGCTAAAAACAACATTTTTTACACTTACACTTTCAAACAAGCTTTTCAAACTAAAGTTTTCACAAACATTTTATCACACCCTTGAGGACTGATACAGGGGTTACCATAAAATGAAACGCCGCACTAAGGCAAAATTTCAAAACTTTTTCAAAAACACAAACACACGAAAGCAATTTCAAAAATGAGCAAATACCTAAGAGCCCATGGAAAACCATGGATAGAAAGGGTGCTAACACCTTCCCTTTCTATAATTTAACCCCCGTACTCAGAAATATCTCGAAAAAGGTTTTTTTTCTGTTTTTTTAGCTTTTCCTTTGTTGGATAAAATAAAAGCCGGTGTTGACTCTTGCTTACCGTGACATTTGCGAACAAAAAACGCAAACCAGTAAAAATAGTCTGTTCTGCCACCGTATCACAGATCATCACAGATAATGGTACCAATCTTAACAATTCTATAATCAAAGAACTTTGCATGCAGTTCAAGATTAAACACCATAATTCTTCTCCGTGTTGACCAAAGATGAATGGCGCAGTGGAAGTCGCCAATAAGAATATTAAGAAGATTTTGCAGAAGATGATGGTGATGTATGTTGTACCCCAAAATTTTCCCTCCCATATTTCTCAAAACATTTCAAGAAAGATCCACAAGTTGCTCAAGATAGTCCAAGGGTTGGCCAGATAAGCTCCCTCCTAAGGCAGTCTACCTCAAATTAGGGTTTCATATTGCATTAAGATGTTTGAGTCCAAGGGGTCCCAAATGCTCACCATTGTACTAATATGTTCTCAAGATCATCCATGTCAAGTTTCAAGCCTTGCAGAGAAAATTTGCTCAATCAATTGCTCAAAGGCCTAAAAATCGACTGTGCTAGGGTAAAAGTCAACTATGGTCCACATACAGTCAAACTTCAATACTTTTGGTCAACATACTCATTTTTAAGTATATTTAATCATTTGATCAAGGGTTGATCATGATTCGTCAAGGATTTCTCATAATTCATCAAGAACCAAAAGTTGCTAAATTAGGGTTTTGCAGGAAAAGTCAACTCAACTTTGAACAAGCATAACTTTCTCATACTTTATGATAAATGACCCATACAAATCTCATTTTGAAGATAAGGCCATGATCTACAATCCATATTCATCTCCCAAGTTCAAAATATGCACTCACAAGAAGTTATGAATTTGGACATTATAGGTCATTTTGAAAAGTCAACAAAAACACCTTTTTTGTCAAAGCTTCATACATGAGAATGGGATATAAAATTGAGATGAGACCAAAAGGGTTGCTTAGAGGACATCTCAAGATTTCTAAAAAGTCCAATAACACACTCAAAGAGTCAAAATGGAGGAATTTGTGCATTGGTGAAGTTGACCTTTTTTGCAAAATTGCCAAAAGTCAACTATGCCTAAAACTTCAAATTTTGCCAAATGGGCCCAATCTTTTTCACTTATTTTGAGTTGGAAACATGGTCCACGAGCCTTATCCTTTGCCACTTGTCATTATCTTATTTTGATTATTTATTTTTATTTTTATTTGAATTAAATCATTTTAAATATAAAGAAATCATAGAAAATCCAAAACATTGAAATTCAAAGAATTGGTACATGTTTCAGGTCTTAATATCCAACTAGCATGAGATCAAATTCGTGTAAAGGCATGAGGTGCACAAAAAGATTGGATTTGGAATATTTTTGGAATGGTTTTCAAGTGTATAAATCAAAATCAAAAGCATTGATGGAAGAAGATTGTGATCATTCTTTCAACCCTAATCCATTCCTCAATACATAAGGAGTGTGTGCAGACCAAAAGAGAGGTGAGAAGGAGGCGCAGCAAGGAGAACCAGCATTCCTAAAAAACAGTCCCGGTTTTGGCCACCGTATCACAGAATTGGCGACTCTGCTGAGGAGTTAATAAATGGGGTGTACCTTAGGATTAGTTCATGCTATTTGTTTTCTATTGTTCGATTTGATTGCTTTATCTTTGTGGGCTTTGTATCGGAGATACTGTAGATCCTAACCCGGATCTGGGGATACCTTTTAGGTAAGTAGAAATACACTGTGAGGGAACTGTACGGCGTAGACTGATACAGTTGAAGCAGTAGCTACATTGATGTGGCACATTAGTTGGTACTGATATCCCTTGTGGAGAAACAAGGAGAATATGGGGCTGCTATATGGATCATTAAGCATCAACTGACCTTAGAACATATAATTGACCAACTTGGCCATAGAAAGTAGCAATATGCTACACTCATTGAGACCATGCTCTCGCGATGGTTCCGGCTGCAAGAAAAGATTGCGTGAGATGAAACTATGGCCGATAGAGGCTGGTCAGTGATATTGAGAACCTCTAGAACCCGATTACTATTATTAGGAGAAGTTGAACCAACTAAACTAAAAGAGGGTAGTACCTAAACTATATGCCAGCCTGAAATTTAAGGGTTACTGTGTGACTTGTTTTCCTTTACCATGTTTGCTATCTGTGATACCTGTGGTGTGTTTTTATCATGGCATCATGCATCATGACATCGCATGCATATTTCATTAGACTAACCATTTCAAAGACCGAGGGGATTCATCTTTGTTCTGTTTTGCAGATCATGGCTTCTATGCACAGAAATACCATTCGAGTCAACTTCTTGCAAGTCCCTGCTCAGCTTAGAGAGTTGGTTTCAAAAGTTCCTGATACTTCCTCCTTTGTTAGAAGACATGGTCATCTCCTTAGCCTGGTCACTTCCAAGTTGGATGAGCAAATGATGAGTGTGTTGTTCTAGTTCTTTGACCTGTTGCATCACTGTTTCACCTTCCCAGACTATCAGTTGGTCCCTACTTTGGAGGAGTTTTCTGACTTACTGGGCATATCTATTCTAGAGCAGACACCTTTTACAGGTTTGGAGATAGCTCCTAGGCCAGAGGATATTGCTTCAGCCCTACATCTAAAAATGGCTGATGTAGTATCTAACTGGGAGATTCAGAGTGGGGTTAAAGGTTTCTTGGCTAAGTTCTTGGTCGATCAAGCTCAACAGTTCTGGGATAGTTTGGACTTTCAAGCATTTAAAGACATCTTGGCTCTCCTCATATATGGCTTGGTGCTATTCTCGAATCCAGATTCTTTCATAGATGTGAACACAGTCAAGATCTTCATGTCTCGTAACCCGGTGCCTACTCTTCTAGGTGACATCCTGCATGCTCTTTATACCCGTACTGTGAGGAGAATGGGAACTCTCATGTGCTGTACACCGCTGTTGGCGAGGTGGTTTATTTTGCACCTCCCCAAATCTGTATTGAAGAATGAGGAAGGTGTAGGTTGGGCTTACAGAATCATGTCCCTTGCTCATACGGACATCCTTTGGAGTTCTAAAGACATGGAAAGGGTAGCTGTCATTGATCGGTGTGGGGAATACCCCAATGTTCCATTATTTGGCTTTACGACAGTTTGGACGAGCTCGAAGAGACGGTCCTCATGAGTTGCTGCTTACAGGCATTGTCTTTGACTACAGGGGGGATGTTAAGGGACATCGCCGCAGGTTTATACGAGCCTGGGGCATGGTGAACAGGTCTGATCCACATGAGCTAGGAATGAAGACTTCTCTCCCGATGCAACCGTATCTCCATTAGGTTCGAGCCCATGCTCAAAAGCTGGGAATGCCATATGAAGCTATTTTGCCAGTGATTGTGGAGCATACTAACGAAGAAGGGGTTCCTTATACAGTCCTCCATCCCTATATGCCTACTGATTTGGGGGCATTGAAGAGATCTTGGATCCAGCTAAAGGAAGAAAGGGATACCTACAGAGAGAAGTATCATGAGCAGGAGAGGAAGATCCTGAAGCTTACAAGGCAGCTTGAGAATGAAAGGACAATCAACGATTATGTCAGCACGAAGGGAAAACGACCATGGGATTTCTGATGTCTTATTTTGTTTCTAGTTTAGATTTGCTTTTCAGTATTTCTTTTGTAACGCCTTAAAGGAATTTGTTAAACATTGTTACAAGTTTTAATCTAATAAAGTGTGTTTTATTTTGGTTTACAAATTTGAATCTCCCTAAGTCTTTGAAATCATTTCATACACATTCCATTACCATGCACCTCATTACAGGTACCATTACAGGTTTCTTATCTTCTCCGCTGTTTATTTCAGCGCAAAATGTCTTCTGAAACACCTACTGATCAAGCTATTAAGGCTCTTCAAGCTCTGAATGCTCAGTTCCAGGAGATGTTCTTGAACTTGGCCAAGAGTCAACAGGATTTGAAGACTCTCATCTTGAAGGAGAAGAAGAAGAAGAAGAAGAAGAAGAAGAAGAAGAAGGTGGTCCTCCTGAACATGGGTCATAGATTTGGGAACAAGTTGAGACAGGAAGCTGATTTATCTCATTCATCTGGAGGAGGAGAGAATCAAGAGGAAAGAAAGGGTCCTAGCCCTGTGGTCTCCGATAATGACACTGATTTTGATGAAGACCAGTATCCTCCTGCTGAGGATAGGTACAAACATTTGGAAGACCGTCTAAGTGCCATGGAGATTCAGAAGGTTTCCGGTTTGGGCTTTGGAGATCTGGGGCTAGCATCTGGGGTGGTGATCCCACACAAGTTTAAAGCACCTGTCTTTGCTAAGTATGACGGGGTATCCTGCCCGAAGCTACACCTCCGCTCATACGTCAGAAAGATTCAACCATACACTGCTGATAGGAACCTCTGGGTTCATTTCTTTCAAGATAGTCTGTCAGGGACTCAACTTGAATGGTTCTATCAACTGGAAGGAGCTAATGTCCGCAACTGGGAGGACCTTGTTGCTGCTTTTTACAAGAAATACCAGTATAATGCGACCTTGCTCCCACGCGTACTCAACTTCAGGGTATGTCTATGGGTGCGAGCGAAGGTTTTAAGGACTACGCTCAGAAGTGGAGGGATCTGGATGGAAGAGTACAACCCCTCTGTCTGATAGGGAGTTTATGGATATGTTTCTTGGGACTTTGTCAGGTCCATATTTCAATCATTTGATCGGTAGTTCATCGTCTGGGTCCACTGAATTGATAATGACTGGGGAGAGAGTAGAAGCTGGTATTAGAAGTGGCAAGATACAGAAAGGTGCTTCGTCAAGTACGGAAAAGAAGCCTTTCAAAAAAGAATC
This sequence comes from Vicia faba, assembly GCA_948472305.1. NCBI lineage: Eukaryota > Viridiplantae > Streptophyta > Magnoliopsida > Fabales > Fabaceae > Vicia > Vicia faba. The sequence continues at coordinate 225,053 of CATIWC010000649.1, read as the reverse complement.
TAGTGCAGTTTACAGCTCGAGGAGCCAAAATCGACCTGAGCGCCGCCAAGCAGTGAATGCGGTGGTAATATCAAGACCTACTATTGCCCCACAATGTAACAATCAGCAAAGAGTAGAGAGATCGCAAAGACAATATACTCGGCTCAGTATGACTTTATCTCAAATTCTGCTGCAGTTGTTGAAGACTAACTTGGTAATGCTGAGGGAAGCTCCGAAGAATCCCAGTACCACCTCTCCGCTGTATAACCCAAACGCCCGCTACGCTTATCACTCTGATAGCCCAGGGCGTGATACCAACAACTGTTGGGCCTTGAGGAATAAGGTGCAAGATTTGATTGAAGCTAAAGAAATTGAGTTTGATACACTGGAAAAGCCTAATGTCATAACGGCTCCTATGCCAAAACATGACGCGGGAGTCAATGCAATTGAAGATGACAATGAAGAGTGAGATTTCGGCAGCTGGATTTACCCGACTACCGACGGTGGCTTGAACAATTGGATGATGAAGGACTTCATGCCAGTTTCTTTTATTACACAGTAATAGAATTTTGTTTTGAGACTTGTAACAGACAATTTGAAACTTTTATGGCCCGGTGCCTTGCCCGAGACACCGTGGCTTTGTTTGTGAGGGCTTTATATTTGTCATTTCCATATATCATGAATAAAGCATTGGACGTTTTCTTGCATTACAAATTTTGTGCTCCTTGTTTTTCTTTTTTGCACTTTATAAAATAACTATTTGTCTTACACACACTCACATATCATAATACAGGGCCACATCCACTCTGGATCCCACTGATAACGACTCTGCTACTGCCAGTTATGACTTTAAAAGTCCGATCAACCAAGCCGGGTACGAAGGTGAGGATGATTGTGAAGTGTCTGGGGAACTTGCTAGACTGTTACTTCAGGAAGAGAGGGCCATACAGCCGCATGAAGAGCCAGTGGAAACAGTGAATCTGGGTACGGAGGAAGACAAGAAAGAGGTCAAGATCAGTACAAATCTAGTGTCTAGTGTTAAGCAATGGTTGATATAGATGCTGCGTGACTATGTTGAGATATTCGCCTGGTATTATGAAGATATGCCTGGGTTGGATACCGATATTGTGGTTCACCGCTTGCCAACCAAAGAAGACTGTCCTCCAGTGAGGCAGAAAGTTTTCCGAATGCATCCAGAGATTTCTGGGAAAATCAAGGATGAGGTTATGAAACAGTTTGATGTCGGTTTTCTAGCAGTTACTTCTTACCCGCAGTGGGTTGCCAACGTGGTTCCGGTGCCGAAGAAAGATGGTAAGGTTCGTATGTGTGTAGACTATATGGATTTGAACAGGGCGAGTCCCAAGGATGATTTCCCTCTTCCTCATATCGATGTTCTGGTTGACAACACCACACATCATAAAGTCTTCTCTCTTATGGATGGTTTTTCTGGTTACAATCAGATTAAGATAGTTCCCGAAGACATGGAGAAGACAACTTTTGTTACCCAGTGGGGTACCTTTTACTACAATGTCATGCCTTTCGGATTGAAGAATGCTGGGGCAACGTATCAGCACGCTATGGTTGCTTTGTTCCACGACATGATTCACCATGAGATTGAGGTATACGTTGATGACATGATTGCAAGGTCCCAGACTGAAGAAGAACATCTTGACCACCTTCAGAAGCTATTTGACAGGTTGAAGTTATACAAGATGAGGTTAAACCCGAACAAGTGCACCTTCGGAGTGATGTCTGGTAAACTGTCGGGATTCGTCGTTAGTGATAAAGGTATTCAAGTGGATCCTGCAAAGGTGAAGGCTATACAGGAAATTCCAGCTCCCCGAACAGAAAAGGAAGTCAGAGGCTTTTTGGGACGGTTGAACTACATTTCCCGATTCATTTCACACCTGACCGCTACTTGTGAGCCAATCTTCACTCTGCTGAAGAAAGATCAAGTGGTAAAGTGGAATGATGAATGTCAGGCCACTTTTGAAAGGATCAAGGAATATCTCCAAGAGCCACCTATTCTGATGCCTCCAGTTGAAGGGAGATCTTTGATCTTATACTTGACAGTACTCGACAATTCAATGGGGTGCGTGATGGGGAAGCATGACGAGTTTGGCCGAAAAGAACATGCTATTTACTACCTTAGAAAAAAATTTACCGACTGTGAGACCCGATACTAACTGCTTGAGAAAACTTGTTGCGCTTTGGCATGGGCTGCTCGCCGGCTGAGACAATATATGTTGACTCACACTACTCTATTAATATCAAGGATGAATCCAATCAAGTATATCTTCGAAAAGCCTGCCTTGTCCGGAAGAATAGCAAGATGGAAGATGATCTTGACTGAGTATGAAATTCAATACACAACCCAAAAGGAAATCAAGGGAAGTGTGTTGGAAGATCATTTGGCACATCAGGTAGTGGATGATTACCAGTCTATGAACTTTGAATTCCTGGATGAGAACATCATGTTGGTGACTGACTGTGAGAAACCTGGACCAGATGAAGGACTTGAGGAAGGATCCCGATGGTCTATGTACTTTGATGGAGCTTCAAACGCTTTGGGTAATGGAATTAGCGTCATGATCATCTCTCCTGAAGGCTGTCATACTCCGTTCACCGCCCGATTATGTTTTAACTGCAACAACAATATGGCGGAGTATGAAGCATGCATCATGGGCCTTCGAGCAGACATTGACCTAAGGATTAAGTTCTTAAGTGTATTTGGAGATTCCGCTCTCGTGATCAGTCAGATCAAAGGCAAGTGGGATACGAAGCACCCAAATCTTATTCCTTACAAAGAGTATATATTGACGTTGCTTTCGCACTTCGAGGAGATAACCTTTGAACACTTCCCCAGAGAGGAGAATCAGTTAGCGGACACGGTAGCTATGATGTCTTCTATGTTCAAGGTTAGGTGGGACAATGAGGCTCCCCGGATTACCATCGAGAGGTTGGATGAACCCGCACATTATTGTGATATTGAGACTGAAGAGGTAACAGATAAACCCTGGTTTCATGAAGTAAAAAGGTATCTTGAGGCTCAGGAGTACCCAGAGGGTGCATCTGTTAATGATAAGAAGTTTCTGAGGAGGTTCACTGCGAAGTTCTTCATCAGTAATGGTATTCTTTACAAGCATAACCATGACTCAACCTTACTGTGATGTATAGATAAGAACGAGGCAGAAAGGATCATGGCACAGTTACATGAAGGTACTTTCAGAACTTATTCCAGTGGACATACCATGGCAAAGAAGATCCTATGGGCAGGATATTATTGGTCTACCATGGAAGCCGACTGTTATCTACATTCTCGGACCTGTCATAAGTGCCAAGTCTATGCTGATAAGGTGCATATACCTCCAGTTCCTCTGAATGTCTTGACAGCTCCTTGACCTTTTGCAATGTGGGGCATCAATATGATCGGCGAGATCAAACCTACTGTGTCAAACGGGCATCGTTTCATCCTGGTAGCTATTGATTATTTCACGAAGTGGGTTGAGGCAGCTTCCTTTGCTACAGTGACCAAGAACGCCGTGACACGGTTTATTCGGAACAATCTGATCTGTCGATACGGTGTACCAGAGAGGATCATTACGGACAATGGTACAAATCTCAATAATACGATGATTATCGAGCTCTGCAAGCAGTTCAAGATACAACATCACAACTCTTCTCCTTACCGGCCGAAGATGAATGGGGCTGTTGAAGCGGCTCATAAGAATATCAAGAAGATTGTGTAGAAGATGATTGTGACATACAAAGATTGGCACGAGATGTTACTGTTTTCTCTTCATGGGTACCGAACCTCGGCGCGGACTTCAACAGGGGCAACACCATACTCTTTGGTGTATCGTATGGAGGTAGTCTTTCCCATTGAAGTTCAGATACCCTCTCTTTGGATTATGAAAGACGCAGGTTTGAGCGAGGACGACTGGATCCAGACCCGGCTTGATCAGCTAAGCTTAATCAACGAGAAGAGACTTACTGCTATTTGTCATGGTCAGATGTATCAAAAGCGAATGATTAAGGCATTTAACAAGAAATTTAGACGACAAGAGTATCAAGTCGGGGATCTGGTAATCAAACGCATCATCTTACCGCAAGGTGATCCCAGGGGGAAATGGACCCCTACGTACGAATGGCCATTTGTGGTTAAGAACATTTTCTCAGGAGGAGCTATGATTCTAACCACCATGGATGGTGACGACCTTCCTCACCCCGTCAATGCAGACATAGTGAAAAAATACTACGTATAATCAAAGACCCGCTAGGTCGACTGGCCTAGGCAAAAATAAGGGCTTCCCGGCGAACCAAAAGGGTTCGGGCAAAAATAAGGGATGAAAATGAAAAAATTGTACACCCGGCAAGTCAAAAACCTGAAAAGGCGTCTTGGGCAAAAAAGGGTATCCCGGTGGACTGAAAACCCGAAAGGGCGGTCCAGGAAAAAATTAGGGATCAAAGCGTAACACTATGTCTCATTGGATCACCTTACAATCAAACTTCAGTATCGACTGTCAAGCTCGGACGACACTAATCAATCTGATCTACCTTCAACCAAGTAGCAAAGGGATGAGTAGCTCAAAGACATTGGGGCAATAGCAGAGTTGGAACTCAGTGGGATTGTTCACATAGCTGTTTTTCTTTGTTTTTCATAAATTGTTTAGCGGCATTCTCTTACTAGGACGTCAGCCTCTTGTACAAAAATGCCTATTTACAGGCCAAACTTCAAAGTCAATACAATTCATTTTCGCAAAGAAATTTCAAATTATTTTCCTTTTTCTGTTTTGTTTTGCAAAGAACGTCCAATGTTCATTTTTGATATATGCATTTGACAATAATTGTTGCTCATAAATATTTACATGCGAAACAAAAGACGATTACTCGTCATTTCAGAAACAGGGGCAAGCAAGAAATGTCCAGACCTTACAGTTGTTCTATTCACCAGGTACTGGGATAGACCTAGCCGAAGAATATGACTAAAAAAGACATTCACTCCCTGCATAGTAAGATAAGGACAGTGGTGTTAATTCTCACCAGCTGGGGTTCGCAACCGCGAATGGGTTGGTAAGATTCTCCCCAAGCAGAGTTTATCTGGCACCAGCGCTAGAAGACCATCCCTAGTGGAGTCTGGAGGATTATCCCTAGTAGAGTCTGGAAAATTATCCCCAGTAAAGTTTCCACTAAAAGATTATCCCCAGCGAAGTTCATTTCTTCCACAAACAGGAAATTCATCCCCAATAGAGTTTATCATCACCAGCAATGATAATTCATCCACAACCGAGGGTATTTCTCCAAGATCAATAAATCCTCAACAAAGCATCTTTTCCCCACAAAATCATTCTCTCACCAAAATATTCTCCAGCAGGATTATTCTCCCAATCATCTTCGATCGTTATCCTCAGCGAGCGAAACTCTTCATATTCTCCAGCATGCAATCCGGGATTTATTTTCCCTCAGCTAGAGAACATCATAAAAACATTGTCTGTCCATACATCATGACATGTGCATATGCATCATACAACACCGTCTCATTTATTTTGAGAACACCATTGCCTGATACATATCATGCATTACATATAGCTAACCTTTACCTTTCAGGAAGGATATAATCAAATTCTCATAAAGTACAAGTTATGAAGCCTGGATCCGACCGGATAGTATCTTGATTTCTACAGCATATTGTGAAGCCCAGAGAACGACCGGATAACACTATCAGACTACCGTGAAGCCTGGATTACGACCAGATAGTGGTATCTCTTAAAAGCAAGCTATGAAGCCCAGATTCGACCGGATAGTAGTTTAATCCCCAACAAGCCGTGAAGCCCGGATTACAACCGGATAACAGCTCAGCAAGTTATTGTGAAGCCTGGATTACGACCAGATAGCAATACAAGACCATGACGCCTGGATTATGACCAGATAATGGTAGAAGACATTGTGAAGCCTGGATTACGACCAAATAGCAACCAAGGATGTCGCGAAGCTTAGATTACGACCAGATAGTGGTATATCTTTAATACAAGTTATGAAGCCCGGATTCGAATGGATAGTATCTTGATTCCTCCGAACACCATGAAACCTGGATTTCGACCAGATAATGGTATGAAACATCGTGAAGCCTGGATTACGACCAGATATCGGTAAGGGACACTGTGAAGCTTGGATTTCGACCAAATAACAGTTTACTCGGCCAATTACTATGTAGCCCAGATTCGACCGGATATTAGTAGGCCCAACAGTCAAAGGGAAGCCCAGATGCGACTGGATAACCACTTGATTTCTTCTGAAGCCTGGATTTCGACCAGATAAGAAGCGAGGTATTGTGAAGACTAGATTACGACCAGATAGTAGTACAGAACACCATGAAGCCTGGATTCGATCAGATAAAGGTATAACACATCGTGAAGCCTGGATGACGACCAGATAGCAGTACAGAACACCATGAAGCCTAGATTCGACCAGATAATGGTATAACACACTGTGAAGCCAGGATTACGACCAGATAGTGGTACAAGACACCATGAAGCCTGGATTCGACCAGATAATGGTATAACACATCGTGAAGCCTGGATTACGACCAGATAGTGGTACAAGACATTACGAAGCTTGGATTTCGACCAAATATCAGTTTATATGGGCAATTACTAAGAAGCCCAGAGTCGACCGAATATTAGTGTGCCCTAAATTCAAAGTTGAAGCCCGGATTTGACCGGATAACAACTGAATTCCTTCTGAAGCCTGGATTACGACCAGATAAGAATCAAGAGATTGTGAAGCCTGGATTATGACCGGATAGCAATTATAATCTCATCTCCCCAATAAAGCCACTGTAAATCCTAGATTACGACCAGATAGCAGTCGGCCTTATCACTATGAAGCATGGATTACGACCAGATAGTAGTTCATTCTCATCTCTTCAGCTAAGATACGATTCCTCAATAGAATAAAGGACGACCGAAGTTCCTAAAATTCAACTTTCCTCTTCAACAGAGATGATCCCTCAGTAGAATAATTGACGACCGAAGCTTCTAAAATTCTATTTCTCCCAAGACAAAGAACAGCAGTCCCTAGCGGAATCTTCCTCAACAACAGGTATACAAGCTCTCGCTATGGAATCTCTTAGGCGATCGAAACTCCTTCGGATGACATCTTTAAGCCCATCTCCCTTCATTAATATCCAAATGGCATCTTTAAGCCCATTCCTGACATCACGAGTCAGATATCACTTCATGCGAGTGCAAATTTCTGGGCACTCTAGTGTTCAATCATCTTCCACCTTCAGACCACGAAAGGAAGACAAGCCAATCTAAATCTTCAGGTTTAAGAAGATTGAACAGGGGAAGCTGTTGTACCCCAAAATTTTCCCTCCCATATTTCTTAAAACATTTCAAGAAAGATCCACAAGTTGCTCAAGATAGTCCAAGGGTTGGCCAGACAAGCTCCCTCCTAAGGCAGTCTACCTCAAATTAGGGTTTCATGTTGCATCAAGATGTTTGAGTCCAAGGGGTCCCAAATGCTCACCATTGTCCTAATATGTTCTCAAGATCATCCATGTCAAGTTTCAAGCCTTGTAGAGAAAATTTGCTCAGTCAATTGCTCAAAGGCCTGAAAATCGACTGTGTTAGGGCAAAAGTCAATTGTGGCCCACATATAGTCAAACTTCAAGATTTTTGGTCAACATCCTCATTTTAAAGTATATTTCATCATTTGGTCAAGGGTTGATCATGATTCATCAAGGATTGCTCATAATTCATCAAGAACCAAAAGTTGCTAAATTAGGGCTTTGTAGGAAAAGTCAACTCAACTTTGACCAAGCATAACTTTCTCATACTTTATGAGAAATGACACATCCAAATATCATTTTTAAGAGGATGCCATGATCTACAATCCATATTCATCTTCCAAGTTCAAAATATGCACTCACAAGAAGTTATGAATTTGGACATTATAGGTCATTTTGAAAATTCAACAAAAACACCTTTTTTTTGTCAAAGCTTCATACATGAGCATGGAATATCAAATTGAGATAATACAAAACGGTTTCTTAGAGGACATCTCAAGATTTCTAAAAAGTCCAAGAACACCTTCAAAGAGTCAAAATTGAGGATGTTATGCATTGGTAAAGTTGACCTTTTTTGCAAAATTGCCAAAAGTCAACTATGCCTAAAACTTCAAAGTTTGCCAAATGGGCCCAATCTTTTTCACTTGTTTTGAGTTGGCAACATGGTCCACGAGCCCTAGCATTTTCCACTCGTCATTATATTATTTTTATTATTTATTTTGATTTTTATTTGAATTAAATCATTTTAAATCAAAACAAATCATAGAAAATCCAAAACATTAAAATTCAAAGATTTGGTACATGTTTTAGGTCTTAATATCCAGCTAGCATGAAATCAAATTCGTGTAAAGGCATGAGGTGCACAAAAAGATTGGATTTGGACTATTTTTGGAATGGTTTTAAAGTGTATCAAATCAAAATCAAAAGCATTGATGGAAGAAGATTGTGATCATTCTTTCAACCCTAATCCATTCCTCAATACATAAGGTGTGTGTGCAGACCAAAAGAGAGGTGAGAAGGAGGCGCAGCAAGGAGAACTAGCATTCCTAAAAAACAGTCCCGGTTCTCGCCACCGTATCACAATGTACAAAGAATAGCATGAGATGTTACCATTTTCTCTTCATGGTTACCACACTTCAGAACGTACATCAACTGGGGAAACCTCGTTCTCTCTAGTCTATGGTATGTAGGTTGTCTTACCTGTCGAAGTCTAGATTCCTTCCTTAAGAATTATGAAAGACGCAGGTTTAGATGAAGACTAATGGATTCATACTAGGCTGGACCAGATACATTTAATCGATGAGAAGAGGCTTGCGACTATTTTCGATGGTCAGATGTACCATAAGCGCATGATCAAGGCCTTTAACAAGAAAGTCAAACAACAAGTGTATCAGGTTGGTGATTTGGTCATAAAGCGCATCATCTTACCACAAGGTGGTCCCATGGGAAAATGGACTCCCACGTACGAAGGGCTATTTGTGATCAAGAAGATATTTTCTAGCGGTGCTATGATACTTACCACCATGGATGGTGAAGATCTTCCACACCCTATGAACACATACATAGTTAAAAAATACTACGCTTAAAAGAGACCTGCTAGGTTGATTGGCCTTGGCAAAAATAAGGGCATCCCGGCGAACCAAAAGGGTTCGGGCAAAAAAATTAGGGATACATATATAAAATGTACATCCGACAAGTCGAAAACCTGAAAAGGAGGCTTGGGCAAAAAAGGATATCCCAGTGGACTGAAAACCCAAAAGGCGGTCCGGGAAAAGTTAGGGATTAAAGCGTACGACCATGTCCCGTTGGATCACCCATCTACTTACAGCCAGCATGATTACCGATGTCAAAGTTCAAATATTACAAATCAATTCAATCAACTTCTTCCGACGGTGATGGATGAGATACTTGAAGACATAGGGGAAATAGCAGAGTTGAAACTCGATGGGATCATTTCTACATAGTTGTTTCTTTGTTTCTATTTGTACACTTTTTCTTTTATGATGACTTTCTCTTACTAGGATTTCTGTCTCCTTGTATAAAACAGGCTGTCTATAGGCAAATTTTCCAAATTAATGCAAATAATTTTAAATTCAAAACTATTTTTACTTTCTCTGTTTTGTTTGCAAAAGCACCCAATGATTATATTGAATGAACATATGCATTTCAATATCATTACCGTTTACAAATATATGCGTGAAAATAGGATTAACATTTACGAGAGACTCCAAAAGTTGGGATAACGTTTGAAGTTGACCATAAATTCCCACAAAGCAATTTCCTCATATATTTTTCATAAGATAACCCCTGTCAAAATGTATCTCCTCAGCATAGTCTATAGGGTTTATTTCCCCTACAAAGTTTTATTTCTCCAATATCGCAAATTCCCTAACAAGATTCTCTAGTCCAACCATATGACATTCAATGTTGTCCTCCCGAGAAGAGCTACTATTCATATCAGAAACCTGATCAAACAACACATCAGAGAATTTCAGCTCTTTCATCTCCAGTCTGAATAAAAATCTTACAAAGAACGACGAGTGGCCAACTATCCTTGAATGCTTCTATCCAAACGAATAATTCGAAGATCCCCAGTGGAGTGTCCTTAAACGGAAAGAAGAAATACCTAATAGAGTCATTCTAAACAAATTGAATAACTACTGTCTACATCCCCAGCAACAATCAGGGATTTATTTCCCCCAGCCAGACATTATTATACAAAGCTACCGATACGCTTCAACGACATATTACACTTATACATCTTTCACAAAAATCATGACATATGCATATAAAATTCTCATTTATTTTGAGAGCATCATTACAAATGCATTACATACATCATGACATTGCACAAAACTAACTTTGCCTTTTCAGGTTAAGTTCCCAAATAGGCATATACTACCAGTAATTTATAGACAGAATATGGATCAATCCTTGAAACAAGACAGGGCGACTATCTACACGACCAAGTGATTCTCTTCAGAAGTTTATTCTGAAAAGAATTCTCCTTCAGAAGTTTATTCTGAAAAGCATCTCCTTCAGTGCTTCATTCTAAAAGGCATTTCCCCCAGAGGACGAGTTCTGGTGAGCATTCCCCTTCAGATGTTTATTCTAAAAATAATTCCCATTCAAAAGTTTATTCTGAAAAGAATCTCCTTCAGCGCTTCATTCTGAAAAGAATTTCCCCTTCAAAGACGGAATTCTAAAAAGCATTTCCCCCAGAGACCAAGTTTTGGCGAGCATTCCCCTTCAGAAGTTTATTCTTAAAAGAATTCTCCTTAAGAGGTTATTATGAAAAGCATATACCCTTCAGAAGTTTATTCTAAAAAGCATTCTCCCCATAGATCAAATTCTAGCGAGCATCCCCTTCAGAAGTTTATTCTGAAAAGCATCTCCTTCAGGGCCTTTATTCTGAAAAACATTTCCTCCCAGATACTGAATTATGGAGAGCATTTCCTTCAGAGGTTTATTCTAAAAAGCATTTCCTTCAGTGACTTATTTTGAAAAGCATCTCCCTTCAGAGACTTAATTCTGAAAAGCATTTCCTTCAGGGCTTCATTCTGAAAAGCATTTTCCTTTAGAGATTTTCTGAAAAGCATTCTTCAGATACAATCAGGCGTAGACTCATTCTGATACTCCTATCGTCAATTACTTTGGATGGAATCTGTAAGCCCATCTCCGACGACCCTCTATCAGCTCTCTAAATGGCATCTTTGAGTCCATTTAATCAATACAATCAACCGACAACGTTACTTCGTGCACCGACGAGTGCAAATTTCTTGGCACTTAAGTGTTCAATCCTCTTCCACCTTAAGATCCCGAAGGGAAGATGTACCAATATAACTCTTAAAGTTTAAGCAGATTGAACAGGGGAATCTGTTGTACCCCGAGATTTTCCCTCCCATTTTTCAAAGACAAATTTATTCCATATGCTTAAGTACTGAAGACTACTCAAAGATTAATCAGATGAACCCTCCTCCTAAGCAGTGGTCTACAACTAGGGTTTTGGTTTCCTCAAATAAATTTTAGCTTCTAATGCATCATGTTAGTTTCATAGTTCCTCATATGCTTCAAAGAATACCCATATCAAGTTTCAAGCCTTACATCACAAATTTACTCAGTCAATTGCTTAGATGACTGAAAATCAGCTCTATTGGGTAAAAAGTCAATTGTGGTCAACATACAGTCAAACATCAAGTATTTGGTAAACATCCACATTTTGGACTCACATTCATCATTTGATCAAGGGTTGATCATGATTCATAAAGAAAACTCAAGATTCATCAAAAGTCAAAAGTTACTAAATTAGGGTTTTCTTTAGGAGAAGTCAACTGAACTTTGACCAAGCATAACTTTCACATGCTTCATCATAAAATTCTCAACCAAAGCCCATTTTGATGGAAATTCAATTCTCTACAACTTGGTCTCTCTAAGCTCAATGTCAAAAACTACTTCATTTGAGAGATATGAGCCAAAACATTACAGGTCATTCTAAAAGTCAACAAAAAGACACTTTTTTTCAAAGAAATTTACATCAATATAATATCTTTAAACAGAAAAATGACCAACATGAAGGTTGTAAGGGATATATTGAGGTTTCCAAAAAGTCAAAGATCACCTTCATATAACAAAAATTGAGCAAGTTATGAGTTGCACAAGTCAGGAAATTTTGAGGAAATGCATGAAATGCAAATTGGGAAAACTTGAGTCTTTGGGCTAATAAGCTTATATTTCAGAGTCCAAACGTGTTCTTGACCTCATAAGGGACCTCTAAATCCATTCATGCACCATGTTAATTTTTATTTCATTTTTTTAATATTTTTTTTCATTTAAATTCAAAATTAAATCAAATAAATTTTAAGTGGAGGTGCAAGGCATAAAAGGCTTTTGATTCTTATCTTTTGGAGGCCCAAGATTGCATTTGAGACCATGTGAACATATTCTTGAAAAAAATCTTTAGGGTTTTGTCTTATTGCAAGTTATTTTCAAACAAAATAAAAGGTATAATTCATGAAGATGTCCAAGCCCATCTTTGACCTAATTTATTCTCCTATATATACTCTTTAAATTCAGACAAGGGAGGATCGAAAGAAGCTACTCAAGAACACTCTCTCAAAAATATCAACTTTTGTCAAAATTAGGGCAAACTTAAAATCCTAGTACCCGCCATCTTCAAGGGCAAGCAACCATTCAAATCGATTCTAGGGACATTACAGAGTAAGTTGGGATCATTCTTGATGATCAAAAGTGCCTGAAACATGCCCTACATGAATCGTCGGTTTCCTGTTTTTATCCAAATTCGTATTTTATTTTCTATGATGTTTTGATTGAAACTAACCAGGCTAACATGTTCCTGAGACAAAACAATGTAGGTTTGAACCCTTGCATGAGTCTCATAAGGCCTGGATAACCTAGCTCCATGATTGAACCGATTTACAGTATTTTGTTCATATCTCATTATGCAGGACGGTTTAGCCAAAACTAAGGCCACCAATGGATTCGCAAGGGTCAATTTAGGGGTGGTATGGTCCTTCTTGTACATTGACGTGCGTTTATTTTGTAGGTTCAAGAAGAAGCTCGTCGGAGAAGACGACCAGAGCTAGGGCTCCAGCGCCTCTCCAGTCCATCTATTATTGTTGATATTATATTTATTTGTTCCCATGTTATAACCAGATGAAACAGCCACCCCAATGGAAATAATGCGCATGCTAAGGCTTTGGTCTCTAACGGCGTGGGTTCGATCCCTGACTTTTGCATATTTTTTGGTATTTTCCAACTTGTACAGGTTTCATATATTTTGTGCAACGCCTGTTTCCTAACACCAACGAGCGCTTGGCTCAGTGGAAACGATGCAGTGTGGAAGGCTTGAGGGAGTGGGTTCAACACCCACCCTAGGCAATTTTCCTTCTTTTTTTTGGTTTTTACCTTATTTCATATATTTTTCTTTCCCTAACCCTAATTTGTTTTTAATCAATGATTAAACTAACATTTTCCTAATACTCAAAAATTAGGTTTAGGTTTTTAATTAACATCTAATTTTCTGGTTTTATTTAATTAATTAATTAACCTTTTTTAAACACTAAAATTAATTAGAACTTAGGTTTTAATTATTATTATTATTATCATTTAGATTTATTTTCCATACGAAATCACAAAAATGTTTTTACGTTCAATTTTATATTTTATTTTTATTATTTCTATTTTCCTAGATCAAGTGTATAGAGAGTGTTCTAATGTAATAGCTTAAATTTACTTTTTCGCATTTTTTCTATTATGTAAGTGCTCACAGGATGTAATAGTTTAGGTTTAAATTCCGCACTTTACTTTCTTGCATCTTTTTATGTTATTGCCCCAAAGCCCTATAATAGCTTAGGTCTTTAGTTTCTGCACCTTTAATTTTCTGTATATATTCAACTGCTAGTAACTAGGCATGTATGGCAAGATCTAAAACCAATCAATATATAATCCTAATACAAGATAAGTAATTGAACTGAACACACCATTCAGACTTTGCACCTCAAGGGTAACCTCTCTTTGTTGCCTTCGGAAATAATGGCCACGTCCCTAAAAAACGGGAATATTTTAGCAAAGACCCTCAAGTGAAGATCATAGTCCCTCGATGAACCTTTGATGTTGCCTACGAAAAATGATCTAGTCCCTCCGATACAATTGCTTGAGTATCTCTACGTGTTACCTTAAATGACCATTCAATGACCCTTCGTATGTCCCATCACTTCCAATAGATGGGGCTACCTATCAACTAATGGTATGGATAGAACCATATCTAAAGGAGAAGGAAAATAATAATAAAGACTTTAGTGGGTAAGTAACTCTTAATCGCTTGCTCCCGACTTTTTCTAAAATAAACATTTCTCACATAACACTTTTTTTTCAAATTAAATATTTTCAAACACTTTTTACGCATTCTTGAGCACTGATAAAAGAATCATTACAAAGTCATCTGTACTTTGGCTTTTTCAAAATATTTTCAAACAAATCACACAGACGAAGAAAATTTCAAAAAATGAGCTAGCGATTAAGAGCCCGTAGATAACTACGAATGAAAAGGGTGCTAACATCTTTACTCCATCTTTAGTCCATGGCGTTGGAGGACCAATATGAGCTTTCCTCCGGAAACTCTTTATAGAACTGTTTCTTATTTCACCATCCTTTCCTTGATCATCCTTAGAGGGAGGACAATCAACCATCACATCCTTTTCTCTCCCACTCTTGAGTCTACTGGCTATTCCAGAAGCCGAATTCTTGATAATGGGTTCCTCATTAGATGCTAATTCATCAACATTAACCACTTTCATAATCATAACATCAACCATTTTCTTATTGCATTTCTCACAAACAACTTGCTCAGGAGTAAATTTCTCAGTCCTTTTCCTAGATGTTTCAAAAGTACCACTCCTTTTTGCCAAAGATGTTAGATCATCCTTTCCTTTAAGTTTTGAAAGCGCTTGAGATACGTATCATGCTAAAGTCTATGACGTGAAGACCCTTAGATGATCAAGTCAGATGCATCAGATCTGAAATCATTTTCATGTACTTAAGTCTCATGGCCCATTACACAAATCTTTACTCATTAAGTGTTTTTGAATTTTCTGATTAAGAAAGATATTTTATTCTTACAAGAATGCAATGTAAAACAAACCACTAAAAAGTTTAAAGGGGATATCAATCCTACTTATTGTCATGCAATGGTGGCCCTAAGGTTAGGATATAGGGAATCATGTTGTAATACGGTGGGAGAACTGACTTTTTTGGGTTTATCCAAATGTGCAGATAGCAAAAGTCGCCACCGACTTTTATTTTATCCAATATTTAGGAAAGGTGAAAAGAATAGGAAAGACCTTTGATAGCTTTTGAGTTTTGGGGGGGGGGGGGGGGGGTAAGTTATGAAAAGGGAAGGTGTTAGCACCCTTTTCATCCGTAGTTATCTACGGGCTCTTAATTGCTTAACTCACTTCTTAACTTGATTTATGTATGTGTGATTTTTTTGAAAATATTTTGAAAAGGCAATGTAAAGTTGACTTTGTAATGATTCTTGTATCAGTGCTTAAGAATGCGTACAAAGTGTTTTTGAAAGTATTTGTTTGAAAGTGATGTGTGAAAAAAAATTTGTTTGTGAGAAAAGTTATGAGCGAGAAAAAAGGAGTTTCTTACCCACTAAAGTCTTTCTTATTCTTTTCCTTCTCCTTTAGAGGTAGTACTATCCATACCATTAGTTGGTAGGTAGCTCTATCTATTGGATGTGAAGGGACAAGCATAGGATCAGTGAATAGTCATCTAAGGCAACATGTAAGGATACTTTAGCAATTGTATCAGAGAGACTATCATCATTTAGTCGTAGGCAACTTGAAGGGACTAGATCATTTTGTAGGCAGCTGGAAGGGTCATCGAGAAATGATGATCTTTATTTGAAAGGGACTATGATGATTTGATCGAGGGTCTTTTGCTAAGTATCCATACTTTTGAGGGACGTGACCAATATTTCATAAGAAAACAAGAGATGATACTCTAGAGGTGCAAGTGTGAAGAGTGTATTGATTACAGTTATTTAGTCTTGAGAATTAGGGTTTTCTAGATTGTTTTTAATTTTGCCATACAAACCCTAGGTACTAGCAATTAAATATGTACAGAAAAAATAAAGGATGGAATGTAAAGACCTAAGCTATTACATGGATTTGGGAGAGATATATCGGTATCGAAAATGCGAGAAAGTAAATCTAAGCTATTATTACATCGATAGTGTGACCTATATAATTTTCTATGAATTTAAATAGTAAAAGATAAATGGGAAAAGTGTTAGAATTTTTTTTCTTCGTTTTTGTGCTTTTTGTAGAAAATAATTTAAATGATAATAGTAATTAAAAACCTAATTCTAATTGATTTTAATATTAAGAAAAAAAGTTAATTAATTAATAAAATAATTAGTAAAATAAAAATATATAATGAAAATTTTAATTACTAATTAAAAAGACCTAACCCTAATTTGTTATAGTTTTGAAAAAAGATTAGGTTAGTTAATGATTAATTAAAAATAAATTAATTAAGAAAATAGAAAATTAAATAGTAAAGAAATAAGAAAAAATGTTAAAATATTAAAATGTTTTTGTGTAGAAAATAATTTAAGTGATAATAATTAATTAAAACCTAATTGTTTCTAATTAATTTTTAATATTAAGAAAAAGGTTAATTAATTAATTAATTAATTAATTAATAAAAGTACATCAAAAATTTAATTACTAATTAAAAAATCTAATCCTAATTTGTTAAAGTAATAAAAAAAGATTATGTTAATTAATTGTTAATTATAAAGGAAATTAAGAAAATATGGTGAAAATAAATTAGGGCTAGTAAAAAAGAAAATTAAAAAAAAAACCAATTGCCTGGGGTGGGGTTTTAGTTTGGCCTGAAAACACTTGTATCGTGAGATTCGATGAAAATAACTCAAACTACCCTAAAATTGACAGATCCTTATTCTTGCGTCAAAGCTTGCAAACAATGATTATAAACAAGTCTAAACATCATTATAAACAGGTATATATGCATAGAATTATCAACAACACATGAATTATGAGTTTGAATTTCAAGAATATTACCCAATCGACGTGACTTGATTTGGCTATTGTGGACGTGAATTTTCTTCAAGGATAGTTGGGATGGACTCCTGGAGACTAGATTTTCTGTAAGCACGAAGTGCGCCTAAGAGGGGGGGGGGGGGTGAATTAGGTACTTTAAAAAATTCTGGTTTTAGTGATGATGGATATTATCTTTCTGGTTTAGTGCATGACTTTACAATTGTGTTTCTTTCTTTTATGGTTTATGACTAGTGATGAAAGCGGCAAATGCGAAAAAGTAAAGAACACAGAGATGTATCCTGGTTCCCCTCACAGTCCGAGAGTACTCCAGTCCCCTTTCAACATGAAAGAGATTTCCTTATTGTTAGATCCCTAGACAAGACACCTTAGTCCTTCTATACAAGACTCTAAACAATAAAACCACCAAGAACAATCCTCTTGGATTTTCACTATGTCAACAATGAGAACAATCCTCTCAAAGTGATTACACTTGTATCCAATAATCCTGGAAAGACAAGATTTTAAAACCACTTAAACTTATTTCCAACAATCCTGGAAAAATAAGTAAGTAACTATCAATATTTGATTTTGAGTGAGTTGAGTAGTATTGACCACTTAGAGTGATTTAACAATGAATGATCTTCTCTTCCAATAATAATATTGTACAATGACTCAAGATATAATTGCTCAAAGTTTTCTATTTAACAATGTATGAAAGTGTGCAGAAAACTTATGTATGAAAGTGAAGAAATGCTTGAGTTTGTATTTTTAAAATTCAGAAAGTATATTTGGAAGAGGTGTTGAAAATGATTTTGAAAATGAATATTTATATGTTCATAGAACCCTTTTGAAACATCATAAAGTTCTGAAAATGAATCATGAACAAATGCCAAGATTGAGTAAAAGGTTTCAATAAAAAGGTATTATGAACAGGCATGTGAAAAGCTGCTGTTTTTCAAAATCGTGCAGCATGCAATCGATTGCACCTTTTGTCTAAATCGATTGCACGTGGTTTCAACATCTATATTTTCAAAAAATTTAAGTGTGCAATCGATTGCACAAGCAATGTAAATCGATTGCATGTGAAGTCAGTAGCAAAAAATAAGTGAGTGCAATCGATTGCACAAGCAATGTAAATCGATTGCACTAAGAAAAAAAAGAAAACATTTTGAAAATTTAAGTATGCAATCGATTACACAAGCAATGTAAATCGATTGCACTAAGAAACAGAAGCAAAAGATCTGAAAAATTGAAGCATGCAATCGATTGCACTAATATGCAAATCGATTGCACTCAAGTGAAAAATGAATTTTAACTTTGAAAAACTTGAGTAATGATTTATAAAACATTTCTTATTCATCATTGAGCATCTATATCTTAAGATAAAAGTAAGTAATATCATTATACCTTGAAAGTTTTTAAGAGCTTTGAACTGAAGATTTTTTCCATGGATGCTTTGAGCTTGATCATAAATCTTTTCCTTCTTTGTCAATCATGGCTTGTATTCATAAAAAAAAGTTCATTTGAGAAGCTTGATTTTACATTCTCCCCCTTTTTGATAATGACAAACAATCTTGCTTTATGCGTTTTACTTTCCAGAAAGAGCTTCTCCCCCTAAGATGCAAAACTCCCCCTATGTATGAGAAGGTTGGAATCCTTTGTATTTGTTCATCTTGGTTGGAGAGTACCTTAAAAAATTAAGACAAGGAAAAATACAAGCATAAAGTACCATATCTTTCTCCCCATTTGACATTATCAAAAAGAAGGGAAAGATGTAATAAAAATGGACAAAATATATGTAATAATATTGAAAGCTTAACCATAGCCATATTGCATCATGATGCTTTTTCTCATCCTTTGATAAATGCAGATAGTAGTTATCTTCATCAAAACATAATGTTGAAGATGCTTGACTCTTTTAGAAAGAATGAGAAACTATTATGTGTATGCTCCCCTTATCTTTGATAACTCCCTCTTGATCAAAATTCTCTCTTGAATCATAGAGAATTCGCATCTTTCTTTGGGCTGCAATAGTTAGAGACAAAAATACACATACACACACACACACACACACACACACACACACATATATATATATATATATATATATATATATATATATATATATATATATATATATATATATATATATATATATATATATATATATATATATATATATATATATATATATATATATATATATATATATATATATATATATATATATATATATATATATATATATATATATATATATATATATATATATATATATATATATATATATATATATATATATATATATATATATATATATATATATATATATATATATATATATATATATATATATATATATATATATATATATATATATATATATATATATATATATATATATATATATATATCTTCTCCCTCTTTGTCAATAAACAAAGGATGGGGAAAGCCTTATAATACATAAAGAAATTATTGAAAGTAATAACAATTTATACCAATGAGTTTCACCTTAAGAGTGACTTCATAAATCATTCATCTTTTGAGAACTTGAGGTTGAAGCCTTTGTCACAAAGTTGACTAGTACTTAGAAGTTGTCTTTTTTTCTTCAACATGAAGTACATCTTCAATGGATATGAAAGTTAGTGTATCAACTTTGCCAATGCCAAGAATTCTTCCTTTAAGGTATTTCCCATATTTGAAATAATCCTTGGACTTGAACTAGATTTGAAAGTTAGTGTATGTATCCCGACATATGCTTTGAACAACCACTGTCAAGATACCAAATATTGCATGTGGTCTTCAAGCATACCTACAAAACAAATTAAGTTTGATTTGGTACCCAATGTGCTTTGAGTCCATCATAGTTAGTTCCTTTCTTAACCCACACATAATGCCCACTTTCAACACTAGAGTTTCTAACATAGCAAGCATTATGTGTATGGCCAACCATACCACAATAAAAACAAGTAGGTTCAAAGTTACTTCTATATCTAGAAGGGTAAGATTTCTTCTTAACAAATCTTTTCTTTTTAGGATATTGATGAACTACTTTAGGTTTGTTCGCTTTCTCTTTGGATGATTGATCACTAGCTTTAACAAAGATAGTTTTATTAGAACTTGGTTTTGAAAACTTTGAATATCCAAGTCCACTTTTATCATTGGAACATCTTTGTTGGCTAAGAACACCTTCCAATCAAATTTGACCTTTTTCATATCTTTCAATAAATCATTTTAATTGGACAATTTGGAAAGAGAGAGATTCACAATTTTTGCATACAAAATTCTATTTTTGCTCACTAAATTTTTGTTTTTCATCTTTGAGATCTTTTTCCATAGACTCACATTTTTCTTCTAAAGATGAAATTTGTTTCTTTTGATATGAAATAGTTTTGTACAAAATTTTGAATTCATTTAATAGTTCATCTATAATAACTTGTGCATCACTATCAAAAATATAAAATTCATTACTAACCTCGTCATCTTTGCAAGATTAACACGTTGATTGTTTTCGGAATCGGAAGATGAACTTTCCCATGCAATATATGCTTTCTTTGAATTCTTATCTTTATTTCTCTTAAAATATTTCTTCTTTTTTTCAAGTGTAGGACATTCACTTTTAACATGTCCCTTTTCTCCACATTCAAAGCATATAACATTCCTTGTTGGTGCCTCCCTTTTTCTTTCTTTTCGTATAACCTTTTCAATCTTCTTGATAAGATCATCATCTTCACTACTAGTGGATTCATCCTCTTGATTGCTATCATGATTTTTTATCCTTGTATTTAGAGCCATGTATTTTGAATCTTTTACTTGGATTTCATGCTTTTCAAGTCTTGCAAGTTCCGTCTCATATTCTTGAATTTTTCCGAACAAAGTGGCGGAAGTCATTGTGGATAGATTCTTCTTCTCGGATATTGCTGTTACTTTCGGTTTCCATTCCCTGGATAAAGATCTAAGCACTTTAAGATTAAGTTCATCATTAGTTAAAGTCTTACTGAGTGATTTCAAATGATTTGTCAAGTGTACAAATATTTTCTGTAAGTCGAGGATTGATTCTCGGGGCTGCATTCTGAATAGTTCGTATTCTTGACTCAATGTATTTAATCTCGATCTTTTAACTTCAACGGTTCCTTCATGAGTTTCTACCAAGGTATCCCATATTTCATTCGCTGTTTTGCATGCCGAGCCACGGAAGAATTCATCCATGCTAAGTGCACCTTGAAGAAGGTTTATTGCCTTTTTATCATAGAGAACTTTCTTCTTATCATCATCGTCCCATGCAGTTTTAGGCTTTGATGAGCCAGCACCAATGATTACCGTTATAGGGATAAATGGACCATTCTCGACGGCATCCCATATTTCTTCTCCTTGTGCTTCTAGATGTGCCTTCATGCGTATTTTCCAGAAGTCAAAATATTCACAACAAAATAGAGGAGGCTTGTTGTTACTACCACCATCTCTGAAAATGAGATTTTGATTTGCGGAAGCCATTCTGGATCTTTTAGGAACAGGTTACCTATAACCTGCTCTGATACTAATTGTAAGTACGAAGTGCGCCTAAGAGGGGGGGGGGGGGGGGGGTGAATTAGGTACTTTAAAAAATTCTGGTTTTAGTGATGATGGATATTATCTTTCTGGTTTAGTGCATGACTTTACAATTGTGTTTCTTTTTTTTCTGGTTTATGACTAGTGATGAAAGCGGAAAATGCAGAAAAGTAAAGAACACAGAGATGTATCCTGGTTCCCCTCACAGTCCGAGAGTACTCCAGTCCCCTTTCAACATGAAAGAGATTTCCTTATTGTTAGATCCCTAGACAAGACACCCTAGTCCTTCTATACAAGACTCTAACCAATAAAACCACCAAGAACAATCCTCTTGGACCAAGAACAATCCTCTTGGATTTTCACTATGTCAATAATGAGAGCAATCCTCTCAAAGTGACTACACTTGTATCCGACAATCCTGGAAAGACAATATTCAGATACAATAGAGATACACTCCATACACGAAAGTCATTCTGTTATTCATTCAGATTCAAATACAGATACAGCTCAGAGACGCTCCAGACATGGATGTTATTCTATTGCTCATTCAGATTCAATCTCCAAATACAGTTCAGATACGTTGTAGACACATATACCATTCTGATACTCATTCTTTCGAATTACAACTCAGCAAACATTCTTGGATGGCATCTTTAAGCCCATCTCCAACAAGATACTATCACATCTCTAAATGGCATCTTTAAGCCCATTCCCTCAACTACAATTTAACGAGTGCAAATTTACTGGCACTCTAGTGTCCAATCATCTTTTACCTTCGAGTCACGAATGGAAAACTCACCAATCTAACTCTTCAGGTTCAAGAAGATTGAACAGGGGCAGCTGTTGTACCCCAAAATTTTCCCTCTCATATTATCAAGATTTTCCTCACAAGACTTCTTGAACTTCAGACAGGATTAGGGTTTGCTCAGCTCAAGACCCCACCTTGCACTGATGACCTGAAATTAGGGTTTGAGTTTGCACAAGGATCTTTGGACCATCAATGCTTCATGTGACTTTCATACACCATCTTGGACCCCTAAGATTGTTCATACCAAGTTTCAAGCCTTGAATCACATTTTTGACCAGTCAATTGGACAGTTGACCTAAAAATCAGTCGTATTAGGGAAAAGTCAAATGTGGCCAATTTACAGTCAAACCTCATAATTTTTTATCCACGTCAACATTCTAGGATCCTATGTACCATTTTATCAAGTTTGGATCACAACTCCTCAAGAAATTTAATCAGATCATCAAAAGGGCAAAATGGTCAAAATTAGGGTTTTGACTGAGAAAGGGCAATTTCTGATTTTTGACGTAGACAATGACCAATTGTGTTCAAGTATGATTTTAAAGACTCAATGGCATCATCTTGACCTAATCACATGGTTCAAAATATCTCAAATGCATAGGATTGACAGATGAATTTTACAGTCAACTAATCAAAAGACAATTGTGCACTGAAAAGTCAAACTTTGACTTCTTGGTCAAAATCAAGTGCCAAGGGTCATAATTCATCAAGATATGTCAAAATGTGTGAAATTCTGGCTACAGATACTCAATGTCACGTCCAATGTTATGACACCGTATCTGACTTACTATATGACAGTAAATACAAAAGCAGTAAATAACACAGTCAATTGTTTACCCAGTTCAGTGTGCAACAACACCTACTCTGGGGGCTACCAAGCCAGGGAGAGAATCCACTATAAGAGATGTTAATTCAGGAATAAACCAACCAGTTTATCTCCTTCACTTAAGACCTACCCAATGCAATTCTAATCTAAGTTACAACTTAAACCTGAGTTCCTACTCACTCCCCCTCAATCACAGCAGTGATACATAAACCAATTTGACTTGAGAATTGATGAAGACACTCTTCAAAACACACACTTGATTAAGCTTCACAGCTTTTTAATCAAGTAACACAATCACTCGTGCTTCACAGCTTTGAGTGATGTACACAACTAACTTGACTCTGCTTCACAGCTTTAGTCAAGTAACATTCAAACACTCTTGCTTCAAAGCTTTGAGTGCTACACAACCCTTACAATTGAAACCTATTCCAAGGCACTTATCACAATGATAATTGCTTGGAGTACAATAAACAAATCTATACAGATTACAAAATTGATCTTCTAATCAATCAGCAGGGATGCCTTCAAAAACCGCAGCTCTGTTGAATATATAGCAGCTGCAACTTCAGTTAGGGTTTCCAAAAACCTAGGGATGATTCCGTTTGACCTAAAGACCAGGTCACAGTACTTTATTGATCAGGTTAGGATTGAGCTAGGTTACTCCTCAGAAAACGCGGGATTCTGTTTAGGAAGGACTGAGTTATTTCCTGAAAAAACTCAGACTTATCCAATCCTGTAATCCTGCTAGTTCAGAACAGGATGTCATAACATCTGTTATGACATCTGAGAAAAACCTGTCTACTGATTAGCAAAATGTGATCATTTTGCAAACATGCTCAGATACACACTTCTAAACATCAGTATTTGAATTACAATATTTTTCTGCACATGTACCTAAAGAGTTAGTACAACCTGAACTAGAATGTTATGACATCAGTCATGACATTCACACATACACTTGGAATTTACCAAAAATGCAAGCCAATACCTAAACACCTACAAACTCCCCCTTTGGCAGATTTTTGGCTAAAGTCCCTAAACAATCAGAGATAGATAGATAGCAGCAGAAATAAGTGACAGCAGAAAAATATAGTGTTAAGTACTAATTAAGCAGTACCAAAAATATTCTCCCCCACTTTAGCCACAAATGGGCCAAAGATTACATGTTTATAAAGTTATACAGTTATCCAAGACAAAATAATGAGATCAGCAGCAGACAACAGCAGAACATACTTCCAAACTCCACCAGCAACACCACCAAGTAGCAAACATCCTTCAAGTACTGTCATCAGATCCAGAGAATTCAGGCTTCTTTCTTTTCTTGTGAGCAATGTCAGCATTTCTCTCTTTGTTTGATGTCTCAACATTCTTAGAGACATTTGGATTTGTTTCAGCATTTGAGTTTTCTTGGTTCAGAGGAACAGAAATGCCAGGAACTGAGTGGTTCTCGTTCAGAATTCGGGAAACAATTTTTGCTATTGCTTGATTAACATAGGCTGTCCCTTCCCTATTTGCAATTTCAGGGGGAACTGAAGAGGAAGGATGAGATGGATTACCTGTATGTCTTGTTCTCAACTCTTTGGCCTTGGTGGAGTTAATTCTATGAGAACAGATCTCCAGAACATCAGAGTCCAGACAGGAAGAGATTGTCCCAGAATCTTGATCAGATGAAGAGGTTGAGATGGTCGTATTGGATGATGATGGCGTTTGAGACATTTTGTCAGTTTTGAAGGACCAACAACAAATGAGAAGAAATTCCTGATTGATGAGAAGACGAGAGAGGAACGAAGCAAAGGAGTGCCTATTCAACTTCTTAAAAGAGTTGTAGGAAATGAGAAAATACAATTTTAAACCAATCAGAACAGGCATAAGTCCTTTGGTCTTTGTTTTAAGCAAAATTAATTGCTACAATTCCTCATGTTGGCAAATACCCAGCTTACCCCTTAAGTTTTCAAATTGGTTTGCATCCAAAGCCTTGGTAAAAATGTCAGCCAGCTGTAGCTCAGTGGCAACATGTTCCAATTTGATGGTCTTCTCTTCTACAAGGTCTCTAATAAAGTGATGTCGTATGTCAATATGTTTGGTCCTGCTATGCTGAATGGGATTCTTGGATATGTTGATTGTACTCAGATTGTCACAGTACAATGTCATAACATCTTGTGTGACATTATACTCAGTGAGCATCTGTTTCATCCATAACATTTGAGAGCAGCTACTACCAGCTGCAATATATTCAGCTTCAGCGGTGGAAAGAGACACACAATTCTGTTTCTTGCTGAACCAGGAAACCAGATTACTTCCCAAAAAGAAACATCCTCCAGAGGTGCTTTTTCTATCATCAGCACTACCAGCCCAATCAGCATCACAGTAACCAGTCAGAGTCGGTTCACAGCCATGAGTATACAACAATCCATAGTTGTAAGTACCACTTACATACTTCAAAATTCTCTTCACTTGATTGATATGACTGACTTTGGGATCAGCTTGGTATCTAGCACAAACTCCAACTGCAAAGGCAATATCAGGTCTGCTGGCAGTTAAGTACAATAAGCTTCCTATCATGCTTCTGTACAGACTTTGATCCACCTTAACCCCACTTGAATCTTTGGAGAGCTTTAGATGAGTAGGAGCAGGAGTCCTTTTGTGACTTGCATTCTCCATACCAAACTTCTTTACAATATTCTTAACATACTTGCTTTGAGATAAGAAGATTGAGTCCTCCATCTGTGAGACTTGTAGTCCAAGAAAATAAGTTAGTTCTCCCATGAGACTCATTTAGTTCTCCCATGAGACTCATTTCAAATTCAGCCTGCATCTGGTCAGCAAAGTGTTTAACCATATGTTCTGACATTCCGCCAAACACTATGTCATCAACATATATTTGGGCAACCATCAACTTCCCTCCTTCAGTTTTGACAAATAGAGTTTTGTCCAAGCCTCCTTTTCTGTAGCCTTTGTCTGAGAGAAACTTTGTTAACCTGTCATACCATGCTCTAGGAGCTTGTTTCAGCCCATATAGAGCTTTTCTCAATTTGTAGACATGATCAGGATGGGTTGGATCCACAAAACCTTTAGGTTGTTCCACATAAGCTTCCTCATTTAAGTACCCATTTAGAAAGGCACTTTTCACATCCATCTGAAATAACTTGAACTTCAGAAGACAAGCAATTGACAACAAGAGTCTGATTGATTCCAACCTGGCTACAGGTGCAAAGGTTTCATCAAAGTCAACCCCTTCAACTTGGGTGTATCCTTGAGCAACAAGTCTCGCCTTATTTCTGGTGACAACTCCTTCAGCATCTGACTTGTTCTTGAATATCCATTTTGTCCCAATGATGTTAGTTCCTTCAGGTCTAGGAACCAGTTCCCAAACTTCATGTTGCTTGAATTGGTTCAGTTCATCTTGCATTGCACCAATCCAATATTCATCAGTTAAGGCTTCCTTGACATTTCTTGGTTCTATTTTGGACACAAAACAAGAATTTGAGATGATTTCTCTAGATCTTGTGATGACTCCACTATTAGGATCTCCTATGATGAGCTCTTTTGGATGATCCTTCTGAATTCTGATGGAAGGAGTCTTGCTAGCTTCCTTTGATTCTGATTCTGTTGTGGTGGAGTTGGGTAGATCATCCTGTTGGGTTGAAGTCTCAAAGAATGTCTCAACAGTACAAGGAACATCTGTTTCTTCATGATAGTCATCAATTATGACATTTATTGATTCCATCATGGTTTTGGTTCTGGAGTTGAATACTCTATAAGCTCTGCTGTTTGAGGAGTATCCTAGAAATATGCCTTCATCACTTTTGGAGTCCAGTTTTCTTCTCTGTTCCCGATCAGACAGGATATAACATTTGCTGCCAAACACGTGGAAGTACTTCACAGTTGGTTTTCTTCCTTTCCAGAGTTCATATATGGTGGATGAGGTTCCCTTTCTCAAGGTGACCCTGTTATGAACATAGCAAGCTGTATTCATAGCTTCAGCCCAAAAATACATAGGAAGTCTTTTGGCATGTAACATTGCTCTGGCAGATTCTTGTATGGTCCTGTTTTTTCTTTCCACAACTCCATTTTGCTGAGGTGTTATGGGAGAAGAAAACTCATGACTGATTCCTTCTGAAGCACAGAAGTCATCAAACTTGCTGTTTTCAAATTCCTTGCCATGATCACTTCTGATTCTGACAATACATCCTTCCTTCTCTCTTTGAATTCTTTTGCACAGTTCTCTAAAGACTTCAAATGCATCTGATTTTTCTCTAATGAAATTAATCCAGATGAATCTGGAAAAATCATCCACAACCACATAGGCATATCTTTTACCACCAAGGCTTTCTACTTGCATTGGTCCCATCAGATCCATATGGAGGAGTTCTAGAACCTTAGTGGTGGTCAGATGTCTTGACTTTGGATGTGACATCCTCGTCTGCTTACCCACCTGACATTCACCACAAACTCTTCCTTCATCAATTAGCAGTTTTGGAATCCCTCTGACTGCCTCCAAGGAGATGATCCTCTTCATACCCCTTAGGTGAAGATGGCCAAGTTTTTGGTGCCACAGTTTCACCTCTTTTTCTTCTTTTGCAATGCAACACACAGATGAGAAATTAGTGTTCTCAGCCTCCCATAAGTAACAGTTGTCTTTGGATCTGACTCCTTTCATTACTATCTCTTGTTTGTCATTGATTACAAGGCATTCAGATTTTGAGAAATTGACCTTGAATCCTAGATCACACAGTTGACTGATACTAATGAGATTAGCGGTCAGTCCTTTCACCAGCAGTACTTCATTTAGACTTGGAACTCCAGGGCAGTTCAAATCACCAACTCCTTTGATTTCACCTTTAGCCCCATCTCCAAAGGTCACAAAACTGGTGGTGTGAGGCTTAACATTATTGAGGAGGTTCTTGATTCCAGTCATATGTCTGGAACATCCACTGTCAAAGTACCAGTCTTCCTTTGCAGAGACCCTCAGGGAAGTGTGAGCTATCAGTCCAGTAGCCTTTTTCTTCCATTGAGGAGCATGTGGTACCTTTTTAGACTTAGGTTTGACACCTGAATTCTGATTAGGGTATCCATGTAATCTGAAGCAGAAACGCTTTATGTGGCCATATCTACCACAATGATGACATTTCCATCTTTGGTACCTTTTCCTCATATGTTTCTGTTCCTGATGTCGAGAGTTGTGTTGAGACATCTGTTTTGACATTTCCCTACCAGAACCAGATTTCGTTGCTTTCATAAATCCTAGACCAGATTTATTTCCCACATTTTGTCCAATCTGTAGGATCTCTTCCAATTTGTCAGTTCCATTTGTCAACATCTTGACAGATTTTGTCATTTGATTCAGTTGTGAGTTCAGCAATTGAACTTCTCCTTCTAGAAGACTTATAGTTTCAAGGTTTGCCCGTTTTTCAGCCTCCATCTTTATGATGAGTTTTGATTGTTTCTTATTCTGCACACAGACTTCAGTACTTCTGATACACAATTCCTTGTACGTTTCAGCCAGTTCTTCAAAAGTCACCTCTTCATCACTGATGTCACTTTCAGAGGTACAAACACCAGTTAAAGCAGTAACTCGTTTGGCAGTCTCTTCTTCAGAATTACTTTCTGAATCACAGTCAGACCAAGTAACTGTCATTCCTTTTTGTTTCTTAAGAAAGGTAGGACATTCAGCTCGAATATGCCCATATCCTTCACAACCATGGCATTGAATTCCTCTGCCTTGAACTCCCTTCTCATCTGACCTTGGTCTTCTGCTGGAACTGTCAATGTCAGAGGAAATGTTATGAACATTAGACCTTGACTTTGGATCTATTCTTTTGATGAGTTTGTTGAACTGTCTTCCTAGCATGGCTATAGCTTCTGAAATGTTTTCTTCAACATCAGTGTTGGACATAAGTGCTATGCTCTTGTTCTTTTTGACATCATCATTAGTGATTCCCATCTCAAAAGTCTGAAGAGACCCAATAAGTTCATCCACTTTCAACTTGCTAATGTCCTGGGCTTCCTCTATGGCAGTCACCTTCATTGCAAATCTTTTAGGCAAGGATCTGAGAATCTTCCTCACCAGTTTTTCTTCTGACATTTTTTCTCCCAGTGCTCCTGAGGTGTTGGCAATCTCCAAGATGTTCATGTGAAACTCATGAATGGTTTCATCTTCCATCATTTTTAGATTCTCAAACTTAGTGGTCAACATCTGAAGCCTTGACATTTTTACTTTGGAAGTTCCCTCATGAGTAGTTTTGAGAGTGTCCCAAACTTCCTTGGCCAGTTCATATTGATGAACTAATCTGAAAATATTTCTATCAATTCCATTGAACAAGGCATTTAGAGCTTTGGAATTTCCCAGGGCTAGCTCATCTTCTTATTTACTCCAATCTTCCTCAGGCTTTAGACTGATTGTCCCATCTTCCTCAGTTATGGTGGGATGAATCCATCCTTTGTCAGCAGCTCTCCAAGCCTTTTTGTCCAGAGATTTTAGGAAGGCAATCATACGAGGTTTCCAGTAGTCATAATTAGTTCCATCCAGAATGGGTGGTCTATTTCCAAAAAACTCCTTCTTTGTCCATAGTGCCAGAAAGTGATATCCCTAGATCTCACCCAGTAATACAGGCAGGGTGCCTGCTCTGATGCCAATTGAAATTCTGGCTACAGATACTCAATGTCACGTCCAATGTTATGACACCGTATCTGACTTACTATATGACAGTAAATACAAAAGCAGTAAATAACACAGTCAATTGTTTACCCAGTTCAGTGTGCAACAACACCTACTCTGGGGGCTACCAAGCCAGGGAGAGAATCCACTATAAGAGATGTTAATTCAGGAATAAACCAACCAGTTTATCTCCTTCACTTAAGACCTACCCAATGCAATTCTAATCTAAGTTACAACTTAAACCTGAGTTCCTACTCACTCCCCCTCAATCACAGCAGTGATACATAAACCAATTTGACTTGAGAATTGATGAAGACACTCTTCAAAACACACACTTGATTAAGCTTCACAGCTTTTTAATCAAGTAACACAATCACTCGTGCTTCACAGCTTTGAGTGATGTACACAACTAACTTGACTCTGCTTCACAGCTTTAGTCAAGTAACATTCAAACACTCTTGCTTCAAAGCTTTGAGTGCTACACAACCCTTACAATTGAAACCTATTCCAAGGCACTTATCACAATGATAATTGCTTGGAGTACAATAAACAAATCTATACAGATTACAAAATTGATCTTCTAATCAATCAGCAGGGATGCCTTCAAAAACCGCAGCTCTGTTGAATATATAGCAGCTGCAACTTCAGTTAGGGTTTCCAAAAACCTAGGGATGATTCCGTTTGACCTAAAGACCAGGTCACAGTACTTTATTGATCAGGTTAGGATTGAGCTAGGTTACTCCTCAGAAAACGCAGGATTCTGTTTAGGAAGGACTGAGTTATTTCCTGAAAAAACTCAGACTTATCCAATCCTGTAATCCTGCTAGTTCAGAACAGGATGTCATAACATCTGTTATGACATCTGAGAAAAACCTGTCTACTGATTAGCAAAATGTGATCATTTTGCAAACATGCTCAGATACACACTTCTAAACATCAGTATTTGAATTACAATATTTTTCTGCACATGTACCTAAAGAGTTAGTACAACCTGAACTAGAATGTTATGACATCAGTCATGACATTCACACATACACTTGGAATTTACCAAAAATGCAAGCCAATACCTAAACACCTACAATGTGAAACTTGTTGATCAAGAAACCTAATTTTGAAAATTAGGGTTTTAATTTGAAATTTTTCATAACTTAGACTTTTTCTAAGTTATGAAAATTTCTTATTTTTTCCCAACTTTTTCACCATGATGCAATTGGATTCAAAGAAAACTTCCAACATGAAAGTTTTAGTCCTCCATGAAATCTACAACTTTGACTTACAAAGTTTTCCCAAACGATGCTTGGATATCAAGTTATGATTTTGTGAATAGGGGTCCATAAACTTTTTAACTTAGTGAAATTTTGCCCTAGTTTAGGCAGGTTTTTGACCTAACTTCATGGTAATTTTTCACCTAGTTCCAAGAGGAATATCAAAATTAATTTCAAATAGGGATTGTAGAGCATGTTACAAGCTTTCCAAAATGTCCAAGAACTCTCCAAGATCATTCATGGTTAGGGAGAATCGAAGAGTTGAAAATGGAAATTTATCACTTTTGTTCAAGGCATTTTTCACAATGTTACAAGTTGCAAATCAGTTTCAAACATGCTTGTACTTGGTATTACAGGTCCTAATCCTTTCTACACTCGATAATTGAATGCTAAAACATTGGATATTGGCTTTACTCTGACCTATGGAGCTTTGCACAAAGAATTATTCCAAAAATGGCATAAAGTTCATAATACCACTTTGATAAAGCATGCTTTTTACAATTTTGTATTTCTTGAGCCATGGACCCGATCTCTTGTTGCAAACAAGGTCCACAAACATCAGAAAAAGTTTACCAACTCTATGCAGTCCATAAGCTAGCCTGTACAGGCCTTTGGCTTTGTCACTTCACCTTTTCTTCAAAAGCAAGCAAACTTGCAAAAGTCAAGTAAGCTTGTGTATCTGATAAAGGCAAGCCTTGGCATCATTTGAAACAGCTTCAGAAACTTGTCTCAAGCAGAAACACAAGTGCATAGCTTCCAAAACACCCTCAAACACAAAAAACACCATTTCCTTCCCAAACAGGGCATCACCTGCAGAACTCAAACCATTTCAAAATTGGCTCGTGCGTTTTGCCTTTTAACCCTTGAAACATCTTCCCTACATCACACCTAAACTGTCCAGGCCCTTGTCTTGCAACTGTGTGCCCTGTTTCAAGCTTCACCATTTTCATTTTGGATATTTGCAGGTTGACTTCTACAGGGAGATTCAAGCATCTACAAGGCCAGCTGAGCATTGGAGAAGCTTGAGGGAACTTCAAGGAAGCTCACAAGACCTTTAGGCCTCACTCAAAGTTCCCACATTTCCATATCCAAACTCAACTGAACAAGGTATTTGTCAAGTTTCTATCTCTCTATTTAGGCATCCTTAGGTCACGATTTGTGAAGCAAAAATGTAGTCCTTAACTTGCTTAAGTTGTACATATGCATAGTTTCCATTTATATTAACTGAGCTAATAGTATTTGATTTTTGAAGTTCATGAAAAAATTAGGTCAGGAATTAGGGCCACTGGAATTCTCCCTAGTTTCTTAGAGTTAGGTTTCAAATCTTATATCATTGGAATCCTGATAAAAAATGCTACAAGTTTTATGTTGCAAGATTTTGTTTTTATGCAAGTATGCAAGAGTTACAGGTTCAAGCATAGCGCACGCGTTTGTTGCCTGGAGGTCAGGGACGAAGTTAGCTTGGGCTTGGGCTTGCTGTCTCTACTTTTTGCACCCTTCATTTTACTTTTGCACCCCCCTGACTTATTATTTTATATTTTTATATTTTCTTGCATATTTAATATTTTGACTTGCATTTATTTATTTTCTGAATATTATAAAATCACAAAAATATTTTCTTTATTTTTTTTTGCATTTTATTTTATTTTATTATTATTTTTTGGCTTAAAAAATAGTTTATAATTAATAATATACTTTATTTTCTTAAAACTTGTAAATAATAAAAATACAATACAATTTTATTTTGATTATTTCATACATTAAATATTTACTTTTCATGCATATTTAATTTTTTTTAATATTGGTATATAATATTTTTTTTTTCTTGTACAAAAATGAATAAAATAATATTAGAAAACAATACTTTCTTTTGAAACAAAATTAGGGTTTCCCCTTTCAAAAACAATAATATTATTTTTTTTCTCTTATTTTTAGGAATTAGATAATGTTATTTTCTCATACATAAAACAAATTACAAAACATGTTTGCATATTTACATTTTTATTGCATATTTAAATACTTGTTTATTTATTTGTACAATAAATTCAATTGGGTTGTAATAGTAAATTAGGGTTTTATTTTGTGCAAATATCTCCATTCAAAACTTGTATCCCCCCTCCTATAATATTGTTGTAATAGTTTAGATTTACTTTACGCAATTTATCGCATTATATACATGTTTAGTAAATTAGGGTTTTGTATGATAAGACAAAAATCAAACAAATAGCATGACCTAACACAAGACAAAAATGCATGAAAAATGACAACACATTGCACACAAGCACCTCTAGGGTTTCACCCACTTGGTTGACTTTAAAAATGGCCATGGTATGCATGCTAGGTATCTTGGCAAAACAAAACAAAACAAAACAAAAAGATCATAGTCCCTCGATGACGCTATCTTGGTTGCCTAAACAAAAAAGATCTTAGTCCCTCAAAATGCTAAAGATACTTGGCACCATTGCTATCATGGTCATACGATGACCCACGCCTGTCCCGTTTAACATCCAAAGATAGGTTTGTCTACCAAAACAATGGTAAAACAATAATGTCAAAGGAATAAAAATGTATGGGAAAGACTTTTGAGTAGGTAGATGCTTCTAGTTACTTGATCAATTTGGAAACCATCCTTGCTATTTTCAAACAAACACACACACATTTTCAAAACATTTTTCAAACAACTTTCAAACATTGAAACATTTTTTAAAAGACAAACATCTTTGTATACATTCTTATGAACGAGAATCATTACAAAGATTGCCAAAACGATGGCCTCTTTTTAATATACTTTCAAAACCACACAAAGCACCATTTCAAACAATTGGAAAAGCAAAGCAAGTGATCTAAAACAAGTAACTAAGAGCCCATGGAAAACCATGGATGAAAAGGGTGCTAGCACCTTCCCTTTTCATAATCTACCCACCGAACTCAAGAAAACATCTCAAAGGTCTTTCCTGTGCTTTTTTACCTTTCCTTTTGGATAAAATAATAGTCGGTGGCGTCTCTTGCTAAACTGAAACATTTGTGAACACAAACGCAAAACCTCAAGTCAGTTCTCCCACCGTATCACAGAACTGGTGACTCTGCTGGGGACAAAATATAAAAGTGGGGTTACTTTAGGGTTTTAGATCACCTTTACATGCTTATCTTGCTTGACTTGTTTGCTTTACACTTTGGTTCTATTGTTTGGGTTTGAATCCTCTACCCAGATTTGGGAAACATTCATAGGTAAATAGCAATACGTTGTGGAAACTGTGCGGGGTATACCGACACGGTCTAAGAAATAGCTATGTTAGTGTGACATATTTGTGGGTACTGGTAGCCTTTGAGTCAATCAAAGAGAATACGGGGCCGCTGAGTGATGTCATGAAGCACTAACGAACTTTTAGAACCTTTACTTGACCAACTTGGCCTTTTAGGATGTAGTGAGATGACCGGCTTTAGTGCAGTCCGAAATTGGTAGATACTCGATACTACACTCATTGAGGGTTGGTTCCTTGGAATATTTCGGTCGCCAGTAAAGAGGCTGAATTTAAACAATGAACAAGGAAACAATCCAGTGATATTGAGCTCCTTAGAACCTGGTTACTATTTACTAGGACAGGTTGAGCCAACTAAACTTCAAGAGGGTACTTACCTATGAAACCCCATGCAAGCCTGAACTAGGAACTTGTGTGATTTGCTTGTACATATATACTTGTGCATAATATCATGAACATCATGAAGCATCATATGCATCCACAAACCATTTCAAGGATTTTGGATTTTCATCTTTGTTCCTGTTTTGTAGGTAATGGATTCACTTCGCAGGAAAACCATCCAAGTCAACCTTGTGAGAATTCCTCCACAACTCAAGGAGATAGCTTCAAGGACTCCTAAGAACTCTCCATTCACTGAGAGACATGGTCGCCTTCTCAACTTAGTCACTTCCAACACAAAGGAAGATATGATGAAAGTTCTTTTCCAGTTCTTTTACCCTTTGCATCACTACTTCACATTTCCTGACTACCAGCTTGTGCCTACTTTGGAGGAATTTTCTCAACTCTTGAGGATTCCTATTCTCAATCAACTACCTTTCAACGGTACAGAAAGAGATCCAAAACCAGAAGATATTGCTCAAGCCCTGCACTTTCAATTATCTGATGTCACAATCCTTGGGAAACTAAAAGTGGTGTCAAAGGCTTCTTGTCAAAGTTCTTGTTTGAGAAGGCCCAAAGCTGCTGGAATTCTTTGGACTTGCAAGCTTTTGAGGAGATTTTAGATCTTCTCATCTATGATATGGTCTTTTCCCCTAACCTTGATCAACTCATAGATGTGAGCACTGTCAAAATCTTCATGGCTCGCAACCCGGTGCCTACATTGCTTGGAGATATCTTACACTCTTTTCACACTCGAACAATAAGGAAAAGAGGTGTTCTCATGTGTTTCACTCCTCTATTGGCAAGATGGTTTATTTCTCATCTTCTCCAATCAGTCTTGAAGAATGAGCAAGGCTTTAGGTGGTCACAACGGTTGATGACTCTTACACATTCAGATGTTCATTGGTGTTCTTGATCCAGAGAAAATGTTATCATCATTGACCGTTGTGGGAATTCCTTAATGTCCCTCTACTAGGCATTAGGGGAGGCATCACCTACAACCCCTGCTTGGCTCTGAGACAGTTTGGGTATGCCCGAAGGGATGGCCCATATGACATGCTGATTCCAGACTTGGTTTTTGACTTCGACAACGACGATCAAGGACTTCGACAAAGGTTCATCCGAGCTTGGAGGATGCCCAGCAAGGTGGACAGTAAGACCTTGGGACACAAGAATTCCATCCCTCTTGAGCATTACCTCAAGTGGGTACAAACCCACACCCAAAATCTTATGATGCCTTACCCCTCTATTCTCCCAGTGATTATAGAGCCTGTTATGGAAGGAGAGGTTCCATACACCCTCCTACATCCTGACATTCCAACATCACTCAAAGATCTACAAAGGAGTTGGATACAACTCAAGGGAGAACGTGATACTTTTGAAGCCCAATTCTATGCAAGCGAGAAGAAGGTTTTAGAACTCACTTGTCAACTTCACGAAGAGCAGACTCTCAACACCTACATTGCACCAAAGAGAATGCGCAACATCTTCTTATCTTAGAATTTTGTACTATTTTGCCCTAGGGGCATTTATGTAAACAAATTCTATTTTATTAATATAACGTTTGTTCCTTTTTGTTTAACACAAATTTGAATTTTTTGAATCCTTGAAAGCATTACATAAATACATATCATTCATCATATGCATAAACAGGTCTTCACACCAAGTTTCCTCTTATCTCTGCTGTTTATTTCAGCAAGATGGATATTGAACAAACGGTCAAAGACTTGCAGGCTCAGAATTCACAATTCCAACAGCTACTCCTGACCTTGGCTAAGGGGAAAGAGGAGCTCAAGACTCTACTAGAAAAGTAAAAAGAGAAAAAGAAAAAGAAGCGAGCCGGTGTGGTTCTTATCTGCAGAAGGTTTGAAGGACAAGCCAGATGGACTTTGGAATTCCCATCAACATATGAAGAGGGGGAGAGGAAAGGTAAAGAGACTACAGTGCCATCTGAATCTGAAGCTGAAGAAGAGGAAGATGAGGATTACTCAGAATAACAGTACCCTCCGGCCGATGACAAATACAAAAATCTGGAAGAGCGTCTAGCTGCTATGGAGATACAGAGAGTGTCTGGCCTAACTTTGAAGAGTTAGGGTTGGTATCTGGAATAGTAATCCCTCCTAAATTTAAAGTAGCTCTATTTTCCAAATACGATGGGTTGTATTGTCCCAAGATGCACCTACGATCTTATGTCAGGAAAATTCAACCATATTCTTCTGACAAAGATTTATGGGTTCACTTTTTCCAGGACAGTTTGTCAGGGACACAGCTGGATTGGTTCTACCAGTTGGAGAGGTCTGATGTGCATAATTGGGAAGATTTGGAGGTCGCCTTCTATAAAAAGTATCAATACAACGCCGACTTGGCGCCAATCCGTACTCAGCTACAGAGTATGGCTATGGCGTCCAATGAGGGCTTCAAAGACTACGCCCAAAAATGGAGGGATTTGGTTGGAAGGGTGCAACCACCTTTATCTGAAAGAGAGCTAGTGGACATGTTCTTGGGGACTCTGTCAGGTACTTTCTTTAATCACCTGATTGGAAGCTCCTCCGCAGGTTTCACTGAGTTGATTCTAACTGGCGAAAGGGTGGAAGCCGGTATTAGAAGCGGAAAAATTCAGAAAGATGCGTCTACCTCTGCTGTTGCCAAAAAGTCCTTCACTTGTAAAAAGGAGGTATTAGCTGTCTATGCCCAGAGAAATCAGGGAAGAACCGAACGAAGACCAACAGTTGGGGCCGTCATGATTCAAAAGTCTGCTTTAGATCAGTCGAGGAACAATCAGTCGAGAAACGATCAGCCGAGGAATAATCAGCAAAGGGTGGAAAGGCCTATAAGGAAATTCACCAAGATAAACACGACTCCTGCTCAAGTATTACCACATCTCTTGAATTTAAACCTGGCCATGCTAAAGGAGGCCTCTAAAAATCCTAATACTTCATCTCCACACTACCATCTGAATGCCAGGTGTGCTTACCATTCAGAAAGTCCAGGGCATGACACCAATAACTGCTGGGCCCTGAAGAATAAGATTCAAGATCTGATCGACGTAAAGGAAGTTGAATTTGAAGCTCCTGAAAAGCCGAATGTTATCTATGCTCCAATGCCTAGGCATGGACATAATTCTAGTGCTGTGGAAGAAGACCTGTTTATTTCTACTATAGATGAATTGATAACTCCTCTCCTCACCATCAAGTTAAATTTGTTGAAAGATGGGGTGTTCCCAGGTTGTGACCAAGATTGCCATGCTTGCCTATCCTCCCCATTTGACTGTCCTCTACTGAAGAAAGGAATCCAACAATTGATCGATAACAAGGAAATTTTGTTTGACAAAGCTCCAATCTCACCCATTCCAGTTCCAGAAGTTTCAATAATAACCATATACGCCAATCCTTCCAGGGTTCCTAAAAACCTGTTAGGATTACATCCGCTCCTATGACTACTCCATTGAAGATAACAATGCCCGGACCAACCACATACAAATCTGACAAAGTGGTACCATGGAACTATGGTGGAGAAATCTACTACCATGGTGTCAAACAGATTGAACAGATTGCAGAAGAAGAAAGCTCTGAGGAGGATACTCCTGACATCGGTAACATTGTCGGAACAAGTAAGGTTACTCGTAGCGGAAGAATCTTTTCTCCAGAGATTACTCCTCCAACAGCAGTCTTTGGACCCGTGGCCACTCCGAAGATTACCCCTGTGAATGTATCTGGAAGTGTACCCGCTGACAATAACAATACAATTCCCATCCCTGTTTCTGTTGCTGAGAAAAAAGGAAAGAATGTTCAAGAGGAGCCTGTCTTGACGAAGGCATAGTCACTAATCATTCCTGAAACATCCCAGAAAGAGATGGAAGAGATTCTGAGGATCATTAAGAAAAGTCATTATGATGTTGTTAAGCAACTGGGGCAAACCCCCTCCAAAATATCTATGTTAGCCCTGTTGTTGTGCTCTGAGGCACACGCTAAAGCTTTGGTCAAGTTTTTGAAGACGGCCCACGTGCAGCAAGAAACCTCCGCTGATCAGTTCCAGGAATGTGTGGCTAGTTTAACAGCTGACAATGGTCTAAGATTCTCCGGTGCATATTTAACTTCGAAAGGGAGAAAACATAATGATGCTTTGCATGTCTCGGTGGAATGCAGAGGGACAACCCTAGCACACGTTCTGGTAGACATTGGTTCGTCTTTAAACGTCTTGCCGAAGAAAGCCTTGGATAGACTGGATTGTGAAGGCTTAACCCTGAAACCCAGCAATATCATTGTCAGAGCCTTTGATGGTTCTAAGAGGATGGTCTATGGAGAGGTGGACATCCCGATCAAGGTGGGTACCCGGACGTTCAATTCAACATTCTACGTGATTGCCATTCGTCCTTCCTACTCTTGCCTGTTGGGACGCCTCTGGATTCACAATGCCAGAGGGGTCACATCCACCTTGCATCAAATGCTCAAGTACCCTGTCCAAGGGAAAATTATATATGTTCATGGTGAAGAGGAATATATGATCAGTCATCTAAATTCCTCCCGTTATGTAGAGTTAGATGGCGAATTCATAGAGACCTCTTTCCAACACTTTGAAGAGGTTTCTCTTGAAATAGCGGCGACTAAAGCAGTGTCCTAAGCTCCTGTGATCACAAAACATGTGCCTCGGATGTCATCTCTCAAGGACGTTAGGGCAGCAGTGGAAGAAGGCGGATCCATAATCTGGGGGTAGCTTCCCGACTTTCCTTTCAAATCAAACAAATTCGGCTTGGGATTCACTTAAACTGCTCAGAAGGTCGTGCGCCGCTCTCGTGCCGGAGGGCCTCCTGTGAAGATCATCCACCAAGGGGTTAATGCACTAGAGGACAGTGATGAAGAAGGCAACCTGGAAGACTGGATTTTCCCTACTGTTGGCAGAGGATTGTGCAACTGGGAAGCAAAAGACTTTGTTCCGATTACTTTCATACCGCAGTAATTTATCTTTTCCATTTTCTGTCGGACTGTAATAATTCACAAACAATTCGTACTTTTTCAACCATGTGTCTTACCCGAGGCACATAGGTCCATTTGTAAGGGTTCTTATTTCATTTTCATATGTCATTTTAATGAATCATGGACGCGTTTCATATCTAAAACTTTTTATGCTCATTGTCTTTCTTTTACATTTTGTTGCTTTAAGATGGCTATGCCCTTACACACACCCACACTCACAAATGCAGGTACCCTTCCACTCCGGAACCCATGGGT
Organism: Vicia faba; assembly: GCA_948472305.1. NCBI lineage: Eukaryota > Viridiplantae > Streptophyta > Magnoliopsida > Fabales > Fabaceae > Vicia > Vicia faba. Next base: position 184,943 of record CATIWC010000649.1, on the reverse strand, counting down.
AACGATACTGCTATAGCCTTCAATAACTCTGAAGATCTAGTCAACCAAGCCGAATACGAAGGTGAGGAAGATTGTGAGTTGCCAGGGGAGTTGGCCAGATTACTTAAACAAGAAGAAAGAGCAATTTTTCCTCATGAGGAGTTGTTAGACACAATCAACTTGGGGACTGAGGAAGACAAGAAGGAAATCAGAGTGGGTGCCAACCTAGAACTGAGTGTCAAGGAGCGCCTAATTTAGCTGTTGCATAAATATGTTGAGATCTTTGCCTGGTCATACGAAGACATGCCGGGACTCGATACAGACATTGTGGTACACCGTTTACCCACAAGATAAGATTGTCCACCAGTTAAACAAAAGGCCCGCTGCATGAGACCTGACATGTCTGAAAAGATCAAAGCCGAAGTTATGAAGCAGTTCAACGCTGGGTTTCTGGCTGTTACCTCCTATCCACAATGGGTTGCTAACATTGTGCCCGTGCCTAAGAAGGACAACAAAGTAAGGATGTGCATGGATTATAGAGACTTAAACAGGGCCAGCGCTAAAGATGACTTTCCAGTTCCGCACATTGACATCCTGGTTGACAACACAGCTCAACACAAAGTATTTTCTTTCATGGACGAATTCTCAGGCTATAACCAGATCAAAATGGCCCCTGAGGACATGGAGAAAACTACTTTTGTTACACAGTGGGGTGCGTTCTGCTTCAAAGTGATGCCATTCGGACTGAAGAATGTCGGGGCAACCTATCAACACGCCATGGTAGCTTTGTTTCATGATATGATACATCATGAGATAGAGGTCTACGTAGATGACATGATATCCCAATCACAAACTTAAGAAGAACACCTCGATCACTTGCAAAAGCTATTTGTCAGGGTGAAGGAATACAAGCTCAGATTGAACCCTAACAAGTTCACATTCGGAGTCCGATCCAGTAAACTCTTGGGTTTCATTGATAGCAACAAAGGGATCGAGGTTGATCCTGCCAAAGTCAAAGCAATACAAGAAATGCCTTCTCCTCGCACTGAGAAGGAGGTCAGAGGTTTCTTGGGATGCCTAAACTACATTGCTAGGTTCATTTCTCACCTAACATCTACCTGTGAGCCAATATTCAAGTTGTTGAAGAAACACTAGGTAGTTAAATGGAATGATGATTGTTAAGTTACTTTCGATAAAATCAAGGAATATTTGCTAGAACCTCCTATCTTGATGCCACCCGTCGAAGGAAGACCGCTAATCATGTATCTGACCGTTTTGGACAATTCAATGGGGTGCGTACTGGGCCAACATGACAAGTCTGGCCGAAAAGAGCATGCCATTTATTACCTTAGAAAAAAGTTTACCGATTGTGAGACCCGATACTCACTGCTCGAGAAAACTTGTTGCGCTTTGGTATGGGCTGCTCATCGGCTAAGGCAGTATATGTTGACTCATACCACTTTGCTGATATCTAAGATGGATCTGATCAAGTGCATCTTTGAGAAGCCCGCTTTGTCTGGAAGAATAGCGAGATGGAAGATGATCTTAACCGAATACGATATACAGTACACGACCCAAAAAGCTATAAAGAGGAGTGTGCTAGCTGACCATCTGGCTCATCAAGCTGTCGAAGATTACCAATCCATGAAGTTCGACTTCCCTGACGAGGAAATCATGACATTGGACAACATTGAAGGTTTCAGACCATATAACGGACCTGAACAAGGATCTTGATGGACCCTGTACTTTGATGGGGCTTCCAATGCACTTGGCAAAGGTATCGACGCGGTACTAATCTCCCCCGAAGGTTGCCATACTCCTTTCACTACTAGACTTTGCTTCAACTGTACGAACAACATGGCAGAGTATGAAGCTTGCATCTTTGGACTCAAGGCTGCTATAGACTTGGGAATCAAATCTTTGATTGTGTTTGGGGACTCAGCTTTGGTCATCAGTCAGATCAAAGGAGAGTGGGACACTAAGCATCCAAACCTCATCCCTTAAAAAGAACATGTCTTGACATTGTTACCACATTTTGAGCAGATTACCTTCGAGCACTTCCCGCGAGAAGAAAATCAGCTAGCAGATGCTCTAGCTACAATGTCATCCATGTTTAAACTTAACTGGGATAATGAGGCTCCCCAAATCACCATTGAATGGATGGACGAACCGACACACTGTCACGATATTAATACCGAAGAAGTAGTGGACCAACCATGGTTTCATGAAGTCAAAAGGTATCTCGAGGCGCAAGAATATCCTGAAGGAGCATCAGTCAATGACAAAATGTTCTTAAGGAGGTTCTCAGCTAAGTTCTTCCTAAGTAATGGTATCCTGTACAAGCGCAATCATGATTCTATTCTGCTCCGTTGTGTGGACAAAGTTGAAGCTGAAAAGATCATGGCAGAATTGCATGAAGGTACCTTCGGCACTCACTCTAGCGGGCATATGATGGCTAAGAAGATTCTACGGGCAGGCTATTACTGGTCTACCATGGAAGTTGACTGCTATCAACACTCCCGTACTTGTTATAAATGTCAAATCTATGTAGACAGGGTACACGTTCCCCCAGTTCCTCTAAATGTCTTAACAGCTCATTGGCCATTCGCTATGTGGGGAATCGACATGATTAGAGAGATCAATCCTACAACATCCAATGGACACCGTGTAATTCTAGTGGCCATTGATTACTTCACCAAGTGGGTCGAAGCATCTTCCTTCGCATCCGTTACTAAGAATGTGGTTGCTTGCTTCATCAAACAGAACCTTATTTGTCGGTACGGTATCCCCGAAAGGATCATTACTGACAATGGTACAAACCTTAACAACACTATGATCACTGCCCTGTGCGAGCAATTCAAGATTCAACATCATAATTTATCTCCCTATCGGGCAAATATGAACGATGCTGTTGAATCTACGAACAAAAATATCAAGAAGATCATACAAAAGATGACAGTCACCTACAAGGACTGGCATGAGATATTACCGTTTGCTCTTCATGGGTACCGTACCACGGCTCATACATCAACTGGGGCAACACCCTATTCTTTAGTTTATGGCATGGAAGCTGTTTTACCTATTGAGGTTCAGATCCCCTCATTGAGAATCATGAAGGATGCCAGTTTGAGTGAAGACGATTGGATCAAACCCGGCTTGATCAGTTGAACTTAATTGACGAGAAGAGACTTACTACTGTTTGTCATGGTCAGACGTATCAAAAACGGATGATCATGGCTTTCAACAAGAAAGTCAGACGACAAGTGTATCAAGTTGGAGATCTTGTGATCAAGCGCATCATCTTGCCGCAAAGTGATCCCATGGGCAAATGGACTCCTACCTACGAAGGACCATTTGTGATCAAAAACATCTTTTCTGGTGGGGCACTGATTTTAACCACCATGGACGACGATGATCTGCCGCACCCTGCAAACATAGACATAATCAAAAGATACTACGCATAGATGACCCGCTAGGTTGACACACCTAGGAAAAAAAGGGCATCCCGGTGAATCGAAAACCCGAAAGGGAGGTTTATGCAAAAATTAGGGATAAATAAAAAAATATGTACACCCGGCAAGTTGAAAACCCGAAAGGGCGACTTGGGCAAAAAAGGGTTTCCCGGTGGATCGAAAACTCGAAAGGGAGGTCCAGGAAAAAGTTAGGGAATTAAAGCATATGACTATGTCTCGTCGGATCACTTTAAAGACAATCTCTTCATAGACAAATCTGGAACTTCTGATCAATCCAATCACCTTCGGACGAAGCAACGAATGGACAAGATATTCGAAGTTATGAAGGCTATAGCAGAATGGGAACCCCATGGGATTTTTTTTCACACATAACTATCTTTCTTTGTATAAATTTTTCTCATTTTTTATGACACCATCTTCTTACTAGGATGTCTGTCTCGTTTGTACAAAACATTTATTCAAAGTTAATACAAAGATATCTCTTTAAAGTGCAGAAAACTATTTGCCTTTTTCTTTTTTACACTTGTGTTTTATTTGCAAAAATGTCCAATGATTCATTAGTAAATATATGCATTTGAACATAATTACTGTTTACAAAATAAGCAGGAATGAAAAAGAACAATTGCTGACAGGTTGAAAGGATAGGAAAATGTCTTTCGGCTATTCCATGAGCAATCCCTACGGTACGTCATCTAGATCCCCAGCGGAGCTAAAAACTTGAGATACATATCCCCAGCGGAGTTATAATTTCAAACCCTTTAATTCCCATCAGAGTTAAAGCTTCAAACTCCCAATCCTCAGCAGAGCCAAAACTTTGAACTACAGATCCTCAGCAGAGATGAAACCTCCTTCCCCAGTCGAGTCAAATTTCCAACTATCAATCCACAACGGGAACCATTCAGTTTTTTCCAAATTCCCCAGCAAGTTGTCTTAAAGCTTGGAAAGCAACCAGATAACAATTAACTTTTTGTCTCGCCCAAACCTAGGATAACTTCCCAGTAAAGTGGCAGACAACCCAAACTCCTGAACTTTTTCCAAACTGGAATAAGCTTTTTCCCCAGAGTCCGGAACTTACTCCCTAGCAGTAAAGCTTTCTTCCCCTCAGAGCTTTTTTATCCCCTAGTGCGATCGCCAGAATGAAGATTCTCATTCTTAATTCCCCACAGAAGTTATCAAAGATTTCTCTATTCCCCAGCGGAGTAAGGTTTCCCATTGTGTAATCCCCAGTAGACATCAACAAAGTTCTCTGGATTCCCCAAGCAAACTATTCAAGCAGTCTGACATTACTCTCACGATAGATTTTTGTCAAATACTCCAACTTCAAGACATGAAGGATCCTTATATCCCCACAGAAGTTGTCAAATCTCCAACAGTCGCCAAGGATTTCTCATCCTCAGCAATCAATGATTTTGAATCTCCAACAGCGGTCAAGGATTTATTTTCCCGACGGCAGTCAAAGATTTCATTATCCCCAGCTATCAAGGATTCATTTTCCTCATCAATACAGCTAATCAGCTTGCATGCGTATACATTACATCCATATATCATAAACATTGATAAAACACATTTATTGCATCATACATTTCATGCAATATAACTTTGTGTTCAGCTAACATTTTACCTTTTTCAGGATATGATTAACAACTACAGTTTAATAATATACAATCATGATACAGTACATATGAAATCCAGACGCGGAAGTCATTTTGTTGCTCATTCAGGTTCAGATTTCAGATACAATTCGGATACGCTCTAGATACGGATGCCATCCTGATGCTTATTCAGATTTCAACTATCAGATACAGATTAGATACGCTCTAGACACGAAATCCATTCTATTTCTCATTCAGATTCAACTGTCAATTTCAAGTTCAGATACATTCCAGACACGGAAGTCATTCTGTTACTTATTCAGATACAGTTCAGATACACTCCAGACACGGAAGTCATTCTGCTACTCATTCAGATCTCAACTACGGATACGCTTCAGACACGGTTGCCATTCTGTCACCAATTCTGATTTTTCCCCAGCTCAGAGACGCTCCAGACACGGATGTTATTCTGTCGCTTATTTGGATTTCAGATTCAGATACAATACAGATACAATACAGATACACTCCAGACACAGAAGTCATTCTGTTATTCATTCAGATTCAAGTACAGATACAGCTCTGAGACGCTCCATACACAGATGTTATTCTATTGCTCATTCAGATTCAGTCTCCAGATACAGTTCAGATACGTTCCAGACACGGATACCATTCTGATACTCATTCTTTCGACTTACAACTTACAACTCAGCAAACATTCTTGGATGGCATATTTAAGCCCATCTCCAAAAAGATCCTATCACATCTCCAAATTGCATCTTTAAGCCCATTCCCTCAACTACAATTTGACAAGTGCAAATTTATGGGCACTCTAGTGTCCAATCATCTTTTACCTTCGAGTCACGAACGGAAAAATCGCCAATCTAACTCTTCAGGTTCAAGAAGATTGAATAGGGGCAGCTGTTGTACCCAAAAATTTTCCCTCTCATATTATCAAGATTTTCCTCACAAGACTTCTTGGACTCCAGACAGGATTATGGTTTGCTCAGCTTAAGACCTCACCTTGCACCGATGACCTGGAATTAGGGTTTGAGTTTGCACAAGGATTTTTAGACCATCAATGCTTCATGTGACTTTCATACACCATCTTGGACCCCTAAGATTGTTCATACCAAGTTTCAAGCCTTGAATCACATTTTTGACCAGTCAATTGGACAGTTGACCTAAAAATCAACTGTATTGGGGGAAAAGTCAATTGTGTCCAATTTACAGTAAAACCTCATAATTTTTTATCCACATCAACATTCTAGGCTCCTATGTACCATTTGATCAATTTTGGATCACAACTCCTCAAGAAATTTGATCAGATCATCAAAAGGGCAAAATGGTCAAAATTAGGGTTTTGACTAAGAAAGGGAAATTTCTGATTTTTGACCTAGACAATGGAAAATTGGGTTCAAGTATGATTTCAAGGACTCAATGGCATCATATTGACCTAATCACATGGTTCAAAAGATCTCAAATGCATAGGATTGACAGATGAATTTTACAGTCAACTGATCAAAAGTCAACTGTGCACTGAAAAGTCAAACTTTGACTTTTTGGTCAAAATCAAGTGCCAAGGGTCATAATTCATCAAGATATATCAAAATGTGAAATTTGTTGACCAAGAAACCTAATTTTGAAAATTAGGGTTTTAATTTGAAATTTTTCATAACTTAGAATTTTTCTAAGTTATGAAAATTTCTTATTTTTTCCCAACTTTTCCCAACTTTTTCACCATGATGCAATTGGATTCAAAGAAAACTTCCAACATGAAAGTTGTAGTCCTCTATGAAATCTACAACTTTGATTTACAAAGTTTTCCCAAACGATGCTTGGATCTCAAGTTATGATTTTGTGAATAGGGGTCCATAAACTTTTTAACTTAGTGAAATTTTGCCCTAGTTTAGGCAGGTTTTAGACCTAACTTCATGGAAATTTTTCACCTAGTTCTAAGAGGAATCTCAAAATTCATTTCAAAGATGGATTGTATAGAATGTTACAAGCTTTACAAGATGTCCTAGAACTCTCCAAGATCATTCATGGTTAGGAAGAATCGAAGAATTGAAAATGGCAATTTATCACTTTTGTTCAAGGCATTTTTCACAATGTTACAAGTTGCAAATCAGTTTCAAACATGCTTGTACTTGGTATTACAGGTCCTAATCCTTTCTACACTACATAATTGAATGCTAACACATTTGATATTGGCTTTATTCTGACCTATGGAGCTTTGCACAAAGAATTATTCCAAAAATGGCATAAAGTTCATTATAACACTTTGATAAAGCATGTTTTTTGCAATTTTGTATTTCTTGAGCCATGGACCTGATCTCTTGTTGTAAACAAGATCCACAAACATCAGAAAAAGTTTACCAACTCTATGCAGTCCATAAGCTAGCCTGTACAGGCCTTTGGCTTTGTCACTTCACCTTTTCTTCAAAAGCAAGCAAACTTGCAAAAGTCAAGTAAGCTTGTGTATCTGATAAAGGCAAGCATTGGCATCATTTGAAACAGCTTCAGAAACTTGTCTCTAGCAAAAACACGAGTGCATAGCTTCCAAAACACCCTCAAACACAAAAAACACCATTTCCTTCCCAAACAGGGCATCACCTGAAGAACTCAAGCCATTTCAAAATTGGCTCGTGCGTTTTGCCTTTTAACCCTTGAAACATCTTCCCTACATCACACCTAAACTGTCCAGGCCCTTGTCTTGCAACTATGTGCCCTGTTTCAAGCTTCACCATTTTCATTTTGGATATTTGCAGGTTGACTTCTACAGGGAGATTCAAGCATCAACAAGGCCAGCTGAGCATTGGAGAAGCTTGAGGGAACTTCAAGGAAGCTCACAAGACCTTTAGGCCTCACTCAAAGTTCCCACATTGCCATATCCAAACTCAATTGAACAAGGTATTTGTCAAGTTTCTATCACTCTATTTAGGCATCCTTAGATCACGATTTGTGAAGCAAAAATATAGTCCTTAACTTGCTTAAGTTGTACACATGCATAGTTTCCATTTATATTAACTGAGCTAAGAGTATTTGATTGTTGAAGTTCATGAAAAAATTAGGTCAGGAATTAGGGCCACTAAAATTCTCCCTGGTTTTTTAGAGTTAGGTTTCAAATCTTATATCATTGGAATCGTGATCAAAAATGCTACAAGTTTTATGTTGCAAGATTTTGTTTTTATGCACGTATGCAAGAGTTACAGGTTGAAGCATAGTGCGCACGTTTGTTGTCTGGAGGTCAGGGACGAAGTTAGCTTGGGTTTGGGCTTACTGTCTCTACTTTTTGCACCCTCCATTTTACCTTTGCACCCCCTGACTTATTATTTTATATTTTTATATTTTCTTGCATATTTCATATTTTGACTTGCATTTATTTATTTTCTAAACATTATAAAATCACAAAAATGTTTTCTTTATTTTTTTTGCATTTTATTTTATTTTTTTATTATTTTTGGCTTAAAAAATAGTTTATAATTAATAATATACTTTATTTTCTTAAAACTTGTAAATAATAAAAATACAATACATTTTTATTTTGATTATTTCATACATTAAATATTTATTTTTCATGCATATTTAATTTTTCTTTTAATATTGGTATATAATATTTTTTTTCTTGTACAAAAATGAATAAAATAATATTAGAAAACAATACTTTTTTTGAAACAAAATTAGGGTTTCCCCTTTCAAAAACAATAATATTTTTTTTTTCTTATTTTTAGGAATTAGATAATGTTATTTTCTCATACATAAAACAAATTACAAAACATGTTTGCATATTTACATTTTTATTGCATATTTAAATACTTGTTTATTTATTTGTACAATAAATTCAATTGTGTTGTAATAGTAAATTAGGGTTTTATTTTGTGCAAATATCCCCGTTCAAAACTTGTATCCCCCCTCCCATAATATTGTTGTAATAGTTTAGATTTACTTTATGCAATTTATCGCATTATATACATGTTTAGTAAATTAGGGTTTTGTATGATAAGACAAAAATCAAACAAATAGCATGACCTAACACAAGACAAAAATGCATGAAAAATGACAACACATTGCACACAAGCACCTCTAGGGTTTCACCCACTTGGTTGCCTTTAAAAATGGCCATGGTATGCATGCTATGTATCTTGGCAAAACAAAACAAAACAAAACAAAAAGATCATAGTCCCTCGATGACGCTATCTTGGTTGCCTAAACAAAAAAGATCTTAGTCCCTCAAAATACTAAAGATACTTGGCACCATTGCTATCATGGTCATACGATGACCCACGCCCGTCCCGTTTAACATCCAAAGATAGGTTTGTCTACCAAAACAATTGTAAAACAACAATGTCAAAGGAATAAAAATGTATAGGAAAGACTTTTGAGTAGGTAGATGCTTCTAGTTACTTGATCAATATGCAAACCATCCTTGCTATTTTCAAACAAACACACACACATTTTTAAAACATTTTTCAAACAACTTTCAAACATTGAAACATTTTTCAAAAGACAAACATCTTTGTATACATTCTTATGAACGAGAATCATTACAAAGATTTCCAAAACGATGGCCTCTTTTTAAAATACTTTCAAAACCATACAAATCACCATTTCAAACAATTGGAAAAGCAAAGCAAGTGATCTAAAACAAGTAACTAAGAGCCCATGGAAAACCATGGATGAAAAGGGTGCTAGCACCTTCCCTTTTCATAATCTACCCCCCGAACTCAAGAAAACATCTCAAAGGTCTTTTCTGTGCTTTTTTACCTTTCCTTTTGGATAAAATAAAAGTCGGTGGCGACTCTTGCTAAACTGAAACATTTGCGAACACAACGCAAAACCTCAAGTCAGTTCTCCCACCGTATTACACAATCGATTGCACCCTTTGTGTAAATCAATTACACAGGGTTTCAACAGCCATATTTTCAAAAGTTTTAAGTGTGCAATCGATTGCACAAGCAATATAAATCGATTGCATGTGAAGTCAGTAGCAAAAAATAAGTGAGTGCAATCGATTGCACAAGCAATGTAAATCGATTGCACTGAGAAACAGGAGCAAACATTTTGAAATTTTAAGTATGCAATCGATTTCACAAGCAATGTAAATCGATTTCACTAAGAAACAAAAGCAAAAGATCTGAAAAATTGAAGCATGCAATCGATTGCACTAATATGCAAATCGATTGCACTCAAGTGAAAAATGAATTTTAACTTTGAAAAACTTGAGTAATGATTTATAAAACATTTCTTATTCATCATTGAGCATCTATATCTTAAGATCAAAGTAAGTAATATCAGTATACCTTGAAAGTTGTTAAGAGCTTTGAACTGAAGATTTTGTCCATAGATGCTTTGATCTTGATCATAAATCTTTGTCTTCTTTGTCAATCATGGTTTGTCTTCAGCAAAACAAAAGTTCATTTAATAAGCTCGATTTTAAATTCTCTCCTTTTTTGATGATGACAAACAATCTTGCTTTATGCGTTGTACTTTTCGAAAAGAGCTGCTCCCCCTAAGATGCAAAACTCCCCCTATGTATGAGAAGGTTGGAATCCTTTGTTTTTTTTCATCTTGGTTGGAGAGTACCTTAAAAAATTAAGACAAGGAAAAATACAAGCATAAAGTACCACATCTTTCTCCCCCTTTGACATTATCAAAAAGAAGGGAAAGATGTAATAAAAATGGACAAAATATATGTAATAATATTGAAAGCTTAACCATAGCCATATTGCATCATGATGCTTTTTCTCATCCTTTGATAAATGCACATAGTAGTTACCTTCATCAAAACATAATGTTGAAGATGCTTTACTCTTTTAGAAAGAATGAGAAACTCTTACGTGGATGCTCCCCCTATCTTTGATAACTCCCTCTTGATCAAAATTCTCTCTTGAATCATAGAGAATTTACATCTTTCTTTGGGCTGCAATAGTTAGAGACACGCATACACATACACACACACACACACACACACACATATATATATATATATATATATATATATATATATATATATATATATATATATATATATATATATATATATATATATATATATATATATATATATTTTCTCCTTCTTTGTCATTAAACAAAGGATGGGAAAAGCCTTATAATACATAAAGAAATTTTTGAAAGTAAAAAAAATTTATACCAATGAGTTTCACCTTAAGAGTGACTTCATAAATCATTCATCTTTTGAGAACTTGATGTTGAAGCCTTTGTCACAAAGTTGACTTGTACTTAGAAGTTGTCTTTTGTTCTTCAACATGAAGTACATCTTCAATGGATATGAAAGTTAGTGTATCAACTTTGCCAATGCCAAGAATTCTTCCTTTAAGGTATTTCCCATATGTGAAATAATCCTTGGACTTGAACTAGATTTGAAAGTTAGTGTATGTCTCCCGATATATGCTTTGAACAACCACTGTCAAGATACCAAATATTGCATGTGGTCTTCAAGTATACCTACAAAACAAATTAAGTTTGATTTGGTACCCAATGTGCTTTGGGTCCATCATAATTAGTTCCTTTCTTAACCCACACATAATGCCCACTTGCTACACTAGAGTTTCTAACATAGCAAGCATTAGGTGTATGGCCAACCATACCACAATAAAAACAAGTAGGTTCAAAGTTACTTCTATATCTAGAAGGGTAAGATTTATTCTTAACAAATATTTTCTTTTTAGGATATTGATGAACTACTTTAGGTTTGTTCACTTTCTCTTTGGATGATTTATCACTAGCTTTAATAAATATGGTTTTATTACAACTTGGTTTTGAAAACTTTGAATATCCAAGTCCACTTTTATCATTGGAATATCTTTGTTGGCTAAGAACACCTTCCAATCAAATTTGACCTTTTTCATATCTTTCAGTAACTCTTTTTAATTGGACAATTTGGAAAAAGAGAGATTCACAATTTTTTCATACAAAATTCTGTTTTTGCTCACTAAATTTGTGTTTTTCATCTTTGAGATATTTTTCCATTGACTCACATTTTTCTTCTAAAGATGAAATTTGTTTCTTTTGAGATGAAATAGTTTTGAACAGAATTTTGCATTCATTTAATAGTTCATCTATAATACCTTGGGCATCACTATCAAAAATAGAAAATTCATTACTAACCTCGTCATCTTCACTATCGGAATGGTGTGAGGCCATCAATGCAAGATTAACACGTTGATTGTTTTCGGAATCGGAAGATGAACTTTCCCATGCTATATATGCTTTCTTTGACGTCTTATCTTTATTTCTCTTGAAATATTTCTTCTTCTTTTCAAGTGTAGGACATTCACTTTTAACATGCCCATTTTCTCCACATTCAAAGCATATAACCTTCCTTGTTGGTGCTTCCCTTTTTCTTTCTTTTCGTAAAACCTTTTCAATCTTCTTGATAAGATCATCATCTTCACTACTAGTGGATTCATCCTCTTGATTGCTATCATGATTTTTTATCCTTGTATTTAGAGACATGTCTTTTGAATCTTTTACTTGGATTTCATGCTTTTAAAGTCTTGCAAGTTCCGTCTCATATTCTTGAAGTTTTCCGAACAAAGTGGCGGAAGTCATTGTGGATAGATTCTTCTTCTCGGATATTGTTGTTACTTTCGGTTGCCATTCGCTGGATAAAGATCTAAGCTCTTTAAGATTAAGTTCATCATTAGTTAAAGTCTTACCGAGTGCTTTCAAATGATTTGTCAAGTGTACAAATCTTTTCTGAAAGTCGAGGATTGATTCTCGGGGCTGCATTCTGAATAGTTCGTATTCTTGACTCAATGTATTTAATCTCGATCTTTTAACTTCAGCGGCTCTTTTATGAGTTTCTACCAAGGTATCCCATATTTCATTCGTTGTTTAGCATGCCGAGACACAGAAGAATTCATCCATGCTAAGTACACCTTGAAGAAGGTTGATTGCCTTTTTATCATAGAGAACTTTCTTCTTATCATCATCGTCCCATGCAGTTTTAGGCTTTGATGAGCCAGCACCAATGATTATCGTTATAGGGATAAATGGACCATTCTCGACGGCATCCCATATTTCTTCTCCTTGTGCTTCTAGACGTGCCTTCATGAGTATTTTCCAGAAGTCAAAATATTCACCACAAAATAGAGGAGGCTTGTTGTTACTACCACCATCTCTGAAAACGGGATTTTGATTTGCAGAAGCCATTCTGGATCTTTTAGGAACACGTTACCTATAACCTGCTCTTATACCAATTGTAAGTACGAAGTGCGCCTAAGAGTGGGGGGTGAATTAGGTACTTTAAAAAATTCTGGTTTTAGTGATGATGGATATTATCTTTCCGTTTTAGTGCATGACTTTACAATTGTGTTTCTTTCTTTTCTGGTTTATGACTAGTGATTAAAGCGACAAATGCGGAAAAGTAAAGAACACAGAGATGAATCCTGGTTCCCCTCACAGTCCGAGAGTACTCCAGTCCCCTTTCAACATGAAAGAGATTTCCTTATTGTTATATCTCTAGAAAAGACACCCTAGTCCTTCTATACAAGACTCTAACCAATAAAACCACCAAGAATAATCATCTTGGACCAAGAACAATCCTCTTGGATTTTCACTATGTCAACAATGAGAACAATCCTCTCAAAGTGACTACACTTGTATCCAACAATCCTGGAAAGACAAGATTTTAAAACCACTTAAACTTATTTCCAACAATACTGGAAAAATAAGTAAGTAACTATCAATATTTGATTTTGAGTGATTTGAGTAGTATTGATCACTTAGAGTGATTTAACAATGAATGATCTTCTCTTCCAATAAAAATATTGTACAATGACTCAAGATATAATTGCTCAAAGTTTTCTGTTTAACAATGTATGAAAGTGTGCAAAAAACTTATGTATGAAAGTGAAGAAATGCTTGAGTTTGTATTTTGAAAATTCAGAAAGTATATTTGGAAGAGGTGATGAAAATGATTTTGAAAATGAATATTTATATATTCATAGCAACCTTTTGAAACATCATAAAGTTTTGAAAATGAATCATAAACAAATGCCAAGATTGAGTGAAAGTTTCAATTAAAAGGTATTGTTGTACCCCAAAATTTTCCCTCCCATATTTCTCAACACATGGCAAGTCAGGTTCTCAAATTGCACAAGGAAATTCAAGAGTTGATCAGACAAACTCTCTCCTAAGGCAGTCTACCTCAAATTAGGGTTTCTATTTTCATCAGGATATGTGAACCACAAAGGACTCAAATTCTCACCATTGTCCTAATATGTTCTCAAGATCATCCATGTCAAGTTTCAAGCCTTGCAGATGAAGTTTGCTCAGTCAATTGCTCAAATACCTGAAAATCGGCTATGCTAGGTCAAAATCAACTGTGGCCCACATACAGTCAAACTTCAAGATTTTTGGTCAACATCCTCATTTTGAAGTATCATTCATCATTTGATCAAGGGTTGGTCATGACTCATCAAGGATTGCTCACAATTGATCAAAACCCAAAAGTTGCCAAATTAGGGTTTTATAGGAAAAGTTAACTCAAATTTGACCAAGCATAACTTTCTCATACTTTATCAGAAATGACCCATTCAAAGCTCATTTTGAAGAGAATGCAATTCCCTACAATTCATTTTCATCCCCCAAGTTCAAAATATGCACTGACAAAAAGATATGAATTTTGACATTATAGGTCATTTTGAAAAGCCAACAAAAATACCTTTTGGGTCAAAGCTTCGTACATGAACATGGAAGACTCAATTGAGATGATACCAAAATGGTTGCTTATAGGACATCTTAATCTTTCTAAAAAGTCAAATAACACCCTCCTAGGGTCAAAATTGAGGGAGATATGCATTGTCAAAGTTGACCTTTTTTGCATAATTGCCAAAAGTCAAATATGCTCAAATTTGTATTTTTTGCTAAATGGGCCCAACGTTTTATGCTTGCGTCTTATTCCTAACATAGTCCACGACCTATGGGACCCTCCATGCTTTATTTATTCATTTATTTAATTTATTTTGATTTTTATTCATTTAAAATTGAAATAAAGTCAAATAAATCTAAATAAATCATATATTGTGTTTTAGGGATGATTTTTGCATTGAAATAAGATCTTATATGCTCTCAATTGAGAATCAACTCGTGCAAGGCTAAATTGGCTGGAAAAAGATTGGATTTGAGCAAAATTGGAAAGAAATCATATGCCATGAAAGACCAAATCAAATCTCCATGACGAGCAAGATTGAGGTTGTTTTTGTTGACCTAATAAGTTGTATTACATATACAGAAGCGAGGCAGGGAAGGAAGAGAGGTTGAGCAGTCATGAAAGAGGCAAAAAAAATTTAAAAAAATTCAAGAAAAGTGGTGATCCAATTTCCATACTAGTTACCAAATTATCTCATCTTTCCCTTTCTAATCAATTGCTGGAGGTCTCAGGATCATATTCCAATCATTAGCAAGCCTCTCCAGGTCCAGAAACCCATTATAGCAGCCACACGGTTAGCAAGAATTTTCATTTTTATTTTCATCAATTTATACACCATTTGCACGTTGTGATGGCATATTCTTATTCCTTAACATTTTTGCAAGCTAATCATTATATTCAATTGTGTTTTTGGTGATTGTATGACAAACTGCCATAGCTAGGGTTTCAAGTTCTTGTTTAGGGCTTTGCAGGATAGGTAAAATTGGACATTGATTCTGGTACCATGAGACTCGTGAGGATGATACGAGTTGATTGGTACTAGCCATGGTCATTTATGTTGCCTATGGACAATTTTTGAAACACACAGGGTTGTAGCTACAGCGCAATGTCCGTAGGTAAAAACCTCCAGGGCTAACACGATGGATGGGAGGAAGAAGATGAGGCGTGGCGCCCCCTGGTTGGGCAATTTGAATTTATCACATTTTTTCATTTAATCTTTGTTTTTTCATATATTAGATTTTGTTTTTATTATATATACAATTAAATCAGATGGCTCAGTTAGCAAGCGTGCAGGGGAAGAGTGCCTAAGGACCTGGTTTCGATCCCCAGGTCCCAACCTTTATTCATGTTTTTCTTCAACAGGAAATCTATCGCATTACACGTCAAGAGGTCCACCATATACTATCAGGATCTGGCCATCCAATTCACCAATGCTTCAGATCAACGTGCCACTCTTGGAGGACCACCATGCGCCCCCCAGTCAACGTGTACACTGGATTGGGCAAAGTCAAACAGGCCTTAGCCATTTGGGCCCAGGAATTCATATTCCAACCCCCCTCAATTGCTGAACAACATCAGGCCCATTACTAATCTTTTTTTTATATTTCTTTTCTTTATTTTTTTTATCCTTTTGATTTCCTTTATTTATTTAATTTACAAATTTATTTATTTTTCACAAAAAACCATAAAATCAACAATTCACCAAAATTAGGATTAGTTTTTTTTAATTATTATTATCAAAATTAATTTAACTTAGTTTAATTTAGGGAAATTGTAATTTATTTTCATAAATAAAATCAAAAATAGAAATTAGGTTAAACTTTTGATAAAATTTTATTTTGCTCTTTTTCTCAAATAAATAAAAATACAATAATAGGTTTAGAATAAATTAATTTATTTTTCTTAGATTAAAATTAATTAGAATTAGGCCTTTCTTTTTTTAATGTAATAATTTCTCTATTTTCTTAAATAACAAAACATGACCAAAACTTTTTTACCAATCTCAATTAGGTTTAGGCAAGGGCCAAAACCCTGGTTATCTCGTATTCGACTCATCGCACGCGTGTTATTAATCCCCTCTCTGAAGCCTTGTAATAGCGTAGATTTACTTTCTCGCATTTTAGTTCTCGCAAATATTTGACTGTTTAGATGAATGCTAATAGGATTGTATGACAAGAATGCATGACAAATTAATACAGTTAGAAAACCCTAATGTGCAAAGACTAAATAATTGAAAACATATCACTCGCACATATCACTCCTAGGGTATACTCACACTTCGGTTGCCTTCGGTAAACCGTCAATAAGTATAGGGTGTCTTAGTGGTTGCCCTCCTGTCTAAAAGATCAAACGTTGCCTCGGAAGTGATGCCTCGGAAGTGTCGCCTCGAATATGATCTTAAGACTCTAGGGTTATTACTAAGGTGTCCTAACATTGCTTTAGTGATCGTACGTCCCTTTCGAATTGACCCTTACAACTCCAACGACGGTGCTACCTATTTTTCAATAGTAGGATAGCTTTGTTTAAAGGAAACGAGAATAGAGACGATCTTTTTTTGAGTAGGTAGATGCTAGTAGGTACTTGCTCAAATCAAAACTCTTCACACTTACACATATCAAAGCAATTTTCAAAACAACTTCGTCACACCTTTGAGGACTGATACAAGGGTTATCACGAAGTCAAACTTTTCAAAACAAAGCACATACACAAGCAATTTTAAAAGATGAGAAAGCACCTAAGAGCCCATGGAAAACCATGGATAGAAAGGGTGCTAACACCTTCCATTTCTATAATCTACCCCCCGTACTCAGAATATCTCGAAAAAGGATTTTTTTTGTACTTTTTTCCTTTCCGGTTGGATGAAATAAAAGTTGATGGCAACTCTTGCTTATCGCGACATTTTGCGAACACAAAACGTAAAATGCAAACCAGCGTCAAACAGTCGGTTCTGCCACCGTATCACAGAACTGGCGACTCTGCTGGGGAACGTATAAGTGGGGTATACCTTAGGATCTAGTTCATCATAATTGCTTCTCTTGCTTGTTTTGTTTGCTTTACTTTTAAGGGTTTTTACTTGGGGTTACTATAGATCCTAACCCGGATCCGGGGGATACCTTTTAGGTAAGTAGCAATAGACCGTGAAGGAACTATACGGCGTAGATCGATACGGTTGAAGCAGTGGCTACATTGGTGTGTCACTTTGGTTGGTACCGGTATCCCTTGTGGAGAAACGAGGAGAATACGGGTCTGCCGCGTGGTGTCGTTAAGCATCAACTGACCTTAGAACCTTTAATCGCCCAACTTGGCCATTAAAAAGTAGTGAGATAGACGACCTTGGTCTAAAGCTGAGAACTGGTTGATACTCGATGCTACACTCATTGAGACCATACTCTCGAGATAGTTCTGGATGCAAGAAAAGATTGCGTGAGCTGAAACCATGACCGATGGAGGATGGTCAGTGATATTGAGATCCTCTAGAACCCGGTTACTTTTTCTAGGACAGGTTGAAACCAACTTAACTTCAAGAGGGTATTACCTTTGACCTCATGCAAGGCTTAAACCTAAGGGCTTTGTGTGACTTGTTTGTCTTTTCCATATTTGTTATTTGCTATACCTGTGTTTTATCATGACATCATGCATCATAACATAGCATTCATGCTTCATTACACTAACTATTTCAAAGACCAAGGGAATTTATCTTTGTTCTATTTTGCAGATCATGGCTTCCGTACGTAGAAAGACTATCTGAGTCAACTTTGTGGAGATACCATCCCAACTCAAAAAGCTAGTGTCAAGGATTTCTGAAACTTCTATGTTCATTAAGAGACATGGTCAACTTCTCATCCTGGTTACTTCAAACCCCGATGAATAGATGATGAGTGTACTTTTTCAGTTCTTCGATCCCGAGCATCACTGTTTCACCTTTCCAGATTATCAGCTGGTACCCACCTTGGAGGAATTCTGTCATCTATTGGGCATATCCATTCTTGAGCAGGTACCCTTCACAGGTATAGAAGAAGTTCCTAAGCCAGAAGTCATTGCCTCAGCTTTGCATTTGAAACGGGCCGATGTGGTATCCAATTGGGAAACTCGAAGCGGGGTCGAAGGTTTTCTAGCCAAATTTCTGATAGACCAAGCTCAGCTATTCTGGGAGGATTTAGATTTTCAGGCTTTTGAAGATGTCTTGGCTCTTCTTATCTGTGGTTTGGTTCTCTTCCCTAATCTGGATTCCTTTGTAGATGTGAATACTATCAAGATCTTCCTTTCTCGCAATCCTGTGCCTACCTTGCTTGGAGATATCTTGCACGCTCTCTATACTCGTACCACAAGGAGAAGAGGTACTCTTATGTGCTGCATGCCATTGTTGTCGAGGTGGTTTATTTCTCACCTCCCTAAGTCTGTGCTGAAGAACGAAGAAGGTTTGGGTTGGTCGCATAGAATAATGTCACTCGCTCATACAAATATTATTTGGTGTTCCCGGGCTATGGAAGATGTTGCTGTCATTGACCGTTGTAAGGGGTATCCTAATGTCCCATTACTTGGTATCAGAGGAGGTATAACTTACAATCCTTGTCTAGCTTTTCGACAATTTGGCCGTGCTCGAAGAGATGGTCCCCATAGGTTACTTCTCGAGGATATTGCATTCGACTATGAAGAGGATGTTAAAGGACATCGTCGGAGGTTCATACGAGCTTGGGGCATGGTAAATAGATCTGACCCCCATGAGTTGGGACTAAAGACTTCCCTTCTTATGCAGCCTTACCTCCAATGGGTCCGAGCTCGTGCGCAAAAGCTTGTGATGCCTTATGCGGCAGTATTACCAGTGATTGTGGAACCCACTACTGAAGACAGCATTCCTTACACGGTTCTCTATCCTTACATGCCTACTGATCTTGGGGAGCTACAGAGGTCTTGGATTCAGCTGAAGAATGAGCGAGATACTTACATGGAGCAGTTCCATGAGCAAGAGAGGAAGGTTTTGAAGCTTACCAGGCAGCTCGAGGAGGAAAGAGTGCTTAATGATTACATCAGCACAAAGAGAAAGCGTCCATGGGACTTTTGATTTTGCCTTTCTAGTTTTAGATTTGTTTTATTCACTTCCTTGTAACGCCTTAAGGGCATTGTTGAACTTTTCAAAGTTAAGCTAATAAAGTTTTTTTATTTTTGGTTCGCAAATTTAAATCTCCCAAAGTCTTTGAAATCATTACATGCGCATCCCATTATCACGCACATCATCACAGGTACCACTACAGGTTTATCATCTTCTTCGTTGTTTATTTCAACAGAATTGTCTTTTGATTAAGCTATCAAAGAGCTCCAGGCTTAGAACACTCAGTTCTAACAGATGTTCATAAGTCTGGCTAAGGGGCAAGAGGATCTGAAAACTCTCATTCTGAAAGAAAAGAAGAAGAAGAAGAAGAAGAAGGTTGGGCTTCTGAATATGGGCAGAAGGTTTGGAGAAAGTTTGAAGCATCAAATGGATCTGACCTCTTCATCCAAAGAAGGGGAGAACGAAGAAGAGGAAAAGGGCCCTAGTCCTGCAGTCTCTGATAATGATACTGATTTTGATGATGAGCAATATCCTCCTGCCGAGGATAGGTACAAGCAGCTAGAAGACCGTCTGAGTTCTATGGAAATTCAAAAGATACCTGGTTTGGATTTCGAAGAACTAGGACTGGTATCTGGAGTGGTCATCCCTCAGAAGTTTAAGGCTCCAGTTTTTTCTAAGTATGATGGAGTGTCCTGCCCAAAACTCCATCTCCGCTCTTATGTTAGGAAAATTCAACCCCACACGGCTGATAGAAATTTATGGGTGCATTTCTTTCAAGAGAGTCTGTCAGGGACTCAGCTTGAATGGTTCTACCAGTTGGAAGGGGCCAATGTTCGAAACTGGGAAGATCTTGCTGCTGCTTTCTACAAGCAGTACCAGTATAATGCCGACCTTGCTCCAACTCGTACTCAACTCCAGAGTATGTCCATGGGTGCAGGTGAAAGTTTCAAAGATTACACTCAGAAATGGAGAGATTTGGCTGGAAGAGTTCAACCCCCCTTTATTTGACAAGGAGTTGGTTGATATGTTTCTAGGGACGCTGTCTGGCCCATTTTTCAACCACTTGATTGGAAGTTCATCGTCTGGTTTCACTGAGTTGATTTTAACTGGAGAAAGAGTAGAAGCTAGAATTCGAAGTGGCAAAATACAGAAGGATGCCTCTTCGAGTTCGGTAAAGAAACCTTATAATGGTAAAAAGGAAGCCAGTGTAGTCTATAGCCCGAGGGGCCAAAACCGATCTGAACACCGTCCAACGGTAAATGCTGTAGTGATACCAAGACCCGTTGTTGCTCCACAATGCAATAATCAACAGAGGGTGGAGAGACCACAGAGGAAGTTTACCCGCATTAGTATGACATTGGCTGAAGTTTTACCTCACCTGCTGAAATCCAACTTGACCACATTGAGGGAGGCTCCCAAAAATACAAACGCTACCTATCCTAGATACGATCCCAACGCGCGGTGCACCTACCATTCTGAGAGTTCTGGCCATGATACCAATGACTGTTGGGCTTTGAGAAACAAAGTAAAAGATTTGCTAGAGGCTAAGGAGATAGAGTTTGATGCTCCAGAAAAGCGGAATGTAATAACTGCTCATATGCCTAAACATGGTCGTGGGGTTAATGCTGTTGACAATGATTTGTTCGTGACCGCTGTTGAAGAAATTTCTACTCCTCTTAAGAATGTTAAGAGGAATCTGCTATTGGCCGGTGTATTTCTGGGTTGTGGTGAAGGTTGCCACATGTGCTCGATTCTACCTTTCGGTTGCCATTTGTTGAAGTCAGGTGTTCAGTTCCTGATGGATAATAAAGAAATTCTGTTTGAGAAGACTATGATCCCTGTTGTTCCCAATGAAGATGTGGCCATCATAACCATTTCCACCAATCCTTCCAAGGTTTCCTCGAGAAAACCTGTTAGGATTACATCTGTTCCAAGAAATGCTCCGCTAATAATCACCGTTCCTGGTCCCATCCCGTACACTTCAGACAAGGTTGTCCCATGGCACTATGGTGCTGATGTGTATTATCATGGCATTAAGAAAGAGTTGAAGAATGAAGAAGTTGATACTGATATCAGTAATATTGTCGGGGCTAGTAAGGTCACCAGAAGTGGAAGACTCTTTTCTCCCGAGATTTCCCCTTCAACCGTGAAACAACCGGCAGAAAATCATCAAACAATGAAGTTGCCATCGAACGTCTTTTATCCCACATGTAGGGAAAGGTAAACATCGAGAAAACCTGAGAAGGGAGAAGTCACGGTCTTGCGACCGAGAGATCAGGTAAGGGAGTCTGTTACGTGAGGGGAAGGTATTAGCACCCCACACGCCTGTAGTACTCTACGGTATCCACTCTTGTTATCTATCTTATGGGTGTGTTTAATCTATGCTTACTGTTCATTATACTACTGAAGGGAAAATGCATGCAAAAGAAAGGGAAAAAATGTAGGGAAAATAAAATTGTGCTCGCCTGGGCCCTACCCCAATGCCTACGTATACTTTTTGAGGAATCATAGCTACCGTAGTTCGGCTCACATGTTTTTGTTTGTTTGTGTTTTTTATGGACAATGTTAATTCCGCCTTCTGCCGCAGCTCGACCTTTGGAGACTTATGCGTTGGCACAGAAGTAAACTAATCACGTCCTTACCTGAAAAGGGTTTAGAGAAAAGGTGCTCGAGCGCACAAAAAATGGTTTGAATTTGTTTTGTATTTTTGTTACTTTGAAAAAGGGTTTAGGTATGATTAGCATGTTTTTGATTTGCTAAGAAAAGAAGTTTTTTTGTTTTATATGCAAGGATGCAAAAAGGGGAAGAAAATAGTCTAAGGGAGACTAACCTATTTCTAACCTAATGTTATCATGCAATGGTAGCCCTAAGTCAAGGATGAATGAAAGGGGAAATTTCTACCTAATGTCAGCATGCATGGTTTGCAACCTAAGGTCTAACTTGCGTCCGAACGGAGCAAGCGTATCCTAAGGGAACATGGTATGCACAAGGATAAAGCAAGCAAGCCAGTAAAAAAGAAGCACACCAATAGGATCCTGCCTAGGTTAGCATGTCGAAGAAAAGTCTAAAAAACTATCCTATAGGGAGCATGCAATAAGAGCGAAGTCGTGATCTCAATTACTAAATTGAGTGACTCATCGATCGGCAAGAAATAAAGGAAAGCGATAAAATCCTATAGGGAGCATGCACTGAGAGCGAAGTCGTGATCTCAATTTCTAAATTGAGTGACTCATCGATCGACAAGAAAGTAAACAAACACAAGCACAACACATATAGCAAATGAAGTGCGGAATGCCTGCTACAGGTCTTTAAACAGCGACTTCGAGCGCACGCTCTTTATTTCCTACTTCTCATGATATCTAGAAAAGCGGTAAAGTGCGGAAATGAGGAGTAAAATGAGGTTGCGATGGTACCGAACGGAGAAGGTCCGTTGCCTCTTCAAAACCACACAAGCAAAGCAGAGAAACCCAGAAAAACTTCGAGTAAGCATCAAAGCATCATCAACGTAAAAATAAATCACAAGCGAAAGGTACGCCAATCATATCCGAATATCACACAATAAACCAAATGAACAAGATTTCGTAGCACCACAAGCAAAGAAGAGAAACCCGGAAAACTTCGAGGGAGATATGAATCATCATGTGATAGTCCTGCACGAAGATACAAAACTATACAATGCAAAATACTCCGCTAATGTCTCATGGTGCGAGAAATCTCCGTTGGAAGGTTGCACAAAAATACACCAAACGAGTTAGCAATTAACAAGGAAATGTAACTCAAAACTCAGGCGCCCATTCAAGGATCATAACCTACCACTAATCATTAATTATGCTAGGGAAACTGAATCAGGGATACATAATCGACAAAGACACGCCAAATTCCTAATTCTAATCATGTATCGAGTCATTAATTCAATTTATTCCTAAACTAATATAAAATTAAAAAATCATATAATCAAGTCAAAAAACATCATGCTAAGGCTCATACAAAATTTCAGCCGAAAATCGTACAAGAAATATTAAAAACTAATTGCTAAAAATTTAAGAACAAGATGAGAATTAGTGTAGAACAGGGGAGTGCAAGGCTGAATCTGGGTGGTGTGCAGAAGCAGGCGCTGAAAGCCCAAGGGAGATAGTCCAATAAGCCAATTTTTTTTGTAACATACCATTCAGACTTTCAAAAACTGCGATGATGGGCTCAAAGAGGAAGAAATACTAGTCCAGCCCTTTGAACACTATCAATCCAATTTAAGCATAATTACTATTATTGCATTAAAAAAATATAAATAAAAATATAAAAAAAAAAAGAAGAAGTAAAATGACATCATGTAGTGTGCTTAGGGTTTTGAGTTGTGATGCTTCAACTTGTTAGAAACAGAGCCCATTTGCTTTATCTCTCTCACGCCGTTCCCCAACTTTGCTTCATCTTATTCTCCGATCAACCTCCTCTTCTCTCACCGCCATATCCTCCGTGAACAACGGTTCGACCTCCAACATCGCAAGTACGCGATTGCGACCAGCTCCTGACGTAACCGCACAAATAGATCGAGCAACCGTCGCACCCACACAGCACCAGAAACAACGCTCCCTCCGAAGCCACCACGAGCAGCCTTTGTGCTTCCTTTACCGACAAACCAATATCGGAAAAATAGAAAAAGAAGAGGAAGAGAATTGAGACACAACATTACCGGTGAAAGCACCACTGCCGTTGACGAGATCTCCCTCTGTGGCAACCACCATGGCCTCCCTCGATTTCAGATCAACCGCCACCACTGTTGTGAGTTTCATTTTTTCTTTCTTTGTCGCGGCTTTAACCGGTCACTACAATCACCGTCTCCGTTCCTCTATTTTACCGATCCAAATCTCACTCGCCTCCATCACGTTTCAATTCCGCTTTCCTCTCGCGTATCACCTTCATCACAGTGACAATGTACGGTGCTTCTTCGATTTTGATTTAGGTACGCTTCTTTTGCGTGACTCTTTCTTCTTCTACCTTTTCGTTGTTTTTGCGTTCTTTGCGTTATTGTGATGTTGATGCAGTGTTGTTGCTATAGTGTCGATTGAAGGTTGTGATTTGTTGATGATGATAGTGATGATTATTTACCTTCTTCTTCTATGATTTCGGATCTCTGTGTACTCCACGCGATTCAGTTGCGTTGTTGTTTGTTGATTCAGAATGATGAAGATGATTATAGAATCAATGGAAGGCTGAGAAATGAAGATGAATTCAGTATTAGGGAGAGAAGATGATGATGTGATTACTCTATGTACAAATAACAATGAAGATGATGAAGTGCGGTGATGTTGTTGAAGAGGTTCAGAGAAATGATGAAGCTGGAGGAAGATGTGGAATCACTGTGTTGATGATTTGATGAGGATTCTGCAGGATGATGAGGATTCGGTTATGGAAGATCAATATTATGCAGAGATTAGAACGTTTTTTTTCTGGTGAGTTTTCTAATCTTTCTCGGTTGAATCCTCAATGTTGTGAATATCAATTCTGTTATATCTGGAAAGTTTGTTAGAGTTCCTCTGAAAGTTAGTTATGAGGACTGGTTTTCAGTTAGCTTTCTGTTGTGGTATGAAGTTGATGAGCTGGCATCGGTTATGGTAGTTATAGGGTGGTTAAGAAGTTTTGGTTTAACTGTTTTGGGTTGGTTAAGTTAGAAAAACTGTTATAAACTCTTTTTTATGTGCAGGGCTATTTTGGAATTGGATTTTTATGAATTTTAAAGTGAAAGCAGGTTACTTAATTTTCCTCTAGTTAAGGTAGTCTTGATATTAATCACCTCTTTTTCCTTTATGCTTGAATAGGTTTGGAAGTGGAGAAGTTGCAAAGGCACAGTTAAGCCATGAAGTAATAAGCATGAAGATTGGTCGTGGAATTAGAAGAATGAGAGTGAAGATGGATAAGTTATGCATAGGTTTAAGAAGGGTTAACAAGTAGTGTGCTGACTTTGGTCAAAACTTGTAATATTTTTTATGTAATTCTGTTTGTGGTAATGGTGTAAATGGACATTATTTTGAATACTATCTTGTAATGAATATCTTGTAATGAAATAATATTCCCTTGAATAAAATTCGAAACTCTTTTTCCTCCGGATTGTATTTGAAATTCTATTTTTTCACTTCAAGCTTGCAAGCTCGAGTAAGAACCATGTGGTGGTAAGGAAAAAGCCCAAATTTTTTAAGGACTTTGGTTAAAAGATTCAAACCTTTGATGTGATATTCTAATTCCACCATTTCTCCCCAAATTCTTGTATAAGGTTCAAAATACTGACTTGTAATCCAAATAACCAAGCCGACCATACTTTGACAAATGACAAAATCCAATGAAGCCCTAACGTTGAAATGTGCCATATGATAGCCCCAAAGAAACCTAATTGCACTGATTCATGCTCATAGAATAAGACTTTACCCAACGAGCCTCTTGATCACCCCATGAACAGGGAAATAAACCCTAACTTCCGAAGATAAGTGCTAACACACTAAAGAAACATCTCACTTCATGAACCCAAAGAATTTTCTTGTCTAAGTTTAGAGCCTTTTGAAAGAAGTCCAGTTGAAAGTCCTGCATCATAAGTAACAATGAAGTTACCCCTCACATGATGAACAAGCCCAAGCACTGAGAACAAACCCAAGATAATTATAAGACCAAATCCCAAGATTTATCTGATAATTCCAAGCATAAGGAAGCAAACCCTTAATCCATGATTAATGAGAACCTCAGGTAAAAGAAACCTTCATAAGATGGAACCTCGATTTTAAAAACCATGGATCCAATGCTAAGCTTATTGATTAATGATGCATGACATGTCAAATGACCTAATGTTATGTATGCACATGAAATGAAGAGTGCAAGATGCGTAAGCTAGATAAAGGCAAAGGGGTAGGACAAATTTGGGGTATTACAGCTGCCCCTATTTAATCGTCTTAAACCTGAAAGTACGATTGGTGCGTGCCTTTCGGAAGTTCAAGGTTGAAGATGATTAAATACCAATGCCGAAAATTTGTCCTGGGAGGAAGAGTAAGTGTTTTCTTTATTTATTTTTGTGTTATCTGCTGGGGGAAGGAAATATTTTTTTTCAATGAAGAGACAAAGATTGGAATTGTAACGTGGCATGATGCCAATACAAGATAAATGGTTGGTATGAAAAGACAGCGGACGAGGTCTACAGGCGATCTATGATCCTGAGGTGAAACAATGAAAGTGATTTGACAGAGGACCTAGCCAAAGGGCGATCTCAGGTTCTAAGACAAAGTATATGGAAGGAACCTAGCCAAGAGGCAATCTCAGGTTCGACGATGATTTCAGGGAAGAACCTAGCCAAGAGGTGATCTCAGGTTCGACAAAGGTTTGAGGGAAGAACCTAGCCAAGAGGCGATCTCAAGTTCGACGATGATATGAAGGAAGAACCTAGCCAAGAGGCGATCTCAGGTTCGACGAAGGTTTGAGGGAAGAACCTAGCCAAGAGGCGATCTCAGGTTCGACGAAGGTTTGAGGGAAGAACCTAGCCAAGAGGCGATCTTAGGTTCGACGATGATTTGAGGGAAGAACCTAGCCAAGAGGCGATCTCAGGTTCGACGATGATTTGAGGGAAGAACCTAGCCAAGAGGCGATCTCAGGTTAGACGATGATTTGAAGGAAGAACCTAGCCAAGAGGCGATCTCAGGTTCGATGATGATTTGAAGGAAGAACCTAGCCAAGAGGCGATCTCAGGTTCGACGAAGGAAACATGGGTTATGACATGATGATTGTTTAGATAAGCGACACGGACGAGCATCAAGAAAGGTTAAACACGGACGAGTGTTTGAATCAATACGGACGAGTATTGAAAGGAGATACAGACGAGTATCAAAAGTTAAACACGGACGAGTGTTTGATTCAATACAGACGAGTATTGAAAGAAGATACAGGTGAGTGTCAAAAGGTTAAACACGGACGAGTGTTTGAATCAATACGGACGAGTATTGAAAGAAGATACGGACGAGTATCAAAGGTTAAACACGGACGAGTGTTTGATTCAATACGAACGAGTATTGAAAGGAGATATGGACGAGTATCAAAGGTTAAACACGGACGAGTGTTTGATTCAATACGGACGAGTATTGAAAGGAGATATGGACGAGTATCAAAGTTTAAACACGGACGAGTGTTTGATTCAATACGAACGAGTATTGAAAGAAGATACGGACGAGTATCAAAAGTTAAACACGGACGAGTGTTTGAATCAATACGGACGAGTATTGAAAGAAGATACGGACGAGTATCAAAGGTTAAACACGGACGAGTGTTTGAATCAATACGGACGAGTATTGAAAGGAGATACAGGCGAGTATCAAAATGTTAAACATGGACGAGTGTTTGATTCAATACGGACGAGTATTGAAAGAAGATACAGGCGAGTATCAAAAGTTTAAACACGGACGAGTGTTTGATTCAATACAGACGAGTATTGAAAGAAGATACGGACGAGTATCAAAAGGCTAAACACAGACGAGTGTTTGAATCAATACAGACGAGTATTGAAAGAAGATACAGGCGAGTATCAAAAGTTTAAACACGGACGAGTATTGAAAGAAGATACGGACGAGTATCAAAGGTTAAACACGGACGAGTGTTTGAATCAATACGGACGAGTATTGAAAGAAGATACAGGCGAGTATCAAAAGTTTAAACACGGATGAGTGTTTGAATCAATACGGACGAGTATTGAAAGAAGATACAGGCGAGCATCAAAAGTTTAAACACAGACGAGTGTTTGATTCAATACGGACGAGTATTGAAAGAAGATACAGGCGAGTATCAAAAGTTTAGACACATACGAGTGTTTGAATAACTGGCCCGGGTGGATGTTCAGGAAACTTGACACATACGAGTGTTTAGGAATGGACACGGACGAGTGTTTGGGAATGGTCACGGACGAGTGTTTAGGAATGGACACAGACGAGTGTTTGGGAATGGTCTCGGACGAGTGTTTGGGAATGGTCACGGACGAGTGTTTAGGAATGGACTACCAGACAAGAACCGGGTTTAGAACGGCAAAGTGTATTGATTTTGTTTGGCATTGAAAAGGTGAAGGTCACTGATTGGGGATTTTGGGCATGATACCCTCCTGTAGGGATGTATCGCTGTCCTTGAATAATTCAGGTCTTTGTGTAAGGTACCTGATCTGGCTTATGCTTCATATGCATGTTTGAATTTCTTTTGACGCAAAGATCCACTCTGATGGATCAGCTACGCGCTTTTGAGGATGCAATGTTATGTAATGATAACTATATGTAATGCGAAGAAATAAACTTCATGGGGATAAAAAGAGGCCTATTGAAGACCGTTGCTCATCACTGGGGATGTCAGTATATATCGACGTTGGAAGCCTGTAGTATCAAAGGTTGTTGGGGATATTGGGAAGAATTTGCACTGGAGAGCACATGACACCAAAGATTATTGATGACTCTGCTGAAGATTGAGTTGCCGATGAAACGAGTCTTCAGGTACGATGCTGGATTCTGAATCATACCGTTGGGAAGAGATAACCTGGCCAGACTTCCAAACATCATGAACCGTTGAGGGGATGATCAAACTGAATATGCTGAAGAATGGATACTTAACACCATGTGGATCCCTTTGAATACATGCTCCAAGCTTACGCACACTGGGGAATTGTTTCTTGAATCACTTGGGGAATAAGAGATGGACGCGGACACTTACAAGTGCCCCGGATGAACTCTGCGAATGCCCCAGTTTAGCTTCTCGAATGCCCCAGTTTAGCTTTACGAATGCTCCGGTTCAGCTCTGCGAATGCTCCGGTTCAGCTTTGCGAATGCCCCGGTTTAGCTTTGCGAATGCCCCGGTTTAGCTTTACTAGGGATGCTCTTGATTAACTCCGCTGGGGATGCACTTGCGCGTGTTGAGTAAAAAGAAGATTCTGAATTTTCTCAACTCACTTGGGGAATCAGATTTGAAATTGTCTGCAGGAGATGAAGGCAGCTTCGTGTGCTAGCTAAGTCAGGGTGACCGTTATGATGCTTTTAGCTGATTGTAGTGGTCTCGTGCAACATAATTGGCTTGAGCAACTTTGCAAGTATGGATGAGGACTGCCCCTGTCTGGAGGGTCTCTGAGAAGATCTATGTTGAATAGAAGACCAGAATATTCGTGCCACAATACGATATGAGGTGGCCTGCCCCAATGTCTTGAGCCACGAAATAAACTGCTCTTGATTACAGCTTTCTTGGAGAGATTTGTCGAATCTCGACGTAACTTCCCCAAGTTGAATGAATTCTGAATAGATTTCTCGATGTGATAGCCTCTGATTGATCGAGCTTGAAGAGGTTTATCGACGTGATAACCTCTGATTGACAACTTTGAGGGAGTGATCGACGTGATAACCTCTGATTGAAAAACTTGAGGGAATGCCTCAGATTTGGCTGAGCTTGGAGAGATCGATTCTCGACTTGATTGCCCCAGATTGGCAGAATCTGCTAACTTCATCCTTGAAGGGTACTCAGACTGTGAAGTATCAAGATGATTTCTCTTGACATAATCACCAGTTAACATGCTGTTGGATAAGTCATTTCTCTTGTGGCAGCTGACTCTTGCTTCAACATGGTATTTAGGCCTCTCTTCTGACAAGATTGAGCTCTTTACCGATTGTTCATTGTGTAGACTTACTTGATGTCGATCAGTTGTTTTGTATGCAGAAGAATGTTTATTATGAGAATGATAATTCTAATGTAACACATATGTAAGTCTTGAAGTTTGAACAACTTTGAATGAAATGGCGTCGCAACTCTGTTGTGAACGAGTCACTAGCTAGAGAGAAACATTTGCAAATTCCTTTTTATGAAAGATAATGCAAGCATATGATGCCAACACAGATATTGAGACGTACATCTTAGGAGTCAGTTAAACGCTATCTCGTTGTAGCATGCTTTTGAATTGACCCATGCTTCAGTTAGGACTTTTATGGGTTGTAACGTGGCCTGGTTCACGGTTTTATAAAAAAGGATTTAAGGCTCAAAATTATTTGGTGCCCACCCATTCTCCATGATGTTCTCCATTCCTACGTTCAGTTGACCTGATATAAGCATTCATCTCTTGAGAAGAGTTTGCAATGATTGAGGGATCACTGTGGTTTCTTGGACACGACAGTCACTAACTTCTGATTTTGGTGTCTGATCAGACGACTTTGTTCTTTGATGAGGATTTTCATTGGTAATCCTTTTCTCGCCTTTTAGGCTTTTCAATTTCTTTCTTGCTTTCCCTAATTTTTGCCTGGACAAATTCTTTTGAATTTCGATTTGGAAGTCCAGCGGGATGCCCCAATTTTTGCCTAAGTGACTTGTTTTCAAGTTTCGACTTAGTGGGGATTTTTGTTTCTTTCTTATTCGTATTTTCCATTTTGAACAAGTCGTTGATCTTTGCGTTGTTTTTGACTTGTCGGAAGTGATCGTGACTGCCTGAGTCTTTAGTAGATGAGGGATAGCTATTGTTGTATCGTCCTCTATTGACCTCCTGATGTGCGAGGGATACTCATTGGGGTATCGTTAGTTGATGCACGTTGCTGATAGACAAAGGTTAACCATTGTGGTTTTGACTTTTCTCAACCTTTTGATGGACAACCATTGTTGTATCCTTGAATGCACACTCTTGATGAGTTTTGAATGCTTGGTCTGATTAGCTGAACACTACCCGCCCCAGGGTTGAAATGAGGGTTTTTTCTGAATAGAAAGAAGACTCCTACTTCGAAGGCTCAGAGGGGTTAACGAGGGTCTATCTTCCTTATATCTCCGGTGTTTAGGGATTTGAAACAAGGCCTGTACATCGTCAGCAGGGTCTTACTCAAAAGCGTACCAACCAGAGATTTTGCGTTTTCAGATTATCGTCATCCTCCTTCCAATCTTTACCTAAGCATAAGACTTGGAAAATTGGCATCAATATGCAAGTAAAACATTTAAAGAGTGATAACGAATGGATGAGTAAAAATGAAAGAAACACTTCAATACAAGCATACTTATTGCATTAAGATTGCCGTTCAAAAATAGACAAGTTTCTATATACAAGCGATGTTTAAACAAACAAGCAAGAATGCAAATGAAAATGAAGTAAAGAAACCAATGATTGCCATTGTTGAGGAGACTTGATTCCGTATGGACTTGCTGATTCTGACGACTTTCTGTAGTCTTGATGCTCGAGTGTGCGAGAGAATTCCCTTTCAGATCTGATGTGAACACAGTAGTCTCTGGATTGAGCCTGTCTTGGACATTGTCTCTGAATGACATACCATCTTCAATCGATTGGCCAAGTGCCCCAGTATAATATGCATCACCAAGCATATCATGTCTTAAAGAAATAATAGACATCATCATCAGAGTTTCCATGACCTAGCTTATCTGACTCTTTAATCCATTATCTTCCTGCTTGAAGAAGTTTCTGACTACGAGCCAAAGCTTGCATGTACCACTCGGAGTTATTCCATAACTGATCTCTGAGCATGTGCGGTGAGAAATCAAGTTGAATCTTTGAAGATAACCCCAGGTCTGAATAAGAATCCCCAATCTTTGGGTACCTGTTATGAATGCATAAATATGCATGGGGTGCATGAATGAGTGCCATGTCATGTTCTGTCATTTCCAAGGAATTTGCGTGCTTTGATTTTGATTTTACGCAAGTAAGGAATGGAAGAGTTTAGCACAAGGCTTGCAAATGTGATTCCTCGGAAATAACAGAACATGTATGTTAAGCATGTGGTTAGCCATGTTATGTATGCAAAGGCATGAGATCAAAGAGGATCAAGGTTCCATCATTTCTGAATATGATTACTGCACTGTTCTGAATCATGTGAGTATCATCAGATCAAAGGTCTGGCATAACTTCTGCACATAAGAACCGAGTACCATGTGTATCTCCCATTGTATGGGGTCAAGGCTTCTGGAACATCGGATACTGTTGAGAATTTCTGAACATGCTGGGAATACCAAGATTGAAGGCTTGAATGAACCTCCAAGTAAGCAAGTCAGAAACTCAGAAAATAAATCTGAGGACCATACGGTCACCAACAGGATCTAGCATCTACATAAAGTCATAACAGAAATCTAGAATATAGCCATTAGAACCAATAGTTATCGTCTGAGTGTAGTCACCATCTGTACCTGTAATAAGAATTCCCTCCCCGCTCACGGGTGAAAACTAGGTTAGGGTAAGGCAATGGTAACTCAGAATCGAGGGTACTCCTGAAAAACTATCGCCGTATCACCTACGTGAAAACGATAGCCCCTCATTTGTACCTCATCTGAGCATGGATGACATGGCGGCGATAGTGAGACCTAAGTCAACTAGCCGTTCATGTTCCACTCTATTCCTAGGGTTCCTATGGTATACAGCTCTGGCCTGGGTATTGGGCCTTTTACCTCATAGTAACACCCACCCAATAAGAAGCAGATCCAGTACAACAGTAGTATACAAAAGACAATAAAATGAAATGCATACATATGCTCAAGTATATACAAAATGAGTGAATAAACTGAAAGCATAAAGATAAACACCCAAATGAAAGAAAGCAAGAGCTAGGAGCGACTCCGGGATGGACCAGCATTTGGTCGACCTATTCCCCAGTGAAGTCGCTAGCTGAAACAACCGGATGAAAATCATCAAACAATGAAGTCGCCATCGAACGTCTTTTATCCCACATGTAGGGAAAGGTAAACATCGAGAAAACCTGAGAAGGGAGAAGTCACGGTCTTGCGACTGAGAGATCGGGTAAGGGAGTCTGTTACGTGAGGGGAAGGTATTAGCACCCCACACACCCATAGTACTCTACGATATCCACTCTTGTTATCTATCTTATGGGTGTGTTCAATCTATGCTTACTGTTCATTATACTACTGAAGGGAAAATGCATGCAAAAGAAAGGGAAAAAATGTAGGGAAAATAAAATTGTGCTCGCCTGGGCCCTACCCCAATGCCTACATATCCTTTTTGAGGAATCATAACTACCGTAGTTCGGCTCACATGTTTTTGTTTGTTTGTGTTTTTTATGGACAATGTTAATTCCGCCTTCTGCCGCAGCTCGACCTTTGGAGACTTATGTGTTGGCACAGAAGTAAACTAATCACGTCCTTACCTGAAAAGGGTTTAGAGAAAAGGTGCTCGAGCACACAAAAATGGTTTGAATTTGTTTTGTATTTTTGTTACCTTGAAAAAGGGTTTAGGTATGATTAGCATGTTTTTGATTTGCTAAGAAAATAAGCTTTTTTGTTTTAAATGCAAGGATGCAAAAAGGGGAAGAAAAGAGTCTAAGGGAGACTAACCTATTTCTAACCTAATGTTATCATGCAATGGTAGCCCTAAGTCAAGGATGAATGAAAGGGTAAATTTCTACCTAATGTCAGCATGCATGGTTTGCAACCTAAGGTCTAACTTGCGTCCGAACGGAGAAAGCGTATCCTAAGGGAACATGGTATGTACAAGGATAAAGCAAGCAAGCCAGTAAAAAAGAAGCACACCTAAAGAGATCCTGCCTAGGTTAGCATGTCGAAGAAAAGTCTAAAAAACTATCCTATAGGGAGCATGCAATGAGAGCGAAGTCGTGATCTCAATTACTAAATTGAGTGACTCATCGATCGGCAAGAAATAAAGGAAAGCGATAAAATCCTATAGGGAGCATGCACTGAGAGCGAAGTCGTGATCTCAATTTCTAAATTGAGTGACTCATCGATCGACAAGAAAGTAAACAAACACAAGCACAACACATATAGAAAATGAAGTGCGGAATGCCTGCTACAGGTCTTTAAACAGCGACTTCGAGCGCACGCTCTTTATTTCCTACTTCTCATGATATCTAGAAAAGCGGTAAAGTGCGGAAATGAGGAGTAAAATGAGGTTGCGATGGTACCGAACAGAGAAGGTCCGTTGCCTCTTCAAAACCACACAAGCAAAGCAGAGAAACCCAGAAAAACTTTGAGTAAGCATCAAAGCATCATCAACGTGAAAATAAATCACAAGCGAAAGGTACGCCAATCATATCCGAATATCACACAATAAACCAAATGAACAAGATTTCGTAGCACCACAAGCAAAGAAGAGAAACCCGGAAAATTTCGAGGGAGATATGAATCATCATGTGATAGTCCTGCACGAAGATACAAAACTATACAATGCAAAATATTCCGCTAATGTCTCATGGTGCGAGAAATCTCCGTTGGAAGGTTACACAAAAATACACCAAACGAGTTAGCAATTAACAAGGAAATGTAACTCAAAACTCAGGCTCCCATTCAAGGATCATAACCTACCACTAATCATTAATTATGCTAGGGAAACTGAATCAGGGATACATAATCGACAAAGACACGCCAAATTCCTAATTCTAATCATGTATCGAGTCATTAATTCAATTTATTCCTAAACTAATAGAAAAATAAAAAATCATATAATCAAGTCAGAAAACATCATGCTAAGGCTCATACAAAATTTCAGCCGAAAATCGTACAAGAAATATTAAAAACTAATTGCTAAAAATTTAAGAACAAGATGAGAATTAGTGTAGAACAGGGGAGTGCAAGGCTGAATCTGGGTGGTGTGCAGAAGCAGGCGCTGAAAGCCCAAGGGAGATAGTCCAATAAGCCAATTTTTTTTGTAACATACCATTCAGACTTTCAAAAAATGCGATGATGGGCTCAAAGAGGAAGAAATTCCGGTCCAGCCCTTTGAACACTATCAATCCAATTTAAGCATAATTACTATTATTGCATTAAAAAAATATAAATAAAAATATAAAAAGAAGAAGAAGAAGTAAAACGACATCATGTAGTGTGCTTAGGGTTTTGAGTTGTGATGCTTCAACTTGTTAGAAATAGAGTCCATTTGCTTTATCTCTCTCACGCTGTTCCCCAACTTCACTTCATCTTTTTCTCCGATCAACCTCCTCTTCTATCACCGCCATATCCGCCGTGAACAACGGTTCGACTTCCAACATCACAAGTACGCGATTGCGACCAGCTCCTGACGTAACCGCACACATAGATCGAGCAACCGTCGCACCCACACAGCACCGGAAACAACGCTCCCTCCGAAGCCACCACGAGCAGCCTTTGTGATTCCTTTACCGACAAACCAATATCGGAAAAATAGAAAAAGAAGAGGAAGAGAATCGAGACACAACATTACCGGTGAAA
This sequence comes from Vicia faba, assembly GCA_948472305.1. Taxonomy (NCBI): domain Eukaryota; kingdom Viridiplantae; phylum Streptophyta; class Magnoliopsida; order Fabales; family Fabaceae; genus Vicia; species Vicia faba. The sequence goes on along the minus strand of CATIWC010000649.1, from coordinate 148,997 downwards.
GCACCACCGCCGTCGACGGCATCTCCCTCTGTGGCAACCACCATGGCCTCCCTCGATTTCATATCAACCACCACCATTGTTATGAGTTTCATTTTTTCTTTCTTTGTCGCGGCTTTAACCGGTCACTACAATCACCGTCTCCGTTCCTCTCTTTTACCGATCCAAATCTCACTCGCCTCCATCACGTTTCAATTCCGCTTTCCTCTCGCGTATCACCTTCATCACAGTGACAATGTACGGTGCTTCTTCGATTTTGATTTAGGTACGCTTCTTTTGCGTGACTCTTTCTTCTTCTACCTTTTCGTTGTTTTTGTGTTCTTTGCGTTATTGTGATGTTGATGCAGTGTTGTTGCTATAGTGTCGATTGAAGGTTGTGATTTGTTGATGATGATAGTGATGATTATTTACCTTCTTCTTCTATGATTTCGGATCTCTGTGTACTCCACGCGATTCAGTTGCGTTGTTGTTTGTTGATTCAGAATGATGAAGATGATTATAGAATCAATGGAAGGCTGAGAAATGAAGATGAATTCAGTATTGGGGAGAGAAGATGATGATGTGATTACTCTATGTACAAAGAACAATGAAGATGATGAAGTGCGGTGATGTTGTTGAAGCGGTTCAGAGAAATGATGAAGCTGGAGGAAGATGTGGAATCACTGTGTTGATGATTTGATGAGGATTCTGCAGGATGATGAGGATTCGGTTATGGAAGATCAATATTATGCAGAGAGTAGAACGTTTTTTTTCTGGTGAGTTTTCTAATCTTTCTCGGTTGAATCCTCAATGTTGTGAATATCAATTCTGTTATATCTGGAAAGTTTGTTAGAGTTCCTCTGAAAGTTAGTTATGAGGACTGGTTTTCAGTTAGCTTTCTGTTGTGGTATGAAGTTGATGAGTTGGCATCGGTTATGGTAGTTATAGGGTGGTTAAGAAGTTTTGGTTGCAACTGTTTTGGGTTGGTTAAGTTAGAAAAACTGTTATAAACTCTTTTTTATGTGCAGGGCTATTTTGGAATTGGAATTTTATGAATTTTAAAGTGAAAGAAGGTTACTTAATTTTCCTCTAGTTAAGGTAGTCTTGATATTAATCACCTCTTTTTCCTTTATGCTTGAATAGGTTTGGAAGTGGAGAAGTTGCAAAGGCACAGTTAAGCCATGAAGTAATAAGCATGAAGATTGGTCGTGGAATTAGAAGAATGAGAGTGAAGATGGATAAGTTATGCATAGGTTTAAGAAGGGTTAACAAGTAGTGTGCTGACTTTGGTCAAAACTTGTAATATTTTTTATGTAATTATGTTTGTGGTAATGGTGTAAATGGACATTATTTTGAATACTATCTTATAATGAATATCTTGTAATGAAATAATATTCCCTTGAATAAAATTCGAAACTCTTTTTCCTCCGGATTGTATTTGAAATTCTATTTTTTCACTTCAAGCTTGCAAGCTCGAGTAAGAACCATGTGGTGGTAAGGAAAAAGCCCAATTTTTTTAAGGACTTTGGTTAAAAGATTAAAACCTTTGATGTGATATTATAATTCCACCATTTCTCCCCAAACTCTTGTATAAGGTTCAAAATACTGACTTGTAATCCAAATAACCAAGCCGACCATACTTTGACAAATGACAAAATCCAATGAAGCCCTAACGTTGAAATGTGCCATATGATAGCCCCAAAGAAACCTAATTGCACTGATTCATGCTCATAGAATAAGACTTTACCCAAAGAGCCTCTTGATCACCCCATGAACAGGGAAATAAACCCTAAATTCCAAAGATAAGTGCTAACACACTAAAGAAACACCTTACTTCATGAACCCAAAGAATTTTCTTGTCTAAGTTTAGAGCCTTTTGAAAGAAGTCCAGTTGAAAGTCCTGCATCATAAGTAACAATGAAGTTACCCCTCACATGATGAACAAGCCCAAGCACTGAGAACAAACCCAAGATAATTATAAGACCAAATCCCAAGATTTATCTGATAATTCCAAGCATAAGGAAGCATACCCTTAATCCATGATTAATGAGAACCTCAGCTAAAAGCAACCTTCATAAGATGGAACCTCGATTTTAAAAACCATGGATCCAATGCTAAGCTTATTGAATAATGATGCATGACATGTCAAATGACCTAATGTTATGTATGCACATGAAATGAAGAGTGCAAGATGCGTAAGCTAGATAAAGGCAAAGGGGTAGGACAAATTTGGGGTATTACAAACCGTCCATAAACCTGTTGTCATTCCATCTGCTAGTACATCAACTACTGTTCCAGTTCCTACTCCAGTTATCACCCCTGTTGCCGAGCCAGGTGAGACTCAGCGCAAAGAAATCATAGGCGAGCTTTCCTGGATGGAGGCGCCCAGAAAAATAGTTGTGGAAGCCTCTAAACAAGAAATAGAGGAAATACTGAAAATTATCAAGAAAAGCGACTACAATGTAGTCGAACAGCTGGGGCAGACCCCGTCAAAGATCTCCATGTTGTCTCTGTTATTGTATTCTGAAGCCCATGAAAAGGCTTTGATTGCATTTCTCAAGACTGCGCACGTGACGCGGGAAACTTCTGCAGATCAGTTCAAAGACTGTGTGGCTAGCCTAACTGCTGACAATGGGCTAGGATTTTCAGATGTGGATCTGACCGCTAAGGACAGGAATCATAATGATGCTCTGCACGTCTCGATTGAGTGCAGGGGCACCACTATGGCTCATGTGCTGGTTGACACCGGGTCTTCGCTGAATGTTCTTCCAAAGAAAGCGTTGGACCGTTTGGACTGTGAGGGTTTGACTTTAAAGCCGAGTAACATTGTGGTAAGGGCTTTTGATGGATAAAAAAGGATGGTGCACAGGGAGGTGGACATCCCTGTCAAAGTGGGTTCGCAGACCTTTGGGTCCACCTTCTATGTAATGGACATCAGACCATCATACTCTTGCTTGTTGGGTTGTCCTTGGATCCATAGGGTTGGGGCAGTCACTTCCACACTCTATCAGATGCTGAAGTATCCAATACAGGGGAAAATTGTCACGGTGCGAGGTGAAGAAGAGTACATGGTAATTCATCTCAATTCCTTCTATTATGTGGAGATGGATGGGGAGTTCATAGAAACTCCTTGTCAGAACTTTGAAGAGGTCCCTCAGACTTTGGCGTCAAACGAAGTTACTACCAACAAACCTCCACTGAAGATGGCTTCTCTCAAGGATGCCAGGGCTGTTGTTGAAGAAGGTGGGTGTACCAATTGGGGTCGGCTCCTTGATTTCACTCACAAAACTGACAAATTTGGTTTGGGCTTTACTACAAGGGCTCAAAGGACAGTTAGGCAAGCACGGATTGGAAGACCTCCTCTACACATCAGCAATCAGGGAGTTAATGCAATTGAGGACAGTGAAGAAGATTCATACATCGACAGCTGGATCTACCCAACAATCAATGGTGGACTGAATAACTGGACGGAGAAGGACTTCATACATGTCTCTTTTATTTCGCAGTAATTGACTTTTGTTTTAAGATTTGTAATAAACAGTTTGAAACTTTACGGCCCGGTGCCTTGCCCGAGGCACTTTGGTTTTGCTTGTGAGGGCTTATTATTTGACATTTTCATATATCATTAAATAAAACATTGGATGTTTCTTGCATTACAAATTTTGCGCTCCTTGTTTTTCTTTTCTGTCTCCCATTTTTATCAAAACAACTATTCTCTTACACACACTCATGTATCATACTGCAGATCCACATCCACTCTGGATCCCATTGATAACAACTCTACTACTGCCAGTTATGACTTCAAAAATCTGATCAACCAAGCCGAGGACGAAGGTGAGGACGATTGTGAGGTGCCGAGAGAACTTGCTAGACTACTTCAACAGGAAGAAAGGGCCATACAGCCCCATGAAGAGCCAGTCGAGTCAGTGAATTTGGGTATAGAGGAAAACAGGAAGGAGGTTAAAATAGGTGCGAATCTAGAGCCTAGTGTCAAACAACGGTTAATACAGATGCTGCACGATTATGTTGAGATCTTCGCCTGGTCCTATGAAGATATTCCTGGTCTAGACACCGACATTATGGTAAATCTCCTGTCGACCAAAGAAGGTTGCCCTCCGGTAAAGCAGAAGGTCCGTCATATGCGCCCCGAAATGTCAGAAAAAATTAAGGCAGAGGTCATGAAACAGTTTGACGCCGGATTCTTAGTTATCACTTCTTATCCGCAGTGGGTTGCCAACGTCGTTCCGGTACCTAAGAAGGATGGTAAGGTACGAATGTGTGTGGACTACAGAGATCTGAACATGGGAAGCCCCAAAGATGACTTCCCACTTCCTCACATTGATTTTCTAGTCGACAACACCGTGCAGCACAAGATCTTCTCCTTCATGGATGGTTTTTCTGGCTACAACCAGATCAAGATGGCTCTTGAGGACATGGAGAAGACAACTTTAGTTACACAGTAGGGTACCTTCTGTTACAAGGTAATTCCTTTTGGGTTGAAGAATGGTGGGCCAACTTATCAGTGCACCATGGTCGCTTTGTTCCACGATATGTGTTGTACCCCAAAATTTGCCCTCCTATTTTTCCACAAGAAATCACAGCTTCGGGCTTTTCCTGATTTTTCAGACTGGCTCAAGAATCGGTCAAACATACTTTTCTCGTCAGTCAGACAAAATTTAGGGTTGTCATTGATTTTAAAGCAGTTCAAGCAGATTGCTAAGGTTTGGTTGAGTTGGCTCAGGTTTTGATCAGGCAGACGCTTCTCTAACATTTAATCAAGAACTAGGGTTTGTGCGCGCAGAAAGAATTAAGTGTACAGTGATTTTCAATTTACTCTGGAATATGGACTGAGGTTTCTGACTGGGAGCTTGCAGTGTTTGATTGAATCATTAATCAAAAAGGCATGTGGATGTTTGTTTGATTAACTGTGCATTGCTTTGGATAATTGAAACGCCGAGTTTATTATTGATTGATGCTAAGACCATAATGTTTATCAATTGTTTATTTATTTTAAGTTAGAATAATTGGAATTTATTTCCATTTTATTATAATTTAAGAATTATAAACAATTAAATAAACATTTGAAGAAGAATTAAAAAGGAATGTCAATAAAAAGACTTTTTTATTTATCTTTAATTATTTGTACAATTGTTATTTAAATACAGTAATTATTTACAAAGTATTTACAATAATAATGTTACAATGATTAAAAGGAAAATAAAACTGCATCCTAAAATTTCCTAAATCTTCATCTTCTACTGCTACTCCTCTTTTGCTCCATTGATTTTTATCTGCAAAACAAAGAAAAAGAAAAAAAATTCAAAAGCAGATGAAATAATCAAAAGCAGACAGTTAATTCAAAAAATCATCATTAAAAGCGATTGGCCGGAATCAGTTTGCCCTCTATGCAAATCACAAGATTTCTCTTGGTTCACAAAAAGGGATGGAAGTTTGCTTGCAATTAAAGTATGAAATGCACAAGTATACAAATTGCACAAATTCAAAGTTTGTCAAATATACTGCATAAGTCCAAAATTGTCAACCAAAGTTTCCAAACAGCATGTACAAGCATAAAGGCAAACTGAGTCACAATTTCAAACTAAGCCAAAAGCTGTCAAAAATTGTCCAAGGATACCAAAAGACATCAAACCCCAAAAAGCTGTCAATAAAGTACACAAAGTATGCAAGAAATATGGAAAATATGCAGAGGAAAGGGACAAAGGCAAGCAATGTTCAGATACATCATCTTCCTAGGACAATTGCTTTTTCAGAAAAGACAAAATTAAGCAATAAAAATGCTTTCTTTAATCTGGAGAGAGAAGGAGAGAAGAAAGGAGCTTACAGTACAGAAGGCTAAAGGCTAAAAAGAAGATATAAACAGGATGTATCAGAGCACATAGAGGGAGGAGGCAGAAGGCATACAGTAGAAGAGATCATAAAGAATGAAAACCTCAAGCCTTGCAAACTTGTCCAAGCATTGACCAAATTCAAAAAGAACGAATATACAAAAAATATAACAGCTCCTGCCTTTCAAAGACCACAAGGCCAAGACCCTGGAAGATATAAAACAAAATCCATCAACCTGCATAACAGATATCACAAGCCACACAAAGCCTAATAGCCTCCAAGTTCATCAAGCCTCATAAACCAGAAACAAAAGCCACAAACTGTATCAAATATCAAAAAGCCCGAAGCCTTTCAAAACTTCAAGCCTAAACCTGCATCATTAAACCATAAGGAGCATACTAAGCCTTAAGCCTGGACAAGCATCAAAAGCCTGTGAAAAGCCTAAACCTGTCCGAGCCTAAACTAGTAAAGCCACGAACCAGAAAAATATCTAAAACCTGTAAACTGTCATCAAGCCATAGCCTTAAACAAACAAACTGTCAAGCAAGCCTTTGTCCAAAAAAAAAGCGTTCAAAATCATAAAGCCCTCAGAGCTGGGCTCATCATAGGGGTAGCAACAACATATTCAGAATCATAAACATCGTCAAGGCCATCACTCGAAAGCATACAGAAGAAGCAATCAAAGGCAACAGAAGCGTTCAAAGGAGGAAAACAAGCAAGTGAATTAGGTTTTCAGCATTCATCATAAAACTCTAAAGGAAAGAATACAGAGTACCAGGGAAGGCCACGCAGCAAAGCAAGCTAGCTCATCAGCACTTTCCCCTCGCCTCTGGCCGCCCACAGTGCCTCCCAACCCGCCTCCTCCTCCGTCTCCAACAAAGGTATAACTTCTTTCCTTTTCATACACCTCAAATAGCAAACAAATACCAACACATAAAATCAGAACATGAAAGTACACATAAAAGCTTGAAACCCTAACGCGATAGAGACAGAAATCATTACCTTTCAACTATTGCCTGGATGATCCATGGAGGGAAGAGGGATGGATGATGGTGCTGGTTGGCCTTAGGCGAAGAGGAGATGTTCAGGCGCTTGGCATAAGAACGGACGAAGAGGAGAAGACAGCGAAGAAGATGAGCGTCGTTTGTAACTGAAACCCTAAATCCCAAATGAACACAAACTCAAAGAAACCCTTGCAAACAAAAACGTGTAAAACGCAATGGGCCGGGTCGCCCCACCAAAGCCTTAAGCCAGCGCGCATACCCCCCCTTTCCCTCTTATTTCCTTTTGTTGTTTTTTTTGTTTGGGCCTTGCCTCATAAGTTCCTTTGGGCCCATTCATTTCTTTTTTTTTTATATACATAGACTAACATTTTTATTTATGTTTCTATAACTTAACTTTCTTTTATATATAAAAAAAAATATAAATACACTAATTTCTCATATATAAAAAATGTTAATGTTTTTTCATTCTAATTAAAAATACCTAGATATTAGATTTTTATTAAGATTCAACATTTCTTTTTTCTTTTATTAAAACCCCTTTTTATTTTATTTAAGCCTTGTATATAAAAATACTAACTAAAATACATAAACTTTGATTTTTCTCAAACTTAAAACTTTTTCTCTTTAATTAAAACCCTTGTATAAAATATTCATAGAAATGTATAAAAAATAGACTTTTAGGTTGAATATTTCTTTTTTAACTAAAACACTTGTTTATAATTAACAAAATACCAAAAAAATAATATTGATACATAAATAAGTACTTAATAAGTATATTAGGGTAATGCTTGCATCACCTGTAAATAACCATACACTTACACAAATACATTGATACATTTACATTGCTTTATTCTCATACATTGCTATTACTTTACATTTGAGATTGTGATTGATTCGATTTGGTTGTAAATATTTGGATACTACTCTCCTAATAAGTCTCATCCCCAATTGTAAATGTTTGTACCCCCACTCCCGGATGCCCATTTGTAATAGCGTAGACTTTAAATTCTCGCAATTTATCGCTTTCAAATATACCATGTTTAGACCTAGGGTTTGTATGTAAATAAAATCAAACGCTAGATAACCTAATACAAGAAAAATACATGAAATCAATACACTATTCACACTTGCACCCCTAGGGTAATCCCGCTTGTTGCCTTCCAAAATGGGCCATGCTTGCACATTAAGTTCTTTGGCAAAACAAAACAATTCAAAATGATCATAGTCCCTCGATGACGCTTTCGAAAGTTACCTATCAAAATGATCAAGTCCCTTCAAGCAAATTGCCAAAGACACTTGGCACCATTGCATTCATGGTCCATACGATGACCCGCGCCTGTCCCGTTAAACATCTTAACGCAAGATTGCCCACCAAATGCAATGGTGGAACAAAATTGTTAAAAGGGTTAAAACATGAGAAAAACCTTTGAGTAAAATTAGGGGTAGACAAACTCTTAGTTACTTGATCAAACTTGCAAAAACACTTGCCTAATTTTCAAACCACATTCCACAAACACTTTCAAAAACAAACTTCCAAAAACATTTGAAACATCTTTTCGAAAAGATATACACCTTTGTATATACTCAAACACGAGTCATTGCAACGGTTGCCTAGACAAGGCCTCTTTTTCAAAACATTTTCAAAACACACACACACACACACACACACACACACCATTTCAAGCAATCGAAAATCAAAGGCAAGTTGATCTAAAACCAAGTAACTAAGAGCCCATGGATAACCATGGATGAAAAGGGTGCTAATACCTTCCCTTTTCATAATCTACCCCCCGAACCCACGAAACATCTCAAAAGGTTTTTCCTGTGCTTTTTAACCTTTCCTTTAGGATAAAATAAAAAGTCGGTGGCGACTCTTGCTAAACCGAACAAGTGCGAATACAAACGCAAAACTCAAGTCAGTTCTCCCACCGTATCACAGAACTGGCGACTCTGCTGGGGAAAATGTTTAAAAGTGGGGTTACCTTAGGGTTTTAGATCACCCTCTTGCATGATTAATTGTTTGCTTTGATTGCTTTACCTTTGTGGTTCTCTTGTTTGGGCTTGAAATCCTACACCCGGATTTGGGAAACATTCATAGATAGCAATACGTTGTGGAAACTGTGTGGGGTATACCGACACGGTTGAAGCAATAGCTATATTAGTGCGACATATTTGTGAGTACCGGTAACCCTTGAGTTCAATCAAGGAGAGTACGGGGCCGCTGAGTGATGTCACTAAGCACTAATGACCTAGAACCTTACTTGACCATCTTGGCCTTTTATTAGGAGTAGTGAGATGACCGGCTTTGGTGCAGTCCGAAGTTGGTAGATACTCGATACTACACTCATTGAGGGTTGCTTTCTTGGAATATTTTGGTCGCTAGTTAAGTGGCTAAACTAAAACAATGAACATAGAAAACAATCCAATGATATTGAGCTCCTTAGAACCCGGTTACTATTTATAGGACAGGTTTTTGAGCCAACTACATTCAAGAGGGTACTTACCTATGAAACCTCATGCAAGCCTGAAACTAGGGTTTTTGTGTGAATTGCTTGTACATGTGTTTGTGCATACATCATAAACATCATAAGGCATCATATGCATCCGCTAACCATTTCAAGGGTTTGGATCTTCACCTTTGTTCTTGTTTTGTAGGTCATGGAAATTCCTCGCAGGAAAACTATCCAAGTCAACCTTGTGAGGATCCCTCCTCAACTCAAGGAGCTCACATCCAGAATTCCCGAAAGCTCTCCCTTCAGTGAAAGACATGGTAGACTGCTCAACCTAGTCAACACCAGCATTGAAGAGGACATGATGAAGGTTTTGTTCTAGTTCTTTGACCCCCTTCACCACTGTTTCACATTCCCCGACTACCAATTGGTGCCCACTTTGGAGGAATTTTCTCAACTCCTGAGAATTCCTATTCTTAATCAACTACCTTTCAACGGTACGGAAAAGGAACCAAAGCCTGAAGATGTTGCTCAAGCACTACACTTGCAACCATCTGACATCAAGGGGCATTGGGAAACTAGAAGCAGTGTCAAAGGCTTCTTGGTAAAATTCTTGTTTGAGAAGGCACAAGAGTGTTGGAATTCCTTGGATCTACAAGCCTTTGAAGAAATTGTGGCACTCCTCATTTATGGGTTAGTCTTGTTCCTAAATCCTGACCAGCTTATAGATGTCAACGCCGTCAAGATCTTCTTATCCAAGAATCCAATACCAACATTGCTTGGGGATATCCTCCACTCATTTTACACACGAACAATGAGAAAGAGAGGTGTTCTCATGTGCTGCACTCCTCTCCTTACAAGGTGGTTTATTTCGCACCTTCCACAATCTGTTTTGAAGAATGACCAAGGCTTAAGGTGGTCACAACGGTTGATGACCCTCACACACTCTGATGTACATTGGTGTTCTCGGTCCAGAGAAAATGTCATCATCGTCGATCGTTGTGGAGAGTTCCCTAATGTTCCATTTCTTGGTATTAGAGGAGGCATTACCTACAACCCTTGTCTGGCTTTGAGACAGTTTGGATATGCACGGAGGGATGGCCCTCATGACATGCTGATTCCTGACATAGTTTTTGACTTCGACAACGATGCGCAAGGACTTCACCAAAGATTTATCAGAGCTTGGATGATGCCTAACAAGGTAGACAACAAGACACTGGGGCACAAGAATTTCGTCCCTCTTGAGCCTTATCTCAAGTGGGTACGAACCCGAGCCAAGAGTCTAATGATGCCTTACCCTCATATTCTCCCTGTGATTAAAGAGCCTGTTAATGAAGGAGAGGTTTCCTACACCATCTTACATCCTGACATGCCAACCTCGTGGGAGGAGATGCAGAAGAGTTGGATCCAACTCAAGGAGGAACATAATACTTTTGAAGCCAGCTTCTACGCCAGTGAGAAGAAGGTTTTGGAGCTTACCCGCCGACTCCATGAGGAAGAGACCCTCAACACCTACATCGCGCCAAAGAGGATGCGCAACGTCTTTTTACCATGAGAAGTTTTTGTAATATTTGGCCCATGGGGCATTTATGTACTAACAAAATTTCTTCTTATTAATATGACGTGTGTTCTTTTTGTCTGCAACAATTGTGAATTTCTAAATCCTTGAATGCATTTCATAAATAAACATATCATTCATCATGTGCATAAACAGGTCTCCACACCAGGTTTCCTTATCTTTCTGCTGTTTATTTCAGTAAGATGGATCTCGAACAGACGGTCAAAGATTTGCAGTCTCAAAACTCACAGTTTCAACATCTCCTGATGACCTTGGCAAAAGGTCAGGAGGATCTAAAAGCTCTGCTTGGGAACAAAGAGCAAGTGAAAAAGAAGAAGAAAAGATTCGGGGTGGCTACCCTGGGAAGAAGGTTTGAGGGTGAAGCCAAAAGAGTTCTTGAATTTCCCCCTACATCTGAAGAAGGAACCAGTAAAGGAAAAGGGGCTGCGGTACCTTCTGAATCCGAAGCTGAAGAGGAAGAGACTGAAGAAGATGAAGACTACTCAGAGCAACAATACCCGCCGACCGATGACAAATACAAGAGTTTGGAGGACAGGTTAGCAGCTATGGAGCTGCAGAGAGTTCCCGGCTTAGATTTCGAAGATTTGGGATTAATTGCTGGAATTGTGATCCCTCCGAAGTTTAAAGTGCCAGTTTTTGCAAGATATGATGGGCTGTCTTGCCCGACGATGCACCTAAGGTCGTATGTCCGAAGAATCCAACCTCAAACATCTGACAGAAACCTTTGGGTACACTTCTTTCAGGATAGCCTGTCTGGCACACAGCTGGATTGGTTCTACAATCTTGAGAGATCAAAGGTACATAGTTGGGAGGATCTGGCAGCTGCTTTTTATCGCCAATATCAGTATAACTCTGACCTGGCACCAACCCGTACTCAGCTACAGAGTATGGGGATGGCCTCAGGTGAGGAATTCAAGGAATATGCCCAGAAGTGGTGCGATCTGGCCGGAAGAATGCAGCCACCTCTTTCTGATAGAGAGCTTGTTGATATGTTCCTGGGGACCCTGTCTGGTCCATTCTTTAACCATCTGATCGGTAGCTCTTCCGCAGGGTTTACCGAATTAATTCTGACTGGCGAGCGGGTAGAAGTCGGTATCAAGAATGGGAAGATTCAGAAGGATGCCTCTGTATCTACAATTGTTAAGAAATCATTTCCGGCGAAGAAGGAAACGGCTGTTGTGTATTCTCAGAGAGGAGCAGAAAGAAATGAGCTCTGGCCGACTGTGGGGGCCGTGATGATCCAAAATCCATCAAACGATCAGCCTCACAATAACCAGTCCAGACCTAAACAGCAATGGGGAGAAAGGCCACCACAGCAGTTTACCCGCATCAATATGACACCTGCGCAAGTTCTTCCACATTTGTTAAAATTGAATCTCACCAATATTAGGGAAGCACCGAAGATTGTGAATACTGCTTCACCACACTATCATCCCAATGCTAAATGTGCCTATCATTCTGACAGCGCCGGACATGACACCAATGATTGTTGGGCGCTTAAGAATAAAATTCAAGACTTGATAGATACAAAAGAGGTTGAGTTCGATGCTCCAGAGAAGCCAAACGTAATATCCGCTCCGATGCCGAAGCATGGTCGAAATGTCCATGCTATTGAAGAAGATTTGTATGTGTCTGATGTCAGTGACCTGGTGACTCCGCTGTTAACATTCAAATTAAATCTGTTGAAGGCTGGGATATTCCCAGGATGCAAAGAAGATTGCTACTGTTGTTACTCTCTACCAATTGACTGTCCATTGCTGAAGAAAGGCATCCAAGGCCTGATGGACAGTCAACAAATTCTATTTGAGAAGATTCCTGCTATTCCAACCCCTACTGAAGATGTTTCAATTATCACCATTTCCGCCAATCTTTCCAAGGCCGTCAGAAAGCCTGTTAAGATTACATCAGCTACAAAGATGGTTCCCTTGAAAATAATTATGCCTGGGCCTGTCCCCTACAGTTCTGACAAGTCAATACCATGGAATTACGGTGGAGAAATCTACTACCATGGTGTTAAAAAAGTTGAAGTAACCGAAGGAAGCTCTGATGAAGAAGAGGCCAGCATTGGAAACATTGCTGGTACAAGCAAGATCACCCAAAGTGGGAGAATATTTTCTCCAGAGATTGCCCCCCAAAGGCAATCTTTGGACCCTCAGCTGCTGCCAGAGTTAATCCTGCACCAATAAAACTTTCCGCCGAAACTCCGTTGATTGAAGAAACTGTTATTCCCGTTGTTATCCCTCCTACTTCTGCTGATAAAGGTAAAGGGACCCAAGATGAGCTCGTCAGGACGAGGGCTCAACCTTTGGTCATCCCGGAGACCTCTAAGAAAGAGATGGAGGAGATTCTGAAGATAATTAAAAAGAGTGATTATGACGTGGTAGAGCAACTAGGGCAAACCCCCTCGAAGATCTCCATGTTAGCATTACTGCTTTGCTCTGAGGCGCACGCCAAAACATTGATAAAATTCCTGAAGACAGCCCATGTGCCCCAGGAAACCTCTGCAGACCAATTCCAAGATTGCGTGGCCAGCCTTACCGCAGACAACGGTTTATGTTTCTCTGATGCTGACCTGACCTCAAAAGGAAGAAAGCACAACGACGTATTACATGTGTCAGTGGAATGCCAAGGAACTACTCTGGCCCATGTTCTGGTCGACACTGGTTCTTCTCTGAACGTGCTGCCTAAGAAGGCTCTCGACTGATTAGACTGTGAAGGCTTGGAGTTAAGGCCAAGTAATATCATTGTAAGGGCATTTGACGGGTCAAAGATAATGGTACACGGGGAGGTAGACATTCCCATTAAAGTAGGTACAGAAGTGTTCCCCTCAACCTTCTATGTGATGGACATCCGTCCGTCATACTCTTGCTTACTGGGAAGGTCATGGATACATAACGTTGGGGTGGTTACCTCCTCCTTACATCAAATGTTGAAGTACCTTGTCAAAGGAAAGATCATAATCGTGCACGGTGAAGAGGAATATATGATCAGCCACTTGAACTCCTTTCGGTATGTAGAGGTGGAAGGAGAATTCATTGAAACACCATTCCAGCACTTCGAGGAAGTCTCTCCTGAGGTGGCAGTAGCAAAAGAGGTAGCTGAGGTACCAAAGCAGATGGCCAGGATGGCATCTCTAAAAGACGCGAAAGCTGCGATGAAGGAAGGGAAGAGCTCAACATGGGGTCAGTTTCCCGATATTCCCCACAAAATAGACAAGTTTGGATTACGATTCACTGCTGCAGGACAGAAAGCTATGCGCCGCTCAAAGGTTGAAAGAACGCCCATCAAGATTTCTCCTTTTGGAATCAACGCTTTGGAGGGTGAAGACAAAGAGGCCAACATTGAAGATTGGATCTACCCAACCATCGAAGGAGGACTACGCAACTTGGAGGCAAAAGACTTTGTCCCCATTACTTTTGTTAATCAGTAATTATCTGTCAAACATTTCCTGTTGGTTTGTAATAATTACTTTTGAACAATCCGTACACTACTTTTTCACCTCATGCCTTGCCCGGGGCATGTAGGTCCATTTGTAAGGGTTTTGATTATCTTCATATCCATATGCCATGTTTAATGATTCATTGGACGTTTTTCATTGATAAACTGATGTGTTCATTTTCTTTCCTTTTTGCATTTTACTTGTTTAAGGATGGCTATCCCTTACACACACCCACACTCACAAATGCAGGTACCCATCCACTCTGGATTCTATGGGTGACTATTCTGCTATGTCCTTCAATAACTCTGAAGATCTGGTCAATCAGGCTGAGTATGAAGATGACGAAGATTGTGAAGTACCGGGAGAGCTAGCCAGACTTCTACAACAAGAAGAAAGCACCATCTTGCCTCACGAAGAGTTGTTGGAAACTGTCAACTTAGGAACAGAGGAAGACGGGAAGGAAGTACAAGTGGGTGCTAATCTGGAGCCAAGTGTCAAGAGACGCTTGATACAGCTGTTAAATGAATACGTTGAAATCTTCGCCTGGTCTTATGAAGACATGTCGGGTTTAGACACAGATATAATGGTTCACCGTCTCCCTACAAGAGAGGTTTGTCCACCGATCAAGCAAAAGGTTCGCCGAATGAGGCCCGACATGTCTGAGAAGATTAAAGCAGAAGTAATGAAACAATTCAACGCGGGCTTTCTGGCTGTTACATCCTATCCACAATGGGTTGCCAACATTGTGCCAGTTCCTAAAAAAGATGGCAAGGTCAGAATGTGTGTGGACTACCGGGATTTGAATAGGGCCATCCCTAAAGATGATTTTCCGCTACCCCATATCGACATTTTGATTGACAACACAGCTCAGCACAAAGTGTTTTCCTTCATGGATGGCTTCTCAGGCTACAACCAAATTAAAATGGCCCCCGAGGACATGGAGAAAACAACCTTTGTTACACAATGGGGTACCTTCTGCTACAAGGTGATGTCGTTCGGACTAAAAAACGCAGGGGCAACTTATCAACGCGCCATGGTAGCTTTATTTCATGATATGATACATCATGAGATCGAAGTTTACATAGACGACATGATAGCTCGATCACAAACAGAGGAGGAATACCTTGAGCATTTGCAGAAGCTATTTGCCAGATTAAAAGAATACAAACTCAGGCTGAATCCAAGTAAATGCACTTTTGGAGTTAGGTCTGGTAAACTTCTAGGGTTCATTGTCAGTAACAAAGGCATTGAGTTCGATCCAGCAAAAGTGAAAGCAATACAAGAGATGCCTGCTCCCCGTACTGAAAAGGAGGTTAGAGGATTCTTGGGGCGCTTGAACTATATTTCCAGATTCATCTCTCATCTGACTTCTACCTGTGAGCCGATTTTCAAACTATTAAAGAAAGATCAGGTAGTCGAATGGAACGACGATTGCCAAGCTGCTTTTGATAAGATCAAGGAGTATTTGCTAGAACCTCCTATTCTGATGCCACCCGTCGAGGGAAGACCATTGATCATGTATTTGACAGTCTTGGATAACTCAATGAGGTGTGTTTTGGGCCAGCATGACGAGTCTGGTCGAAAAGAGCATGCTATTTATTACCTTAGCAAAAAGTTTACCGACTGTGAGACTCGCTACTCACTGCTCGAGAAAACTTGCTGCACTTTGGTATGGGCAGCTCGCCGACTAAGACAGTATATGTTGACTCATACCACTCTGTTGATTTCCAAAATGGATCCTATCAAGTATATCTTCGAAAAGCCTGCTTTGTCTGGAAGAATCGCTAGATGGAAAATGATCCTAACTGAGTATGACATCCAGTACACCACCCAAAAAGCTATAAAAGGGAGTGTACTAGCTGACCATCTAGCTCATCAAGCTATCGAAGATTATCAATCCATGAGATTTGACTTCCCAGACGAGGACATCATGAATTTGGACAACATTGAAAGTAACGGACCGTATGACGGACCTGAAAAGGGATCCCGATGGACCCTGTACTTTGATGGTGCTTCAAATGCACTTGGAAACGGTATCGGTGCGGTACTCATTTCCCCGGAAGGTTTCCACACACCTTTCACGGCCCGACTTTGCTTCAGCTGTACCAACAATATGGCTGAATATGAAGCTTGCATTTTTGGTCTCAAGGCTGCTATAGACTTGGGGATCAAATCTTTGATCGTATTTGGGGACTCGGCTTTGGTTATCAGTCAAATCAAAGGAGAGTGGGATACCAAACATCCTAATATCATCCCATACAAAGAACATGTCTTGACATTGTTGCCTCATTTCGAGCAAATCACCTTCGAGCATTTCCCGCGAGAAGAGAATCAGCTAGCAGATGCTCTGGCTACAATGTCTTCCATGTTTAAACTCAATTGGGATAACGAGGCTCCCCAAATCACCATCGAGCGAATGGATGAACCTGCGCATTGTCACGAGATTAATATCGAATAAGTACTGGAACAACCTTGGTTTCATGAAATCAAAAGGTATCTCCAGACTAGAGAATATCTCGAAGGAGCTTCAGTAAATGACAAGAAGTTCCTAAGGAAGTTTGCTGCCAAGTTCTTCCTGAGCAATGGCATCCTCTATAAACGCAGCCATGATCGTGTTTTACTCCGATGTGTGGACAAAGCTGAGGCAGAGTTGATCATGACTGAGATACACAGCGGTACGTTCGGCACCCACTTGAGCGGACACACGATGGCTAAGAAGATTCTAAGGGCAGGCTATTACTGGTCTACCATGGAAGATGATTGCTATCAACACTCCCGTACCTGCCATAAATGCCAAATCTATGCCGATAAGGTTCACATTCCTACGGTTCCTCTCAACGTGCTGACAGCTCCTTGGCCATTTGCAATGTGGGGCATTGACATGATTGGAGAGATCAAGCCCACGGCATCCAATGGACATCGCTTCATCCTGGTTGCCATTGACTATTTCACCAAGTGGGTCGAAGCGGCTTCCTTCGCCTCTGTTACAAAAAATGTGGTTTCCCGCTTCATCAAGCAAAACCTCATATGCCGGTACGGTGTCCCCGACAGGATCATCACAGACAACGGAACCAATCTGAATAATACTATGATCACCGCTCTATGCGAACAGTTCAAGATTTATCATCACAATTCATCTCCCTATCGGCCGAAGATGAACGGTGTTGTTGAAGCTGCAAACAAAAACATTAAGAAGATCATTCAGAAAATGACAGTCACTTACAAGGACTGGCATGAGATGTTACCGTTTGCTCTGCACGGATACCGTACCACAACACATACTTCAACCGGGGCAACCCCATTTTCTTTGGTATACGGCATGGAAGTTGTCCTGCCCATGGAAGTTCATATTCCTTCCTTAAGGATTATGAAAGACGCAGGTTTGAATGAAGATGATTGGATTCATACCCGACTTGATCAACTCAATTTGATCGACGAGAAGCGACTCGCTGCTGTTTGCCATGGTCAGACGTACCAAAAACTGATGATCAAGGCTTTCAACAAGAAAGTCAGACGTCAAGTATATCAAGTCGGAGATCTCGTGATCAAGCGGATTATCTTACCACAAAGTGACCCCAGGGGCAAATGGACTCCTACTTACGAAGGACCATTTGTGATCAAAAGCATGTTTTCTGGTGGTGCAATGATTCTGACCACCATGGACGACGATGATTTGTCGCACCCCGCGAACGCAGACATAGTCAAAAGATACTACGCATAAAATAACCCGACAAGTCGAAAACCCGAAAGGGCGGCTTGGGCAAAAATGGGCATCCCGGTGAACCGAAAACCCGAAAGGGCGGTTCAGGAAAAAGTTAGGGATAAAACAAAAAAACTTGTACACCCAGCAAGTCGAAAACCCGAAAGGGCGGCTTGGGCAAAAAGGGGTTTCCCGGTGGATCAAAAACCTGAAAGGGCGATTCAGGAAAAAGTTAGGGATTTAAAGCGTATGACTGTGTCTCGTCGGATCACTTTAAGGACAATCTCTTCATCAACCAGCTCCAAGCTTCTGGTCAATTCTGTCACCGGCAGGCGAAGCATTAAATGGACAGATATTCAGAGTTGTGAAGGCTATAGCAGAATGGAATCCCATAGAGTTGTTTCACATAGCCATCTTTCTTTTGTATAAAATTTTCAATTTTTTACGGCGACATCCTCTTATAAGGATGCCTGTCTCCTTTGTACAAAGATGCTCATAGAAAGTTAATACAAATACTTTTCCAAATACACAAATTTGCTTTGTCTTCCTTTTTTCTCTTTTGCACTTATGTTTACTTGAGAAACGTCCAATGTTTTGTTAAGTAGGCATGTGCATTTGAACATAGTCATTTCCTTACAAATCAGAAAAAGATGATTACTGATAGGTTGAAGGTACAGATAGATATCTCGATATCCTTTCAGAAGGAATCCCCAACAGATTTAAGCTCCAAATTCCGCGATAAAATCAAAATCCAGAACTTAATTCCCCAAACAGAGTTAAACTCCAGGATCCTCGGCAGAACAGGAGCTTTCTCGAAGCTGATTTCCCCAGCCGGAGAACCTTCCAGAACTTAGTCCCCCTCATAGTTAAGTTTCAGCACCCCCAGTGGAGCCCTAAAATCTGAAAATCCTATCCCCAGCGGAGCTAAAACTTCCAACTATCAGTCCCCAGTGGAACCAGACCAGTGAACATTCTCCCCACAGAGATACTTCCCACCAGACTGAAGATTCTCAGTCATACCTCTCCAACATAAGTCTACCAGGTTCTGAACTCCCCAGCAGAGATCATCCGAATTCTCTCACCCTGCAAGTCACCAAGGAGTTCCAATCCCCACCAGTGGTCCTGAGATCCCTCAACAAGTGAAGATCTTGTTCCCCAAGCAGTTAGCAGACAACAAGGATTTCTCATCCTCAGTAACCCAAGAGTTCTTCTATCCCCAACTTTGGTTATGGGTTTATTTCCCCAACATTTGTCTAGGATTTATTCTCCAAAACAAATTACATTTCAGATTGATCGGTCGTTCAAAAGCTCTTTCATCATCTGTTGGAAGCTACAGTCGTCAAAGATCAAATTCTCACAAGATTCAAGTTACAAAGCCCGGATTTGATCGGATAGTATCTTAATCCCTACAACATATTGTGAAGCCCGGAGTACGATCTGATAACAATGCCAGACAACCACCAAGCCTGGATTACGACCAGATAGTGATGTCCCCTCAGAGCAAGCTATGAAGTCCGGATTCGACCGGATAATAGTTTAATCCCTAACAAAGCTATTGTGAAGCCTGGATTACGACCAGATGACGATACAAATTTCTGTGAAGCCTGGATTACGACCAGACAGCAGTCAAGAATACTACGAAGCCTAGAAGTCGACCAGATAGGGGTATATCTTTAACACCAGCCGTGAAGCCCGGATTTGACCGGATAGCATCTTAACAAAGCTATTGTGAAGCCTGGATTACGACCAGATGACAATACAAATTTCTGTGAAGCCTGGATTACGACCAGACAACAGTCAAGAATACTACGAAGCCTGGAGTCGACCAGATAGTGGTATATCTTTAACACAAGCCGTGAAGCCCAGATTTGACCGGATAGCAGCTTAGCAAGCTATTGAGAAGCCTGGATTACGACCAGATGACAATACGAGCTTCTGTGAAAGCCTGGAGATCGACCAGATAACAGTTAAGCATTAGCAGAATGAAGACTCTCATTCTCAGTTCCTCACAGAATATTCGAATATTCTCCAGTGAAGATCTCCTCAAGACAGGAATCCCCAGTGGATTGGCATACAACCCAAGCTCCTGATCCCCCAACCATGGTCCCAGGACTTCTCATCTGCGGCAATCAAAAGATTCTTACCCTCCCCAGCAACAGTCAAGGATTCACTTTCCCCGGCGATAGTCAAGATTCTTTTGCCTCCAGCCATCCAGGATTCATCTATCTTCAGCAAAACAGCTCATCAGCTTACATGCACATTCATTACATTCATATCATAAACATTGATATAACATACATCGCATCATACATTCCATGCAACATGACGTTGTGTTTCAGCTAATATCTCACCCTTTTTCAGGATAAAGATTAATAAGCTTCAAACTCAACTTCTGAAAACAGTTTACGGGTTCTCCAGTAACGAATGTCAACCTATTGCTTATTCAGATTCTTTCCAGACTTTTGAAAACAGTTTACGGACGCTTCCCAACAACAGATGCTGATCTATTGCTTATTCAAATCTCAACTCCTGAAAACAGTTTACGGATTCTCCAAAAACGGATGTCAATCTATTGCTTGTTCAGACCAACAGTTTAGAGACGTTCCAAAACATGGATACCTTTCTGATACTCGTCCACTCACCAATGACATACAGTTCAACAAACACCTTCAGATGGCATCTATAAGCCCATCCTCCTCCAAACGTTTCCAGATGGCATCTATAAGCCCATCCTCCTCCAAACGTTTCCAGATGGAATCTTTAAGCCCATCACCAAATGACATCTGTAAGTCCCTTTCCTCTACCATCACATCACCGAGTGCAAAAAATTTGGGCACTCTAGTGTCCAATCTCCTTTTACCCTCGAGTCGCGAACGGCAAACTTGCCAATCTAACTCTTCAGGTTCAAGAAGATTGAACAGGGGCAACTGTTGTACCCCAAAATTTGCCCTCCTATTTTTCCACAAGAAATCACAGCTTCGGGCTTTTCCTGATTTTTCAGACTGGCTCAAGAATCGGTCAAACAGACTTTTCTCGTCAGTCAGACAAAATTTAGGGTTGTCATTGATTTTAAAGCAGTTCAAGAAGATTGCTAAGGTTTGGTTGAGTTGGCTCAGGTTTTGATCAGGCGGACGCTTCTCTAACATTTAATCAAGAACTAGGGCTTGTGCGCGCAGAAAGAATTAAGTCTACAGTGCTTTTCAATTTACTCTGGAATATGGACTGAGGTTTCTGACTGGGAGCTTGCAGTGTTTGATTGAATCATTAATCAAAAAGGCATGTGGACGTTTGTTTGATTAACTGTGCATTACTTTGGATAATTGAAACGCCGGGTTTATTATTGATTGATGCTAAGACCACAATGTTTATCAATTGTTTATTTATTTTAAGTTAGAATAATTAGAATTTATTTCCATTTTATTATAATTTAAGAATTATAAACAATTAAATAAACTTTTGAAGAAGAATTAAGCAATAAAAATTAAGCAATGTTCAGATACATCATCTTCCTAGGCACGAAATATGGAAAATATGCAAAGGAAAGGGACAAAGGCAAGCAATGTTCAGATACATCATCTTCCTAGGCCAATTGCTTTTTCAGAAAAGACAAAATTAAGCAATAAAAATGCTTTCTTTAATCTGGAGAGAGAAGGAGAGAAGAAAGGAGCTTACAGTACAGCAGGCTAAAGGATAAAAAGAAGATATAAACAGGATGTATCAGAGCACATAGAGGGAGGAGGCATAAGGCATACAGTAGAAGAGATCATAAAGAATGAAAACCTCAAGCCTTGCAAACCTGTCCAAGCATTGACCAAATTCAAAAAGAACGAATATACAAAAAATATAACAGCTCCTGCCTTTCAAAGACCACAAGGCCAAGACCCTGGAAGATATAAAACAAAAGCCATCAACCTGCATAACAGATATCACAAGCCACACAAAGCCTAATAGCCTCCAAGTTCATCAAGCCTCATAAACCAGAAACAAAATCAACAAACTGTATCAAATATCAAAAAGCCCGAAGCCTTTCAAAACTTCAAGCCTAAACCTGCATCATTAAACCATAAGGAGCATACTAAGCCTTAAGCCTGGACAAGCATCAAAAGCCTGTGAAAAGCCTAAACCTGTCCGAGCCTAAACTAGTAAAGCCACGAACCAGAAAAATATCTAAAACCTGTAAACTGTCATCAAGCCATAGCCTTAAACAAACAAACTGTCAAGCAAGCCTTTGTCAAAAAAAAAGCATTCAAAATCATAAAGTCCTAAGAGTTGGGCTCATCATAGGGGTAGCAACAACATATTCAGAATCATAAACATCGTCAAGGCCATCACTCGAAAGCATACAGAAGAAGCAATCAAAGGCAACAGAAGCGTTCAAAGGAGGAAAAGAAGCAAGTGAATTAGATTTTCAGCATTCATCATAAAACTCTAAAGGAAAGAATACAGAGTACCAGGGAAGGCCACGCAGCAAATCAAGCTACCTCATCAGCGCTTTCCCCTCGCCTCTGGCCGCCCACAGCGCCTCCCAATATGCCTCCTCCTCCGTCTCCAACAAAGGTATAACTTCTTTCCTTTTCATACACCTCAAATAGCAAACAAATACCAACACATAAAATCAGAACATGAAAGTACACATAAAAGCTTGAAACCCTAACGCGATAGAGACATAAATCATTACCTTTTAACTATTGCCTGGATGATCCATGGAGGGAAGAGGGATGGATGAAGGCGCTGGTTGGCCTTAGGCGAAGAGGAGATGTTCAGGCGCTTGGCATAAGAACGAACAAAGAGGAGAAGACAGCGAAGAAGATGAGCGCCGTTTGTAACTTAAACCCTAAATCCCAAATGAACACAAACTCAAAGAAACCCTTGCAAACAAAAACGTGTAAAACGCAATGGGCCGGGTCGCCCCACCAAAGCCTTAAGCCAGCGCGCATACCCCCCTTTTCCCTCTTATTTCCTTTTGTTGTTTGTTTTGTTTGGGCCTTGCCTCATAAGTTCCTTTGGGCCCATTCATTTCTTTTTTTTATATACATAGACTAACATTTTTATTTATGTTTCTATAACTTAACTTTCTTTTATATATAAAAAAAATATAAATACACTAATTTCTCATATATAAAAAATGTTAATGTTTTTTCATTCTAATTAAAAATACCTAGATATTAGATTTTTATTAAGATTAAACATTTCTTTTTTCTTTTATTAAAACCCATTTTTATTTTATTTAAGCCTTGTATATAAAAATACTATCTAAAATACATAAACTTTGATTTTTCTCAAACTTAAAACTTTTTCTCTTTAATTAAAACCCTTGTATAAAATATTCATAGAAATGTATAAAAAATAGACTTTTAGGTTGAATATTTCTTTTTTAACTAAAACACTTGTACATAATTAACAAAATACCAAAAAAAAAAATATTGATACATAAATAAGTACTTAATAAGTATATTAGGGTAATGCTTGCATCACCTGTAAATAACCATACACTTACACAAATACATTGATACATTTACATTGCTTTATTCTCATTCATTGCTATTACTTTACATTTGAGATTGCGATTGATTCGATTTGGTTGTAAATATTTGGATACTACTCTCCTAATAAGTCTCATCCCCATTTGTAAATGTTTGTACCCCCACTCCGGATGCCCATTTGTAATAGCGTAAACTTTAAATTCTCGCAATTTATCGCTTTCAAATATACCATGTTTAGACCTAGGGTTTGTATGTAAATAAAATCAAACGCTAGATAACCTAATACAAGATAAATACATGAAATCAATACACTATTCACACTTGAACCCCTAGGGTAATCCCTCATGTTGCCTTCCAAAATGGGCCATGCTTGCACGTTAAGTTCTTTGGCAAAACAAAACAATTCAAAATGATCATAGTCCCTCGATGACGCTTTCGAAAGTTGCCTATCAAAATGATCAAGTCCCTTCAAGCAAATTGCCAAAGACACTTGGCACCATTGCATTCATGGTCCATACGATGACCCGCGCCTGTCCCGTTAAACATCCTAACGCAAGATTGCCCACCAAATGCAATGGTTGAACAAAATTGTTATAAGGGTTAAAACATGAGAAAAACCTTTGAGTAAAATTAGGGGTAGAAAAACTCTTAGTTACTTGATCAAACTTGCAAAAACACTTGCCTACTTTTCAAACCACATTCCACAAACACTTTCAAAAACAAACTTCCAAAAACATTTGAAACATCTTTTCGAAAAGATATACACCTTTGTATATACTCAAACACGAGTCATTGCAACGGTTGCCTAGACAAGGCCTCTTTTTCAAAACATTTTCAAAACACACACACACACACACACACCATTTCAAGCAATTGAAAATCAAAGGCAAGTTGATCTAAAACCAAGTAACTAAGAGCCCATGGATAACCATGGATGAAAAGGGTGCTAATACCTTCCCTTTTCATAATCTACCCCCCGAACCCACGAAACACCTCAAAAGGTTTTTCCTGTGCTTTTTAACCTTTCCTTTAGGATAAAATAAAAATTCGGTGGCGACTCTTGCTAAACCGAACAAGTGCGAATACAAACGCAAAACTCAAGTCAGTTCTCCCACCGTATCACAATATGATTCACCACAAGATCAAGGTTTATGTTGATGACATGATAGCTAGGTCCCAGACTGAGGAAGAGCATCTTGATCATCTCCAGAAACTGTTTGACAGGTTGAAGACGTACAAGCTAAGGTTGAATCCAAACAAGTGCACCTTCGGGGTAAGGTCTGGTAAACTTCTGGGTTTTGTTATCAGTGACAAAGGTATTCAGGTGGACCCTGCAAAGGTAAAAGCCATACAAGAGATGTCGGATCCCCGCACAGAAAAGGAAGTTTGAGGTTTCTTGGGACGTCTGAATTACATCGCCAGGTTCATTTCACATCTGACTACTACTTGTGAGACAATCTTCAAGCTGCTGAAGAAAGATCAAGTGGTAAAGTAGAATGATGAATGCCAGACCGCTTTCGAAAGGATCAAGGAATACCTTCAAGAACCACCAATTTTGATGCCTCTAGTTGAAGGAAGACCTTTGATTTTATACTTGACAGTGCTAGACAATTCAATGGGGTGTGTGCTGGGGCAACATGACGAGTCTGGTCGAAAAGAGCATGCAATTTACTACCTCAGCAAAAAGTTTACCGACTGTGAGACCCGATACTCATTGCTCGAGAAAACTTGATGCGCTTTAGCATGGGCTGCTCGCCGACTGAGACAGTTTATGCTGACTCACACTACTTTGTTGATATCAAAGATAGATCAGATCAAGTATGTTTTCGAGAAGCCGGCCTTATCCAGAAGAATAGCAAGATGCCAGATGACCTTAACCGAGTACGATATCCAATACACAACCTAAAAATAAATCAAGGGGAGTGTATTGGCAGATCATTTGGCGCATCAGGCCATGGATGACTACCAGTCCATGAATTTTGAGTTCCCGGATGAGAATATCATGTTGGTAACTGACTGCGAAGAATTCGGACCGGACGAAGGACCCGAGGAGGGATCCCGTTGGTCTATGTATTTTGATGGAGCATCAAACGCATTAGGGAATGGAATTGGTGCCGTAATTATATCTCCTGAGGGTTGTCATACTCCGTTCACCGCCCGATTATGTTTCAACTGCACCAATAACATGGCGAAGTATGAAACGTGTATCATGGATCTTCGAGCTGCCATTGACCTAAGGATTAAGTTCTTGAGTGTATTCAGAGATTCCACTCTAGTAATAAGTCAGATCAAAGGCGAGTGGGATATGAAGCACCCGAATCTTATTCCTTACAAAGAGTATGTACTGACATTGCTCCCGCACTTTGAGGAGATAAAACCTTTGAACATTTCACAAGAAAGGAGAATCAGTTAGCGGACGCGCTAGCTACCATGTCTTCTATGTTCAAAGTTAGGTGGGACAATGAAGCTCCCCAGATTAACATTGAGAGGTTGGACGAACCCGCACATTGCTATGACATTGAGACTGAAGAAGAGGCAGATAAACCCTGGTTTCACGAGGTGAAAAGGTATCTTGAGGCTCAAGAATACCCCGAGGGGGCATCTGTTAATGATAAGAAGTTTCTGAGAAGATTCGCTGCGAAGTTCTTCATCAGTAATGGTATCCTCTATAAGCGTAACCATGACTCAACCTTACTGCGGTGTGTAGACAAGAGCGAGGCAGAAAGGATCATGACAGAGTTACATGAAGGTACTTTCGGAACTCATTCCAGTGGACACACCATAGCGAAGAAAATCCTACGGGCAGGATATTATTGGTCCAGAATGGAAGCCGATTGTTATCAGCACTCTCGAACCTGTCATAAGTGCCAAGTCTATGCTGATAAGGTGCATGTACCTCCGGTTCCCCTGAATGTTTTAACAGCTCCCTGGACTTTTGCAATGTGGGGCATCGACATTGGAAAGAAGATCTTATATGCTGTCAATTGAGAATCAACTCGTGCAAGGCTAAATTGGTTGGAAAAAGATTGGATTTGAGAAAAATTGGAAATAAATCATATGCCATGAAAGACCAAATCAAATCTCCATGATGAGCAAGATTGAGGTCGTTTTTGTTGACCTAATTAGTTGTATTACATATATAGAAGCGAGGCATGGCAGGAGGAGAGGTTGAGCAGTCGTGAAAGAGGCAAACAAAACTGAAATAAATTCAAGAAAAGTGGTGATCCAATTTCCATACTAGAGACCAAATCGTGCCATCTTTCCCTTGCCAATCGATTGTTGGAGGTCTCAGTATCATATTCCAATCATTAGTAAGCCTCTCCATGTCCTGAAACCTGTTATAGCAGCCACACGGTTAGCAAGAATTTTCGTTTTCGTTTTCATCAATTTATACACCATTTGCACGTTTTGATGGCATATTCTTATTCCTTAACATGTTTTCAAGCTAATCATTATATTCAATTGCGTTTTTGATGATTGTACGACAAACTACCATAGCTAGGGTTTCAAGTTCTTGCTTAGGGCTTTACAGGATAGGTAAAATTGGACATTGATTCTGGTACCATGAGACTCGTGAGGATGAGACGAGTTGATTGGTACCAGCCATGGTCATTTATGTTGCCTATGGATAATTTTTGAAACACACAGGGTTGTAGCTACAACGCAATGTCCGTAGGTAAAAACTTCCAGGGCTAACACGACGGATGGGAGGAAGAAGATGAGGCGTGGAGCCCCTTGGTTGGACAATTTTAATTTAGCACGTTTTTTTCATTTAATCTTTGTTTTTTGATATATTAGATTTTGTTTTTGTTATATATACAAGTAAGTCAGGTGGATTAGTTGGAAAGCGTGCAGGGGAAGAGTGCCTAAGGACTTGGGTTCAATCACCAGGTCCCAACCTTTATTCATGTTTTTCTTCAACAGGCAATCCAGCGCGTTACACGTCAAGAGGTCCACCATATACTATCAGGATCCGGCCATCCAATTCACCAACGCTTCAGATCAACATGCTACTCTTGGAGGACCACCATGCGCCCCCCAGTCAACGTGTACACTGGATTGGGCAAAGTCAAACAGGCCTTAGCCATTTGGGCCCAGGAATTCATATTCCAACCCCCCTCAATTGCTGAACAGCATCAGGCCCATTACTAATCTTTTTTTTTATATTTCTTTTCTTTATTTTTTTTATCCTTTTGATTTCCTTTATTTATTTAATTTACAAATTTATTTATTTTTCACAAAAAGCCATAAAATCAACAATTCACCAAAATTAGGATTAGTTTTTTTTAATTATTATTATCAAAATTAATTTAACTTAGTTTAATTTAGGGAAATTGTAATTTATTTTCATAAATAAAATCAAAAATAGAAATTAGGTTAAACTTTTGATTAAATTTTATTTTGCTTTTTTTCTCAAATAAATAAAAATACAAGAATAGGTTTAGAATAAATTAATTTATTTTTCTTAGATTAAAATTAATTAGAATTAGGCCTTTCTTTTTTTAATGTAATAATTTCTCTATTTTCTTAAATAACAAAACATGACCAAAACGTTTTTACCAGTTGCAATTAGGTTTAGGCAAGGGTCAAAACCCTGGTTATCTCGTATTCAACTCATCACGCGCGTGTTATTATTTTTACGATATTGTTGTAACTGTTCATGGTTTGTAATAGTTTAATCTAGGGCTTTTATTTATTGCTTTCTTTTCCCGAGTTTTTGGCTATGTAATTAATCCCCTCCCCGAAGCCTTGTAATAGCGTAGATTTTCTTTCTCGCATTTTAATTCTCGTAAATATTTGACTGTTTAGATGAATGCTAATAGGATTGTATGACAAGAATGCATGACAAATTAATACAGTTAGAAAACCCTAATGTGCAAAGACTAAATAATTGAAAATAGATCACTCGCACATATCACTCCTAGGGTATACTCACACTTCGGTTGCCTTCGGTAAACGGTCATTAAGTATAGGGTGTCTTAGTGGTTTCCCTCCTGTCTAAAAGATCAAACGTTGCCTCAGAAATGCTGCCTCAGAAGTGTCGCCTCGAATATGATCTTAAGACTCTAGGGTTATTACTAAGGTGTCCTAACATTACTTTAGTGATTGTACCTCCCTTTCGAATTGACCCTTATAACTCCAACGACGGTGCTACCTATTTCTCAATAGTAGGATAGCGCTGTCTAAAGGAAACGAGAATAGAAACGATCTTTTTTCGAGTAGGTAGATGCTAGTAGGTACTTGCTCAAATCAAAACTCTTCACACTTACACATATCAAAATAATTTTCAAAACAACTTCGTCACACCTTTGAGGACTGATACAAGGGTTATCACGAAGTCAAACTTTTCAAAACAAAGCACATACACAAGTAATTTTAAAAGATGATCAAGTACCTAAGAGCCCATGGAAAATCATGGATAGAAAGGGTGCTAACACCTTCCCTTTCTATAATCTACCCCCCGTACTCAGAATATCTCGAAAAAGGATTTTTTTTTCTGTACTTTTTTCCTTTCCGGTTGGATGAAATAAAAGTCTGTGGCGACTCTTGCTTACCGCGACATTTTGCAAACACAAAATGCAAAACGCAAACCAGCGTCAAACAGTCGATTCTGCAACCGCATCACAGGTATTATGAACAGGCATGAGAAAAGCTGATATTTTTCAAAATCATGCAGCATGCAACCAATTGCACCCTTTGTGTAAGTAGACTGCACGGGGTTTCAACAACTATATTTTCAAAAGTTTTAAGTGTGCAATCGATTGCACAAGCAATGCAAATCGATTGCATGTGAAGTCAGTAGAAAAAAATAAGTGAGTGCAATCGATTGCACAAGCAATGTAAATCGATTGCACTGAGAAACAAAAGCAAATATTTTGAAAATTTAAGTATGCAATCGATTGCACAAGCAATGTAAATCGATTTCACTAAGAAACAGAAGCAAAAGATCTAAAAAATTGAAGCATGCAATCGATTGCACTAATATGCAAATCGATTGCTCTCAAGTGAAAAATAAATTTTAACTTTGAAAAACTTGAGTAATGATTTATAAAACATTTCTTATTCATAATTGAGCATCTATATCTTAAGATCAAAGTAAGTAATATCAGCATACCTTGAAAGTTGTTAAGAGCTTTGAACTGAAGATTTTGTCCATAGATGCTTTGAGCTTGATCATAAATCTTTTCCTTCTTTGTCAATCATGGTTTGTCTTCATCAAAACAAAAGTTCATTTGAGAAGCTTGATTTTACATTTTCAAGTTGCCCTAGTTTTGACAAAATTTGAGATTTTTGAGAGGATGTTCTTGAGGCAATTTTCGTGTCCTTATTGATCCGAAGATGTCATGTATTTATAGTGGAAGATTTAGGTCAACAAAAGTGAATAAATATTTTGTATTTTATGATCAAATATTTCATGATTTGAATTTCATGATCAAATATTTGATTGAAGGTTTGCATGAAATATTTCTTTTTTTGGCCAATCTGGTATCAATCACATTTTGCTAGTTGGCCATGAGCTTTTTAGACTTATGATTTTACTCAAAAATAGATTCTCATTCTTTATATCATTTATTTGGTATTTTATTTGATTTATTTTTATTTTAATTGAATAAAATCAAAATAAAAAGAAATAAAAACCACAAAAATAAATGAATGGATTTAAGAGTCTATTATGAGGTCAGGAACACTTTTGGACCTTAAAAGATAGCCCATTAGACTAAAAATTCAAATTTGCTCAATTTGGAATTCATGCATTTTCTCAAAATTGCCCAACTTGCACCAATCATAACTCACTCAATTTTTGTTATATGAAGGTGATCTTGGACTTTTTGGAAAGCTCAAGATGTCCCCTAAAACTTTCATGTTGTTTATTGTTTCATTTGAAGATTTAACCTGATATAAATTGCTTTGACCATAAGTGTCTTTTTGTTGACTTTTAAAATGACGTGTAATGTTTTGGCCCATATCTCTCAAATGAAGCATTTTTGGCCTTGAGCTTAGAGAGACAAAGTTGTAGAAATTTGAACTTCCTTAAAACTAGGCTTTGGTTGAGGAATTTATGATGAAGTATGTTAAAGTTATGCTTGGTCAAAGTTCAGTTTACTTTTCCTAAAGAAAACCCTAATTTAGTAACTTTTCACTTTTTATGAATCTTGAGTTTTCTTGATGAATCATGATAAACCCTTGATCAAATGATGAATTTGACTTAAAAATGTTGATGTTGATCAAAAGTTTTGAAGCTTGACTATAAATTTGTCAAAGTTGACTTTTTGCCCAATACAATTGATTTTTAATCATCTAGCCAATTGATTGAGCAAATTTGTGCTGCAAGACTTGAAACATGGTATGAGGATTCTTTGAAGCATATGAGATACCATGAAATCCACTTGAGGCATTAGAAGTCCAATTTCCTTTGAGAAAAGTGAAACCCTAGTTGTAGGTCAACTTCTTAGGAGGAGAGTTTGTCTGGTTAACCCTTGAGTAGTCTTGAGTGTTTGAGACCTTCATGTACACGAGGAAGTATCTTGAATTAATTTGTCTTGAACAATGTGAGGGAAAATTTTAGGGTACAATAGCTGCCCCTTGTTCAATCTTCTTAAACCTGAAGAGTTAGACTGGCATGTCCTCTATTCGTGATCTGAAGGTGGAAGAGGATTGAAAATTTAAGTGCTTAGAAATTTGCACTCACATGTGCACGAAGTGACATTGTTGGTTGATTATATCAGGAATGGGCTTAAAGATTCCATTTAGAGAGGTGATGGGATGCTGTTCGAGATGGGCTTAAAGATTCCATCCTAAGTAATTGTTGATAGGATTACCAGAATGAGTCTACGCTCTATTTGATCTGATTGAAATGCTTTTCAAAATGAATCTCTAAAGGTAATGCTTTTTAAAAATGAAGCTCTGAAGGAAATGCTTTTTAGAGTGAAGCTCTGAAGGAAATGCTTTTCAGAATGAAGATCTGAAGAAAATGCTTTTCAGAATACATATCTTAAGGAAATGATTTTCAGAATGGAGATCTGAAGGAAATGGTTTTCAGAATGGAGATCTGAAGGAAATGCTTTTCAGAATGAAGCTATGAAGGAAATGCTTTTCAGAATAAAGATCTGAAGGAAATGATTTTCAGAATGAAGCTCTAAAGGAAATTCTTTTCAGAATGGAGATCTGAAGGAAATGATTTTCAGAATGAAGATCTGAAGGAAATACTTTTCAGAATGAAGCTCTGAAGGAAATGCTTTACAAAATTAAGCTCTGGATAAAATACTTTTTTCAAAATGGAGATATGAAGGAAATGCTTTTTAGAATGAAGATCTGAAGGAAATGCTTTTCAGAATGAATATCTGAAGGAAATTCTCTGGTCATGTAGATAGTCGCCCCATCTTGTTTCAGGAATTGATCTACAACCTATCTATAGATTGTAATGCATTGTGCAATGGTGCTATTAAAATAAATGAGAATATTATATGTGTTTTGTATGCTCATGTTATGATATTTTGTAAATGATGTACGGATGCAATATGTCATCGGAGCGTATTGATAGCTTTGTATGACATCTCTGGTTGAGGAAAATAAACCCCTGATTGTTACTGGGGATGGAGACAATAATTCTTCACCTTTGTTTAGAATGCCTCTACTGGGGGTTTCTGCATTTTGTTTGAGGACACTCAGTTGGGGATGTTCGACTTCTACTTAGGGATAGAAGCATTCAAGGAGAGTCGGTCGTTCATCGTTCCTTTTTATCGAAGGATTTGATTCCTAACTAGGAATGAAAGAGATGGATAATCCTCTAATGTGCTGTTTGACCAGGTTTCATATATGAGTATTAGCTTTTCTGGGGAGAACAACGTTGAATGATTTTTGGCCAGAGAAGAGAATCTTATCGTGGAATTGCAATATTGGAGACATAAACTCCGTTGGGGAAATAAACCCTATAGATTGTGTTGAGGAAATAATCTTTGATGGGGATTGGAAATTTATAGGCTGCACCGAGGAAGTTTCCACAGTATGCTGGGGAAATGATCAAACTTTCTTATCTACTAGGGGACCTATTGGGGAAGATGATCATATCAAGCTATCCATCACGCATATGGAGGTGAACTACTGGAAGATGCCCCAATTTCTGTCTGATGGCATATTATATTTTTTGGGGAATATATCTCTGTTAGGGATGAGCTTGTGAAGATATCTATATAGAGATAGTTCCATGGAGATTGCTCTGTGGGGGATTTTTGGATAACTTAAACATTATCCCAACTCCTAGAGTCTTTAGTAAATCATGATCAGAGTGATAAATCTTCTGCCGATAAACAAGTGATGAGATAACAGGACATAGTCATATGCTTTAATCCCTCAATTTTTCCTGGACCGCCTTTTCAATTTTCAGTCCACCGGGATACCCTTTTTGCCTAAGCCGCCTTTTCAGGTTTTCGACTTGTCGGGTGTATAATTTTTATTTATATATCCCTAATTTTTTCCCGAACTCTTTTAGTTCGTAGGGATGCCCTGATTTTTTCCTAGGCCAATCAACCTAGCGGGTCTCTTTTTCACGCGTAGTATTTTTTACTATGTCCGTGTTCACAGGGTGCGAAGAAGTTTCACTATCCATGGTAGTAAGTTATGTAGCACTGCCAGAAAATATTTTCTTGATCATACGCGGCCCTTCGTATGTGGGAGTCCATTTTCCCCTGGGATTAGTCCGGTGCACCCGATGTTTGAAGTTATTGATCAATCGTTGATTACAAACTTTCTGATAGTCTTGACCTTCCTCGGTATTTTTCTAAGAACTGCCACGATAGAATGACACCATTTGATACTACTGACATAGACAAGCAATTTGGTGATATCGAAGACAATGGCTATTGCTGAAGCTTATGATCAATGTAACATGCCCCAAGTGATTCAGATGGAGATCTTCCCCTGGCTATTCAGCACTTTTGAGACATTCTTTGAATCTTGACTTGTCTGCCACATATGAGTTGGACAATAACATGTCATGCACTTTGACTTATAACCAATCGGATTCACGAAAGGCCTATTACTAGAAGTGTCTTCCTCTTTGACACATCATCTGAAGTAATTCTATCCATTGGGAGGATTTTGATTTATTGAATATTCGTCATGCGAATCTTTCTGATGAAGTATGTGAAAGTTATGCTTGGTCAAAGTTCAGTTGACTTTTTCTAAACAAAACCCTAATTTAGTAACTTTTTAATATTAATGAATATTGAGTTTTCTTGATTAGTCATGATCAACCCTTAATCAAATGATTAATGTGACTTCAAAATGTTTATGTTTACCAAAACTTTTGAAGCTTGACTGTAAATTGGTCAAAGTTGACTTTTTGCCCAATACAGTTGATTTTTAATCATCTGGCCAATTGATTGAGCAAACTTGTGCTGCAAGGCTTGAAACTTGGTATGAGGATCCTTTTAAGAATATGAGAAACCATAAAATCCATTTTAGACATTATAAGTCAAATTTCCTTTGAGAAAAGTGAAACCCTAATTGTAGGTCAACTGATTAGGAGGAGAGTTTGTCTGGTCAACCCTTGAGTAGTCTTGAGTGTTTGAGACCTTCATGTGCATGAGAAAGTAACTTGAATTAATTTGTCTTGAACAATGGTAGGGAAATTTTGTATTACAACACATACCTAATGTTATCATGTTTGGTTTACTAACCTAGGGTCTACTTGATTTGAATCCTAACTAAGATTGAATCAGACATCCTATGGGAGCATGGCATAACAAGGAAACAATGATTCAAATCCTAACTAAGATTGAATTAGACATCCTAACCTTAGACCTATCAAGGTTTTAGATCAAACATTAATTATCTAAGTAAAGGTGATATCTAGAACAACCTAAGTCTTTCTAGACTTCAGGTTAAATCTGCCTTATCTAAGGTATGGTGCTTGTAGCGGTAGAAATGTTCAAGACTAAGCCATTGGGTTGACTAGACTTTATATAAATCAAAATAAAAAAATCGCCACCATGCTTTATTGTTTCCAAAGGAATGGGAAAAGAGCGAATAACCCAAAAGAGGGGGAAAGAATGAAGGTAAGGGGGTTGGTTATGCAAAGGGAAGGTATTAGCACCCTAAACATCTACGGTACTCCGCAGGAGCCTCTTTGTAAAATCTGTATATTTTGCATATAATAAATGTTATATAAAAAATGGATGGTGGAGGTGAGAAAAGAAATATATTTATTTTTATAATTTTTGCATCCGCTGCGGTTGCGAACCTTTAGTTCCTATGTACCACCTTTTCGTGCAATAGGGGATCAAGGTACACGTAGTTCCTCTTTTAAAAATTTAAGACACACATGTGTTGGTTAATTTTATGAGATGAAACATCATCGTCATTGTCCGTGTGGAAAACATACCTACTACCCACAATCATGAGAAAGGACAATTTGCATCATCTCAAAGTGGAGGATATGGCTTGGATTTCAAAATCAACAATGCCTCACTCAACACCCAAGTGGAAAATATCTCTCTTCACTACATATTATAGAAGTATAGTTGTTTGCATCACTACAAGGATTGACAAGAGTTCAATCTTTTGATAAAAGTTTAAAGATGAAAAAGCCAAAATGGCAAGATTGATTGACTTTTAGTCTTCTCACAAAAAATGTCAAGGTATTATTAAGTTGATTGGGGTTTATTTATGAAAATGTTTTGAAAATACATGGAATAAGTCCAAGTTTATTATGAAAGCGGTTCAAGTTTAGAAACAAGAAGAGTTTTCAAAAGGAGGAAGAAATTTTTTGAAATTAAAGAAGATGGGAGGAGAAGAAGGGACTATCCTAAAGCATAAAATAAAAGCTAGGGATAAGAACCATTTAACCAATTAGAAGCCAATACTTGACATTATGATCCAAGATAGAATTCTCATTCCTTGGATTGAAACCAATCAAGCAAATAAATACTAGACCTCTTGAGGGAACCAAACTTCAAGTGTGATAAGTCTTCATAAAAATTGGGCAGAGTAACGGCTGTATACGGATGAATTCCGAATTACAAACAAAGGGTGTAATCACAAAAATCTGCATACAAAAAGCACACAAGCAAGCCAATGTCTTAAGGTAAACCTCAAGAACTCCATACAAAATAATCAGATAAGATCACAAGGTCTCCAAGATAGGTCAAGATTTCTAATCCTATGTCCAAGAAAAGTCCCATGCTCCATGATGCCAAGGATAGTAACTAAATAGTCCAAGTGCCATTAAAGATTCTTTAGGGTTTATGTTGATTATTAAGTGTCTTAAGAAATGAAAAGAAAAGCTCAAGTGAGCCAAGTAAAAATGGCAAGAAAATAAATGCTCAAATGAGCAAAGATGAAAATGGCATGAAATGTAAATACTAAAAGTAAATGTTACATAAAGCATAAAAAGAATAAAAGCATAAGGTGAAACAAGTTAATAGTTAATGGTTAGTTGGATGACCATCTTGAAACTTGCATTTGGAACTCATTAGAGGATTGGTAGAACCAAAGCTTCCACACAACAAGTTGCATTTGCTTTTTGTCAAGTATATCATCCATTTGGAATTCTCATAAGTACCATTTAATGATCAACAATATTTAAGTGATCCGCGTTGACCAAAGGTTTTGTAGATCCATTAGAGGATTGGTAGAACCAAAGTCTCCACACAATGAATCTCAATGTTATTGGATCAAAGAGATCAAATTAACATACTTGGGCTTGCAATCATAAGTTTGGGCCACGAATGATCATTTATTCAAATCGGGACAAAATTTAGCGCTATTTTAAGCAATCGTAAGTGGACTTATATAGAAGTCGCACCTATTTTGAGGTCGGTCAATAGCAATCTATGCACCATTTGTTTTGAGACATGATATAGAGATCATGATCCAACAACATTTAGTGCAATAATAAAGGGATGAGATGAAGAGGGATGGGGAAAAAATATAAACCACATTTGAATTAAATTTTAATCAAACTATTATTAAAATCATTCATCCATTTTTGTGGAGTTAAACTCAACGCCATGGATCCAATGATGTTAATAAAGTTCATGATCCAAAATCTAACCCAAGATCAGCTAGAAAATAATCACAAAATAATATCACATTTAATATACACAAAAAAAAGATTTTAAGAATGTTTTAAAAATAGAAAATAATGAGAAAAATATCAACTATGTTCAAATTAATCAAGAAATGAAAAGTAAGACCATAGAAAAATCAGAAAAAGGGCCAAGTAGTTTTACAATTTTTTTGGTAATTTTTTAAAGTCAGAAACTATTTTTAAAATTAAAATAAATGGGTAAAATAGACAAAAAAAATGGTAAAAAATAGTAAAGTCAGAAACAAAAATAAAATAAGGTCACCAATATTTGTCACAATATCATTGGATCATCCCATAATTTTTTAAGAATTTAAAAATGCATAAAAGTATTTTTAAACATTTAAAACAAATCAAATAAGTGTAAAATTTATAAAAAAATACCAAAACACAAAATTAAATTGTGAAAAACTAAAAATCAAAAAGAGAATAATCAAAAATATTTTTCATAATTTTTTCAGATTTTTTGGACTAAAAATGAACTTTCTGTGATATTTTGAAATTTAAAACAATTAAAATATAAAAATCAGAAAAAAGAAAATAACGTTAGTAATCAAATCCAAGGGATCTGGCGCGCTGTGCATATCATGGCCATTAGTGAATAATGTACATAATCATTAATTAAATCAGATTTTGAAAAAAAACAGATGGCGCGCCTTTATTTGTTGAAAGATGACACGTTAGTCATCTTCAACCTCCAGCCATCACGAATTGTAGGTCTCTCAAACTGTAAAATCAGAAGCTCGGACATATGCCATTTGCTTCGTCTCTTCAAGATGAAAACAACCAAACCCTCGCGCCAAATTTATATAAATTGTAGCTCAAGCAATTTGGAAGGAAAGTTTTGAAAAGGGATTTGAAATTTCATGGTTAAAACGTGTTTCCAGTGAAAGGTAAGTGTTGCGACTAGGACCGGGGCAATAAGAGCAACACAATTATATCAGAGTTTTGAAAAATTGATGAAGGAATCTACTTATTGAATTTGAGTTGCAGAGCTCTGAAACTGGACTTCTATGGAGCAGTATAGGGCACGATTATTGAATGTAATTATATGGTTAGCTTCAGGGAAGATCATGGAAGGCGAATTGAGGGGAAAATTGGATTGAAAAAGGGTCGAGAATGGATTTTAAAGTTGCTGAATTATAAGTTGTGAAACAAGTTTGGCAGGGTGATTCTGGCTATCCAAGCTTGGGAAATTGAATGGGATAGTTCATGTATTTATAGGAGAAGAGAATGGGATCAAAAGGAAGAGTGAATGATGCATTTTGGAGGGAAATCGTGCACACCTGATGCACGAGTGAAGTGTGATACAAACTTCGTCAAAACTCATCCAATTCTTGCGTTTTGGTGCGCTAAACAAATATGGAACTTCACTAAACATGTTTAGAGGCAAAAACACGTGGAAAACTTGTGATTAGAGGCCACATTATGGATTTCAAAATTCTGACTTGGTGAGAAATTCAATTTCAAAGTGCTAACTTTTGACCAATGGCATTTTCAACTCAAGGGGTCTTAGGGCATGATTCTTGATGCTTTAGAAAGATGAGGTTACAAGCTTTGCAATGGAAAAAGAATGGAGTTAAATGGATGCTTGAGATGAAAGTTGCATTGAGTCAAAGTTGAGGAAAAAGGGTTGACTTTCCATACTTAGAAATATTTCAAATTCTTCTTCAAAAATGACCTATAATCTTTTGCATCTAAACATGGCCTTCCACTTGGAATTTGCTCTTGACCAAAAAATTTGGCATGAAGTAGATCTCTTGAATGACATTTTTAAACTTGAACCATTAAAAATCTCCAAATATTGAGCAAGTTATGACTTGTTGAAGTTGGCAAAAAATCATGAAATGACCTATAACCGTTTGCATCTTTAAGGTAACTTCCATCCATTTTCCTACTTTGCACATAAAAGAAGGAATAAAGTTCACATCTTCAAGATCATTATGGAAAAAGATTAGGCTCAAGGTGATAAAAAATGACCAAGTTATGACCATTTGAAGTCACTTATGTAAAATTGTGGATTCATTTGGATGACTTGTAATCTTTCTTCTTCATCAAGGCTCTTCTACATGAGAAATCCTTGGAAATTTTGAAGTGATTTTTTGATAAACCTTTGAAGAGAATGATGTCATTGGAATCACTCAAAAATACCAAAAGGTGATCAAGATATACCCCTTTGAAGTTCAAAACCCTAGCTCCTAGATCAAGAAAATGCTTTGAGGAAATTTGACAAGCTTGAACAAACTTCTTGTACCAACATTCTTTCTTTGTGAATAGAAGTTTTTGAGGATGATAATGAGGATTCATAGCCACCAAAACCACTTCCATATCTTGAAATTTGAGAGAAATATGCTCTTGTAACCAATAGGAACAAGGCCTTGTCCCAACATGACAACTTCTCCAATCAACCCCTTGTACTTTTGAGTCAAATCTAATAACCTTGAAATGTGATGAACCAAAGAAACCTTGCCATGCCAATTCTTCCAAAACCAATCTAATGGTGAGGTTTGAACTTCTCAAGCTATATTTACTAGGGCATGGAAATAAACTCATGAACCCATGGGATAGCTTGTTAAATCCAATTGCCTTCACCTACATGGATAACAAGCAAGAAAAACCAACATTGCATTTTATTAGTTAAATGAAGAAAACAAAACAATATTCATGATCCCAAAAGGAACATAATCCAAAGTGCTTGATAATCCCTTAAAAAGGGCAAAACTAAATGTAGGGAGGGGAACCAAGAATCCTAGTGTGATCTTGTTGTGAGTGAATCAACATGGTATGATGAAGGGATCTTAGGGGGGGGGGGGGAATTGGGGTACAACAGTGCTCTCTAGCAAACCTTAAGTGGCTCTAGACCTAAGCCAAATGGTTACCTAACTAGGTAAAAGTTATATCTAGCACAATATAAATCTCTCTAGATTTAAGGTTTAAAAGGGTTAGCTATCTAGGTAAAAGTGCTCTCTAGCGAACACCTAAGTCTCTCTAGACCTAAGCATAAAAGGTTGTCCATCTATGTAAAGGATTGCTTGTATAAGCAAATATGGTATCTAGCACAACCTAAGTATTTATAGACATGGGATAAAAGGATTACCTATCTAGGTACAGGATTTCTTATCTAAGAAAAGGTGTTATCAAGCACAACCTAAGTCTTTCTAGACATAGGGGGATTACCTATCTAGGTAAAGGATTTCTTATCTAAGCAAAGGTGTTATCTAGCACAACCTAAGTATTTCTAGAGCTAAGGTTTAATCTACCTTATCTAAGGAAAGTATATATTGAAAATATACAACATCAAAGCTATATCATGTAAAAGGAGCATGTATCAACAAGATGGAAAATAATTATGTTAGGCATTGAGATCAGACACTAACATCAAGACGTAAGAACTTCACATCACAATATCAACCAAAGCTCTAAAATAAATTATAATGAACTCATGGTAGCAAGTACATCATTTATATCATCATAAAGTTTAAGCATTAAGGTTACAACCTAATCATGCTCCTAGTCACAAGTCTATCCTAACAAAGGTGAGACAAGCAAGCAAATAGAAATGCCAAGCTAACAAGCAACATGTAAGGACTTCAAAGTTAAAAAACTTCACTTAAACATGTAATTAAAATAATGAACAAGACTTAAATGTAACTACCTAATCATCAAAGGCAAAAGGGTTTACAAACACCAAGTTCACATACTAAGAGGTAGAACACAAACATACTTTAAGTTTCAACTTCTAAAGCAAACACTTAAACCAATTCATAACATGGTATCTACACATGCAAGAAGAAGATACACCAAGGCTAAAGGTGTAACCAAATCCTAAAGATCAAGCATAAGGGTCATGCATTATGGTTTTCAAACCTACCCTAGGCATTTTCAACAAGTACAAGAAGAAACAAGCTTTTAAACATTACCATGTAATAAAAGCTTAGCATGCCATGGAATTCCAAAACATACATGATATACACTTTACAAGGAAGCAACATACTCACAAATATTCATGTTAAACAAATATCACAAGAAAGGTAAGCATCAAGGCAAACTAAGTACCCAAGTTAGGTTAAAAGTATCCAACTATCAACCTATGAACCAAAGACTATGATTCCCTTAGCATATGAATCAATCATGACCAAAACCTATAGCCACAAGTTAATTAAACATACTAAAATCTTAACAAAGAATTTACTTCAACACTTATAAAGGGAAAAAATTATAAAAATGATCACAAATATATTAAGACTCTCAGATATTTAAATTTTTTTGGGTATTTTTAATATGGAAGAAAAATGGAATTATCAATTAATATTGAAAATGGTATCAAAATTGTCACAACAATTCAGGGGGAGATGTAATCCAAATTTTCAAACTGAACTAAAAAAAGATACAGTGCTACAAGGCCCAATTAGGTATGGTTTGAAAAACAAACAAGATTAAGCCCAGTCCACGCTAAAACCTTATGGCTATTTTTTCTAGCTCCCCCCCTCCCCTTTCCGTACGATATTAGCATATTTCATAAAAAAACATACAACACACCAAAACTTTTAAGGTGAACTACGAGTGCCTTGATCCCCATTGCACGGTCGGTAGTACGTAGGAACAAAGATTCGCAACCATGGCAGGCATGACTAATTAAACCTTTTCTTTTTGTATATAATAATTTTCATCCATGCATTCCCTTTTAGCATTAAGCTTTAGACATATATTAGATACACCCTTAGATTAGAACAAACTTGAGTGGATCCTGCGGAGTACCACAGACGTGAGGGGTGCTAATACTTTCCCCTCGCGTAATTGACTTTTTGTGCACTTCATGTAATGAAACAATGTTGTCCATATATATTAAATGCATGTACATTGTGATTCAATTATCATTTGATGCATACTTATTTGTATTTGAGAATTTTCAAGACATCTATAATGAATTATGTTGGTTTCGACTTGAGTTTTCAAGCCATTTCATGTATGGATGCGATGCTTCCCAATTTTCTATATCCATGTTCCGATACTTGTTTGAATGTCATTTCCTCGCATTTCGATCTTATTTTGAGTTATGATATGATTGCTGGAATTCGATTTTGCTTTCTTGTTATCACTATTTCTTCTTGTGAGCTTGTGCAAGCTTTGAAAGGAAATTTCTCGCACCACACGATTTGCGGGTTATTTGTATTCGTATAGATTGTATCTTGTGCAGGATCCTTATACAATATCATATTTGCGTGTGATTTTCTTTCACATGGATGATACTTCGCTACTCATTATTATTATATACGATTTCTGACTATGTGTTTTATTGGTGAAGCTTGCACGAAGTTTTCTAGGTTTCTTTGTTTCGTCGGATAAGTTGACAAATTTGTGTTTGATTGGTATTTTCTTCTGTTCCCTTTACCTCTGCATTGACTTTCCATTTCCTTGACATGAGAAGTAGGAATATATATGCATGACTGGGAGTACCTACTTTAGAAGGGCAATTCTATTTTAAAATACCTTTAGAAGGCAATTCCTACTTGTGCTTGCTTGTTTAAAGTCCCCGACGAAGGCGATTATGTGTGTTTATATTTGTGCAAAATACATCAAAGAAGGCATTCCCATTCCCATTCCCCCTCTATACAAAGACCTCAAAGAAGGCATAAGGCAAAGTGAGGGTCCGCAAATGACCCCTATTATTTCAAGTCCTCAGGTCATTCGTAGCTCACGTCGTAAATCGAAGCTATGAGTAGTGCTACTCTTGTTATCAAGTCAATCAAGTGGAAAAGGATTCGTAATTAACCCCCATAATTTGTCGTTAGCTCGTATTTATAAATTTTGATGCTTCTGTGTGATCTCATTATTATCTTCTATCTCCTACTTCGATGACACGATATCTTTATTAGGTGTTTAGTTGCCTATGGCAATTCACTTTGGTTCTTCTCTTGCCTAGATGACATGATATCTTGGTTAAGGGTCGACACCCTCTATTCTTCTTGCCTTGATGGCATGATATCATGGTTAAGAGCTATTCATTCCCCCATTTTGCTTGCCTCGATGACTTGATATCTTGGTTAAGCCCCCCTTTATCCTACCATGATGACAAGATATCACGGTTAGGTGTCCCACTTCCCTTATCCTACCTTGATGACATGA
This sequence comes from Vicia faba, assembly GCA_948472305.1. Classification (NCBI taxonomy): domain Eukaryota; kingdom Viridiplantae; phylum Streptophyta; class Magnoliopsida; order Fabales; family Fabaceae; genus Vicia; species Vicia faba. The sequence continues at coordinate 106,306 of CATIWC010000649.1, read as the reverse complement.
TATCATGATTAGGTGTTATCCCTCTCCCTTTCCTACCTTTTTGACACGATACCTTGGTTGGGTGTGTGCTACTTGAGTGAGTGGATACTCTTCAAGATTTGTGTGTTTTCTTTCTATTGCGTGATCATATGCTCCCCATAGGATTTTTTAGTTCACTCTCTTTCAATATTGAACTAATTAGAAATTATGCTTGAATCTATGCATACCGACATTAGGTAGATTTCCCTTGATCCCAACTATAGGACCAACTTTGCATGACAAGTATAGGGATATTTTTTCTAGCTTTCCCCCTCCCCTTTCAGACCTTTATATGATTGATGTTTCATCATCAATTCTTATCTTTGATATCCTACCTTGGTGACTCGATACCATCATTAGGTGTATGTTTGCTTGATGTTTCATCATCGATTTCTATCTTTGTTATCCTACCTTGGTGACTTGATACCATCGTTAGGTGTAATTTTGATCGATGTTTCGTCATTGATTTCTATTTTGGTTATCATTCTTTGGCGGCTTGATACCATCCTTAGGTTTATGTTTGCTCGATGTTTCATCATTGATTTCTATCTTTTTTATCTTACCTTGGTGACTTGATACCATCGTTAGGTGTATGTTTGATCGATTTTTTATCATCAATTTCTATCTTTGTTATCCTACTTTGGTGACTTGATACCATTGTTAGGTGTAATGTTTGCTCGATGTTCCATCATTGATTTCTATCTTAGTTATCCTGCTTTGGTAACTTGATACCATTGTTAGGTGTATGTTTGATCGATGTTTCATCATTGTTTCTTATCTTTGTTATCCTGGTTATGTGACTTGATACCATTGTTAGGTGTATGTTTGATTTATGTTTCTTCATTGTTTCTTATCTTTGTTATTCTGCTTTGGTGACTCGATACCATTATTAGGTGTATGTTTGATCGATGTTCCATCATCGATTTCTATCTTGGTTATCCTGCTTTGGTGACTTGATACCAATGTTAGTTGTATGTTTGATTGATGTTTCATCAATAGTTCTTATCTTTGTTATACTACTTTGGTGACTCGATACCATCGCTAGGTGTATGTTTGATCGGTGTTCCATCATAAATTTATATCTTTGTTATCCTACTTTGGTGACTCGATAACATCGTTAGGTGTATGTTTTCTTGATGTTCCATCATCGATTTCTATCTTTGTTTTTATGCTTTGGTGACTTGATACCATATTTAGGTGTATGTTTGATCGATGTTTCATAGTAATTTCTTATCTTTGTTATTCTACTTTGGTGACTCTATACCATCATTAGGTGTATGTTTTTCTCGATGTTCCGCCATTGATTTATATCTTTTCTATCCTACCTTGGTGATTCAATACCATTGTGAGGTGTATGTTTGACCGATGTTTCTCCATCGCTTCTTTTTGCCCATGTCCTACTTTGATGACATGATATCATTGTTAAGTGTTTTACTATGTGATGTTTTTTTATCTCTTATCAACCTACTTTGATGACATGATATCATTGTTAGGTGTTTGTGTTCTATCACCCCTTTTATCGCTTTCTATCCTACTTTGATGATTGATATGATTGTTAAGTGTATGTTTGATTGATATTTTACTATCCCTTTTCCTATTCATATGTGATGTTTGCTTGCTTCCATTTCTTGCTATCCCTTGTGTATGCTTCACCTTTTGCTTTGGTTTTCCTTTGGCATTTCCACTAAAACTAAAACTTTTTTTTTGGGAAATTCATAAAACACTCTAACCTTACTTAAATCCCTTTTCAAGGTAAAAAACACCAACCAATGCAAACCTTTTTATCTTCAGACCTTTTTCTTTTGAAAACCTTTTCATATAAGTACATGTTAAATCCTTTCTACTACAAAGCGCGAGTCTCCAATGGTCGAGCTGCAATAGAATGAGATATTAGCATTGTTCATAAAAAACATACAACTCACCAAAACTTTTGAGCTGAACTACGAGTTCCTTGACCCCCATTGCACGGTCGGTGGTACGTATACACAAAGATTTGTAACCAGGATAGGCACGACTAATAAAACCTTTTATTTTTGTACATAATACTTGCATCCATGCATTCCCTTTTAGAATTAAGCTTTAGACATAGATTACATACACCCTTAGATTAGAACAAACTTGACTGGATCCTGTGGAGTACCACAGACGTGAGAGGTGCTAATACATTCCCCTTGTATTATCGACTTCCTTACCTCTTCTCTTGGTCCCAATGACCATTCTCCTTTCCTTCCCCTAAGTTTACTTAGTGTTTAATTTCCATCTCTTGGGATAAATTACATTGATGGAGACTCTTCTGTTTATCCGCCTCCTTTGCGCTTCAATGAAAATCCAATGCGCGCCAGCTGGCGACTTTGCTGGGAATCTTAACAAGTAGATCAAAGCTTTTGTTTGTTTTATTTTCTTCTGGTGTTTACTTTATTTTTAGCTTTATAGCTTAATTATTTGTGTATATGTGTTTACCTGTATATATGTTTGCATCACATTCTATTTTCATTGCTCTTATATACTGAATTTGCTGGAATGCTTGTATTTTATTGGTGGGTGGGTTGTTACTATGAGGTAAAAGGCCCAATACACATGCCAGAGTTGTATACCACTAGGAACACATAGGATTAGAGTGGATAGTCATGACGGATAATAGGCGTATGCTCTATCAATTGTGATAATGAGAGCCATGGTTAGACGAGGTTCAAATTGGGTGCTATCATCATCACGTATATTGTACGATGATAGTAGTTTAAGGCGGACTCACGACTCTGATTAACCTTTCCCTTACCCTGACCTATAATACACCCGTGAGTGGGGAGGGTTTGATATTAAAGGTATCGATGGTGACTTTTGGTTATGGTGGTGACTATATGTTCTCTCGGTTTTTGTTCTGGACTTTTCACCTTGTGATGGCCATTTATTTCGGCAGTTTAACAGTCACCCAGTATTGCAGAAGCTTTAATCCCATCATGTTGCATCATAGCATTTTTGTACAAAAAAATATACATGTTATCTAACTAGCATGTGTATGTTCATTCCAAGGTACTTTAAGAGTTATTGTCTTCTCCAAAGATGGATAGCAACGATGATAATGGCAAAGAGGCTACCAGGAATACCCATGGATACCAGTTTTATAGTATAAGAGTATCACTTTTGAAGAGGTTGAGAACTCTGCTAGTTGGTGACAACCTGAAGAAATTCATCGATAGTTATGGTAGTATTTTGTGGTTACTCGATATCGCAGTTGATCAGAGAGTTCTGGTGACTCTCCTATAATTCTATGATCCGAGTCTGAGATGTTTCACATTCCAAGATTACCAATTGGCTCCTTCGCTATAGGAGTATGCTTATCTCCTGCCCTTGAAGATTAATGACCACATACCTTTTTTCTGTACGCCAGAGAAGATAAGAGAGGAATTCATTGTCGGTGCTCTTTATTTGAGCTTGAAGGAAGTGAAAGACAACTGGAAATTGAACGATGGTGCTCATGGTTTCGCCTTGACATTCCTGGAAAGAAAAGCTCAAGAGGTGGATGAGAAAGGGAACTAGGTTGCTTTCAACACACTTTTAGCTGTCATGATCTATGGCATAGTCCATTTTCCAAATAGAAAGGAGTTTATGGATCTAGCTGCTATATGGGTCTTCATGACCAAGAATCCTGTACCGACACTATTAGAAGTTACCTATTATGTCATTCACTTGAGGCATAAGAAGAAGGGCATTGTTAATATCTGCTTACCTATGCTTTATAAATGGTCCATGCTTCATCTTCTTACGGAGGGGGCGTTTGTAGACACTAAGGACTCTCTTCCTTGGTCAAAGAGTCTTGTTGCACTTACCTCTTATGACATCATATGGTATTATATCCCAGGCGAAGGTCCAGGTACTATCACCATCTGTGGGAAAACATGGATGCATCAACTATAATCCTGTTTTGGCTTACCGACAATTGGGATATTCCATGAATGACCTACCCAAAGAGGTAGAAATTGTAGAAACTGTGTATTTTAAGAAGGGAGAGAATCCAGAGTTGTTGTGGAAAATAGAGATTGCTTGGAAAAGGATACACAAAAGAGGCAGAGACTCCATAATAAAGAAAGTTGCTATTTCCATAGCTCCTTATGTTGAGTGGGTCAAAGAGAGAGTGGGAACCATTATGTTTCCTTTTCAAAGGGAGAATCTGTTATATTAAAGCCACCTCTTATTTTGTCTGAATTTGTGCCTACTGAAGAATATAATCAAGTTCAAGTTGAAAACATAGAACTTCACCAGAAAGACCACAAGTCAAGGATGAAGCTTTATAAAGCCAGGGAAGATAAGTTGGACTTGGTGTATAAACTCAAGATGGTCAGTGAGAGGACTTCTGAAGTCAGGAAAGCCAAAAAGAGACCTGGGGTAGAGGAAGATGCTTTTCTTTCTGCTGAAGACTATAAGAAAGCTGTTGAAGATGTCGAGAAGAAGCGAGCATAGTGTGTGAAGCTTCGAGCATCAGAAACAAAGTACAAAGAGAATATCAGAGAGCTATAAAGGCAACTCAAGAGTTCCTGGTTGGAAAAAGATAAAGACCAAGCCCAGATAACTCGAGTCACTGAAAAAATTACAAGGCTCTAGTACCAATTCCACTTCCTCAACACTGATGACTCAAAACTAGAGTTTGAATTTGCACAAGGTTTGATTAGCTCAAGATACTTCGTCAACACTGATGACTCAAAACTAGAGTTTTAATTTGCACAAGTATAATTGGTTTACATCCTTTGATTGGGCATTTGGCCTCCTTCGATGCAAGTTTGGTTTACATCCTTCGATTGGGCATTTGGCCTCCTTCGATGCAAGTTTGGTTTACATCTTTCGATTGGGAATTTGGCCTCCTTCGATGCAAGTTTGGTTTACATCCTTCGTTTGGGCATGTGGCCTCCTTCGATTCAAGTTTAATCCATAAGCTTCTTTTGGGAATTTTGTTCCCTTCGAAGCAACCTGCTTTGATCCATTTCTAAAACCCTTCGACACACAAGTTGAAGATAGAATTTTGAAAGAACACTGATCAAATCCATAGGCCATGCTACATGATCTTAATTTGCAAGCCTCAATGCTTATGTTTCACTCCATAATTAATTGTTTACACCATGAATTAAGTTATTATGCAGGTAATTAAGCCTTTGTCCAAAAGATTTTTTTTCCATGAAGTAAACTTAGTACAAATTTGTCTTAAGCCCATACCTTGCTTAATTCTGATTATACTCCATCATAAATCATGGAAATCAGCCCCTTTAAACCAAAAACTTTGTTACTTCATCTTGGGATCATGGAAAATCTCACATAACTTAATATTCACGTTTCAACCAAACCATATTTTGTTCAAATTCCCAAACGTTTTCTCTATAATTAGAGAAACCATTAACAAATAAAGGGTCCAGACTTTGGTTGTGTATAAAAATCCTCAAACACTCTCAAACTCTCAAACTCTCAAACTCTCAAAATATCTCAAACCTCTTTATGCATTAGTGAGTCTTTCGATTCACCCTCACAACTTCCATATACCAGCCTTGGAACACTTCCAAAGCCCTCAAAAAACCCACTCAAGGAAGTTAGTCATCCCTTTGATTCACTCCTAACCAACCTTCGATCCACTCCTAACCAACCTTCGATTCAGTGATAAAGCAGCAACTGAAATAGCTTCAGGAAGGTCCCTGCAGGCTTAATCCATCATCAAAACTGTTCCTGGAGTTGTTGTCGAAGTCCCTCAAGCCTCACACCAAGAGGTAAGTTTTCTTAAACTTAGAAATTTCATTTTAAACATCATTTATACATACAAATCATTCGAAAAAATGTAGATATCATGCTGACCATAGTTTCGATTGTTATGACTGGCATATTTAGGTTTTAGTTTTGATACTAAACAAATTTATGCTAGCCTTCGACCCATGGCTTTTTGAAATTTGTGTATTTCGATTCATATTCATGTTTTAGTTCGATTTGATTGTTTGCATTTTGTTTGTTTCGATTGAGAAATGGAGCCTTTAGAAGTCTGTCAACTGAATCATCATGGCCTGTAGAAGCCGGGCATTCCAAACATTCACAAACAAGTTCATCATATACCTAATCAAAGTCATCTTGTGAACAAATGAAATAGACCACCCCAGTGGTAGAAATAGCGCGCGCAAAAGATTTTTATATATCAGGTCCTGGGTTCAAACTTTGGCAGGACCAGAATAGTTTTTATCATTTGTTTGTTTCCTTTTATTTTTTAACAAACTTCAAACATTTTTCCAACCTATCAAAACAACTCCTTTTGAGTTGATTTTTTGCACACTATTTATTTACAAGTTTTATTTTATGAATATATAAAAATATCACAAAAAATATTTATTTTCATAATTATTTTAATTAATCAAAACCTTTCTTTAACAAAATCAAAACAAATTCATTTTCTTATTCATTCATGCCTTGTATATTATTTTCCTTTTAATTCTTGTACAAATTCAATATGGTTGTAATAGATAATTAAGGTTTAATTTCTTGCAAATCCCCATTTGTAAATTTGTACACCCCATTCCCAGAATATGTAATAGCGTTGGACATTTATTTTTCCTCAATTTACCGCTTTTATATAAAATGCTAGTAATTAGTTTGTGTATGGCAAGATAAAACCAACAAGTAGAGAACCATAAATTCAAGACAAAAATGCATGCAATCAAATACACTATTCACACACATACACATCTAGGATAATCTCACTCGTTGCCTCGGAAAATAGTCATGTCCCTCAAATATGGGCGTTTTAGCAAAGACCCTCGATAAAAAGATCATAGTCCCTCGATGTCCCTCGATGTTGCCTTCGGTAAACAATCTAGTCCCTAACGAAATTGCTAAAATGTCTCATAGGTTGCCTTCTATAACTATATGATCGACCCATGCCCGTCCCTTCACATCCAACGACGGGGATTCTTATCAATCAATGGTAAGATAGAAACGTCTAAAGGAGGAGGAAAATAACATAGACGTTTTGAGTAGGTAGTACGCTCGTAGTTACTCTCTCTTGAACTAAAACTATTTTTCACACCTACATTTTCCAAACAACTTCAAAAAAACAAGCATCTCTTTGAACTATTTTCAAAATCAACACTTTGTATGCATTCTTATAGAGACGAGAATCATTACAAAGTTTGCCGCAACAAAGGCATTTTGAAAAATACTTTCAAAACCCACCTTAAAGCACATTTTCAAACAAAGCATTTTCAAGTGATCTAGCAAGCAACTAAGATCCCGTAGATAACTATGGATGAAAAGGGTGTTAATACCTTCCCTTTTCATGACCTATCCCCCGAACTCAAGAAAACATCTCTAAAGGTCTTTCCTTTTCTTTTCACCCTTTCCTATGTTAGATAAAAGAAAAGTCGGTGGCGACTCTTGCTATCCGCAACAATTGCGATCAAACTCAAAACGACCAAGTATGTTCTCCCACCGTATTACAGAACTGGAGACTCTGCTCGGGAGAACTTAAAAGTGGGGTTACCTTAGGGTTATATCACATTTAATTGCTTTCATTGTTTGAATTGCTTGCTTTACATTATGGGTCCTTATTTGGGTTTTGTTTTGATCCTCTACCCGGATCTGGGGCACCTTTTAGGTAAGTAGCAATAGATTATGGAAACTGTACAGCGTAGACCAATATGGTTGAAGCAATGGTTATGTTAGTGTGATACATTTGTTGGTACCGATATCCCTTGTGTTGAATCGAGGAGAATAAGAGGCCGCTGAGCGATGTCATGAAGCACTAACTGACCTTAGAACCTTTAATTGAACAACTTGGCCATTAGGAAGTAGTGAGATAGCCGGTTTCGGTGGAAAGCTGAAAATTGGTTGATACTCGAAACTACACTCATTGAGATTGAACTTTTGGGATATCTCGGCCGCAAGAAAAGATTGATTATGCTGAGACAATGCCTAAAAGAAAGGCCAGTGATATTGAGATCCCCTAGAACCCGTTTACCTTCTAGGACAGGTTAAGCCAACTAAGCTTTAATAGGTTACTTACATATGAACTCCATGGAAGCCTAAACCTAAGGTCTTGGTGTGCTTTGTTTGTATTATTCATGTCATCATAAATATCATAACATCATAAAGCATTCTCACTAACCATTTCAAGGATTTAGGAATTATCTTTATTCTGTTTTGTAGGTCATGACTTCTACTCGTAGGAATACCATCCGAGCCAACTTCATGAAAGTGCGTACTCAACTTCAAGAGTTAGAATCAAGAGTGTCTAGTGATTCTCCTTTCACCAAGAAATATGGTCGACTTCTTAACTTGGCTGTCTCATAATTCCAAGAAGAAATGATATGTGTGCTTTTCCAATTCTTTGATCATATGCATCATTGCTTCATCTTTCCTGATTACCAATTGGTGCCTACATTAGAAGAACTCTCTAAATTCCTATGAGTGCATGTGCTTGATCAAGTACCATTCACCAGTTTAGAGGAGACTCCAAAGCTTGAAGTTATTGTTGAAGCCTTGCATTTGAAGAGATCTGACATTGTGACAAATTGGGAGACAAGAAGTGGAGTTAAGGGTTTCTTAGCCAAGTTTTTGTTGGAGAAGGCTCACTCATTCTGAGAGGATATGGATTTTCAAGCTTTTGAAGATGTCTTGGCCCTTCTAATCTATGGTTTGGTTCTATTTCCCAATATGGACCAACTCATATATGTGAATGCCATTAAGGTTTTTCTCTCTCGCAATCTCGTACCTACCCTGCTTGGAGACATTCTACATTGTTTCTACACTCGCACCATGAAGAAAAGGGGGTACTCTTTTGTGTTGCATTCCATTACTCGCTAGGTCGTTTATTTCACACCTACATCGATCAACATTGAAGAATAAGCAAGGCTTGACATGGTCTCAAAGGGTAATGTCACTCACACATTCTGATATTCATTGGTGTGCTCGATCTATGGAGGACATTACTATTATTAACCATTGTGGGGAATTCGCTAATGTCCTTCTACTTTGCATTAGGGGAGGTATTATCTACAATCCTTGTTTGGTTTTGCGACAGTTAGGATATGCTAGGAGGGATGGTCCTCATGATGCACTTGTCCAAGGAATTGCATTTGACTATGAGAGCGATGTCCAAGGTTATCGTCAAAGATTCATACGAGCTTGGGGAATGGTTAACAAGGTTGATAGAAAGACATGGGGGCATAAGAACTCTATCCCTTTGGAGCATTATCTCAAGTGGGTATGAACTCGCGCCTAAAATCTCATGATGCCTTATGAAGCCATACTACCTATCATCATGGAGTATGTTGCTGAAGGAGATGTTCTGTATACTGTCCTTCATCCTAACATGCTTGCTTCTCTTGATGATTTGCAAAGAGCTTGGATTCAGCTAAAGGGGAAGAGAGACACCTTCGAAGCCCAGTTCTATGCAAGTGAAAAGAAGGCTTTGGAGCTTACGAGACAGCTTCATGAAGAGCAAAGTTTGAACGCCTACATTGCACTGAAGAGGATGCGCTCGACCTTTTTGTCTTAGGAGTTTATTTTGTATTTATTTTCTCCATGGTAAGCCCAAGAGGCATGTTTGTAATAAATTTGAACTTATTAATGCAATTTATTTTTGTTCCTTTTGTCTAAACAAATTTAAATTTTTCTAAATCCTTGAAATCATTTGCATATGCATTTTCATGCATCATAACATGAACAGGTTTTCCACCACAGGTTTCCTTATCTTTCTACTGTTTATTTCAGTAAGATGGATACCGAACAAACAGTGAAGGACTTGCAAGCTCAGAATGCCCAATTCCAAGAAACCTTGCTGACCCTAGCCAAGGGACAACAACATATAATGACACTGCTAACAACAAAAAAGAAGACTAAAAAGAAGGCCTTCATCAACATGGGTAAGAGATTTAAAGGTCTGGTTCATCAGGTACAGATAGTCGAAGAGTCGTCTGAGGAAGATGAAAATTAAAATGAAGAGGAAATGAGCACCCGTGCTAGGGGTGCCAATAATCAAGCTTCCGAAGAAGAAGACTACTTTGTTGAGCAATACCCTCCGGTTGAGGATAAATACAAGTTGTTGGAGGATAGGCTAAAAGTTGTTGAAATTCAAGCCGTGCCTGGTTTGGATTTTAGTGAGTTAGGATTAATACCTGGGGTCTTCATTCCCCATAATTTAAAAATACCGGTCTTTGCTAAGTATGACGGGGTTTCCTATCTGAAACTTCATTTAAGGTCTTACGTGTGCAAGATACAGCCATACACTACCGATAAAAAGATCTGGATCCATTTCTTCAAAGAGAGTCTGGCTGGGACTCAACTAGAATGGTTCTATCAATTGGAGGGTTCCCGCATTCACACATGGGAAGATCTAGCCACTGCTTTTTATCATCAGTATTAATACAATGTTGATCTGGCACCAACCAGAGTCGAACTTCAAGGTATGACAATGGGTACTAGTGAAGGGTTTAAGGAGTACGCACAAAAGTGGAGGGATCTTGTTGGTCGGGTCCAACCACCACTAACAGACAGAGAACTAATTGACATGTTCGTGGGTACATTAACTGGCCCATTTTTCAACCTTTTGATTGGATGTTCTTCGTCTGGTTTCACCGAGTTGATCCTAAATGGTGAAAGGGTCAAAAGTGGCATTAAGAGCGGAAAAATCCCCATGTCATCTTCTTCTACCTCCAACGTTTAAATAAGCCTTTCAATGGAAAGAAGGAAACAAATGTTGTGTATGGGGCAAGGGCCCATACCAAGAAGGTTCATCGGCCCTCTATTAATGTTATGTTAATATCAAACCCTCCATATGCTCAAAGGCAATCATCCAACAATCAACGATCCGAAGTTCCTCGAAGACGGTTCATGAGGATAATCATGTCACTGTTCCAAGCCTTACAACATTTGTTGAAGGCCAACTTAGTGACATTGCATGATCTACCATCCAATCCAGATATTTCATCACCTAAATACAATCCAAATGCCAAGTGTGCGTATCATTCCAACAGCCCCGGGCATGAAACTGATCAATGCTGGGCTCTGAAGAATAAAATTCAAGATCTGATAGACAATAAAACAATTGAGTTTGATCTACCTGCTATTCCAAGCGTGATAACGGAACCCATGCCAAACAAAGGCAAAGGTGTTAATGCAATTGACGATGCTACTTTTGTTTCCTCCATTGAGGATTTAACAACTCCATTAACTACTGTAAAGGATAATTTGCTGAGAGTCGGGGTGTTCCCTGGTTGTTCTAAAGATTGTGTTTGTTGTGATCAACAAGTAAATAGATGCAAGCGACTGAAGGAAGGTGTGAAACACCTGATAAATAGCCGCGAGATTCTGTTTGAGAAGATTCCTACCATCAAAAGATTAACCAACAAAGTTAAAGACCTGTCTATAATAACCATTTCCAATAAACCGCTTAGGATCCCCCAAAGGGTCCTATCATAATTTCAAATGAGCCAACCTTTGCTCCTTTAATAATCACTGACCCTGGTCCGATCCCTTACTCCTATGACAAAGAAGTTCCATGGAACTATGGTACCGAGGTTTATTATCATGGGATAAAACAATATTCCTGTATTAACAAAGATGAAGTTGATGTCATTAATATTGCAGGTTCTAGAAAAGTAACAATAACAGGGAAGGTCTTTTCCCCTATCATCTCACCTCCGACCGCTACATCAACTCCTGTTCGCATAACCAATGACAAGTATAGTGCCAACACTAGAGGAAAAGAGAAAGAAGGTGAGCCTGCTGGAATAGAGGTACCTACCAAAAAAGCTGACACTAAAGAACCCTCCAATCAAGAGATGAAGGAAATCTTGAAAATCATAAAAAAGAGTGACTTTTAAATAGTGGAGCAGTTGGGGCAAACCCCCTCAAAAATTTCCATGTTGTCATTATTACTCTGTTCAGACGTTCATGCCCAGGCTCTGATCAAGTTCTTGAAGAAAGCCCATGTGCCTCAAGAAACCACTGCCGACCAGTTCAAGAACTGTGTAGAAAGTTTAACGGCTGACAATGGATTAGGGTTCTCCGATGCTGATTTGACTCCTATGGGAAGGAACCACAACAAATCCTTGCATATCTTTGTTGATTGCAAGGGGACCACCTTGGCCCATGTCCTAATTGATATTGTCTCATCTTTAAATGTGTTATCCAACGGCTCTTTGGACCAGCTGGATTGTGAAGGATTGGTATTAAAGCCAAGCGATATTATCGTAAGGGCTTTTGATGGGTCTAAAAGAATGGTTCATGGAGAGGTGGATCTCCCAATTAAAGTTATCTCACAAACTTTCAACTCCATCATTTACATATTGGACATACAGCCTGCCTATTCTTGTTTGCTTGGGCGCCCTTGGATCCATGGGGCAGGGGAAGTAACATACACACTTCATTAAAACCTAAAGTGTCCAGTCAAAGGGAAGATCATGACTGTTTGTGGCGAAGAAGAATTTATGGTGAGCCATCTCAATTCCTTAAAATATATGGAAATGGATGGTGAGTTCATAGAAACTCCATGTCAAACTTTCGAAGTTGTTCCCCTATGGTGGCCACCACCAAAATCTCCTCCAATGTATCAAAAGTTGATGAAGGTGTACAAAGAATGGTTTCACTTAAAGATGCTCGTGTCGTGGTCGAAGATGGATGTAGCACTACTTGGGGACAACTTCTCGACATCCCATTTAAAGCAAACAAATTCGGATTAGGTTTCACCATCAAAGCTCAAAAAGAAGTCATGCACGCTCGCGTGGGGAAAATACCTCTCTGCATCAGAAATCATGAAGTGAATGTTGTAGAAGACTCTGATGACGCATGCATTTTCAAAGAATGGATCTATCCTACAGTCGAAGGAAAGCTCAACAACTGGCAGGAAAAGGATTTCACTCCCATCTCCTTCATTGAGGAATAATTATTGTTTACTACTTTATGTCAATTCAAGAATTTTTGTCAGTAATCTTAATTTCCAAAACAACGACCTTTAAGCTATTTGCCTTGCCCGGGGCACTATGGTCCATTTTTTAAGGGTTTTATTCATGTTCATTTATCATATGATCATTTAATATAAACCATTAGACCTTTTGGCATTCAATTTTTTTGTGTTTATTGTCTTTCTTTTCCTTTATTACATTTTTCTCAATAGCCATGTATCTTACATGCACACACACACACACACACACACACACACACACACACACACACACACACATACACACACACACACACACACACACACACACACACTTGCAGATCTTCATCCACTCTGGATCTCATTGCCAACGAATCTACTATTTCCAGTTATGACTTCGAACATCCAATTTACCAAGCGGAAGACGAAGGCGAGAAAGATTGCGAAATACCAGGGAAACTAGCCAGACTTCTGATGCAAGAGGAGAAAGCTATTCAACCTCATGAAGAGCCTGTTGAAGTTATCAACTTAGGTACTGAGACAGATAAGAGAGAGGTAAATATTAGCGCCAAACCTAAAAGATGGTATTAAGAGCATATTGGTTTAGATGTTACATGACTATGCTGAAGTGTTTGCTTGGTCGTACGAAGATATGCTCGGGCTAGATATCGACATTGTGGTTCATTGTCTGCCATCGAAGGAAGATTGTCCTCCTGTTAAACAAAAGTTTCGTCGCATGCCGCCTGACATGTCTGAAAAGATAAAAGTCGAGGTAATGAAGAAGTTTGATGCATGTTTTCTGGCTGTCACGTCTTATCCTCAATGGGTTACAAACATGGTCCCCGTACCAAATAAAGATGGAAAGGTTCACAGGTGTGTGGATTATAGAGATATGAATAGGGCAAGCCCCAAGGATGATTTCCCTCTACCACATATTGACGTCTAGGTTGATAACACCGCTCAACACAAAGTCTTCTCCTTCATGGATGGATTTTCTGGCTACAACCAAATTAAGATGGTTCTCGAAGACATGGAAAAGACCACCTTTGTTACACAATAGGGTGCCTTTTGCTACAAAGTTATGTCGTTCAGATTAAAGAATGCAGGGGAAACATATCAATGAGTTATGGTAGCTTTATTTCATGATATGATTCATCGTGAAATAGAATTCTATGTGGATGATATTATTTCAAGGTCGCAAACCAAAGAAGAGCATCTCGATCACCTACATAAGCTATTTGAGAGAATGAAAAAGTACAAGCTGAGGTTGAACCCTGCTGTACCCCAAAATTTTCCCTCTCATTTCACTCAAACACATGCCTCTAGAGGTCCTCAATTGCTCAAGGTTGACTAAGGGTTGACTAGACAAATCCTCCTCCTAAGGCAACAAGGCTCAAACTAGGGTTTCAATTTCAAGTAATATGGTTGAGTTCCAAGGGTCCCAAATGGTCTCCATTTCCATAATATGTCCCCAAGATCATCCATGCCAAGTTTCATGCCTTGCACTACAAGTTTGCTCAATCAACTACTCAGATGCCTGAAAATCAACTGTGTTAGGTCAAAAGTCTACTATGGCCCAAGTACAGTCAAACTTCAAGATTTTTGGTCAACATCACCATTTTGAAGTAACATCCATCATTTGATCAAGGGTTGATCATGATTCCTCAAAAAATGCTCCTAACTCATCAAAAGTCAAAAATGGCAATTTAGGGTTTCTATAGGAAAAGTCAACCAAACTTTGACCAAGCATAACTTTCTCATACTTTATTAGAAATTTTCCAACCAAGGCTCATTTTGAAGAGAATCCAATTCCTTATAACTTCTCTCCAGTCCTCAAGGTCAAGAAATGCCTCAATCAAAAGATATAAATTCCTACATTATAGGTCATTTCAAAAAGTCAACAAAAACACCTTTTGGGTCAAAGCTCCTTAGATGAACATGGAAGATCCAATTAAGATTAAACCAAAAGGGTTGTTTAGAGGAAATACTAAGCTTTCTAAAAAGTCAAAGAACACCTTCTTAGGGTTAAAAATGAGAGAGATGTGCATTGCTAAAGTTGACAAATTTTTGGAAATGTGCATGAAGTCAACATTGATCAAAATGACTTTTTTTTCCAAATGGGCCCATGTTTTCTTGTTTGAAACTTGTTCTTAAGATGGCCCAAGACCCCTGAGCTCATCCACCTATTATTTCTTTATTTTTATTATTTATTTTGATTTTAATTCATTTAAATCAAAATAAATCAATTTAAATAGTGGAATAATCAAATAAAATCAAAGATTTGATTTTGTGAGTACATTATGAGTCCATGAACAGCTAGCAAATCAGGCAAATTCATCCAAGGGCTAATTGATTGGAAAAGATCATGATTTGGTTTGTTTTAGAAATAAATCATACAAGGCAAAAAAATCAAATCTTTTTCAATAATTTGCAAAGATTGAATACAATTTTGTTAAACTAATTGCTTCTATTATATATAGACAACATTTCCAAAGCATAAAAACGAGAGTTTTGCCGTGTGAATTGAGAGCACAAAAACTCAAATTTTGAAAAAGAAAGAGGCAATCGGATTTCCTTCTACAAGGAGATTCAAGGTGTTTCAAGGCCAACAATTCATTCCTAGAAGTATTTGGGAGCTATTTGTACCATTACCAAGCCTCAACACGTCCATAAACGCTCTACACGAGTACCACGATTTGCCTTCTTTCTTGAAATTGATTTTTGCAACTTACGCCCGATAAACGATTTCTAACTATATATTCATGTTTGTATCATTATTAAGAACATGTTTGCATATTTAATTGTGAGTTTTTATGCGTATTGGACAACCTACCATTGTTAGGGTTTAGAGTTTCTTTTTAGGGCTTTTTGTTTCAGGAAAAATTAGGACCAAAGATGGATGCCACTGCATTCAAGAGATCAAACCTAATTGATCTGTGTAATTAGATTTGATTTATATTGCTTGGATATGATTATTAAGATGCACAGGTTTGTAGCTACAACCTATGTCTGTGGGTAAAAGTCCTGTCTAAAACGACAGTTCCAGCGAGGAAGACGATGGCGTGTCCAAGCCTGGTTGGACAGTTTGAATCTCGCGCGTTTTATTTATTACACTAACCTTTCATTCTATATAATATATTATTTGTGTTTATATAAACGATTGAGTAGCTTGGTTCAGTGGCAAATGGGAAGGATTTGCAAGGCGCGCGTGTAGGAGGTCAGGGGTTCGATCCCTGCCTCCTACATAATATTTTTCTTAATATTTCTTTGCAGATTCAGTGGTTTCATCACATGTGCATACATCATACGTCCTCAGATCCCACCCTTTGGATTATCTCAAAGTAGATCCAATGCTCCAGAATTGAAGATCCATGGTGCACTCCCTGAAGGCTGATCACACTGGAATGCACGCTGGCAATTGGGCCAACGCCTTTGGGCCTAACATAAATTCAGCAAGGCACGCCCCAGTTTGCTCTTTCATACCAGGCCCATTTTAATTCTTTTTAATTTATTTATTTAATTATTGGTTTTTTTAATTACTTTACAAAAATCATTGTTTTTTTTTAAATCACAAAAATCACAAAACATTAGAATTAGGTTTGTTTCTTAAAATAATTAATTTCATTAATTGATTAGATTAGCTTAAATTAGGATAATTTAATTCGCTTTTCATAATTAAAATCAATTAGAGATTAGTTTTAATTTGCAAAAATTAATTATTTTCTCAAATAAAAAATGCAAAAATATTTTTCTTCTAAATCAATTAGATTCGTTAAACTTTAATTCCTCGTATTTAATTTCATCGCGCACATTCCTTTCATTAATTTTTCCAATTAATGTAACTGCTCTGTAGGTTTGTAATAGTTAAAGTTAGGATATTTACTGCTTTTATTTCCCCAATTTTGGTTATGTAATTCTCATTCCCTGAAGCCTTGTAATAGTTAGAATCTAAATTTCTCGCACTTTATTTTCTTCTATTGATTAAATTGTTAGATGATTGATAATAAGATTGTATGCGAAAGATAAATCAATGTTTAAAACAGTAGAAAACCCTAAATGTGCAAAGATAAACAAACTGAAATCAAACACTTGCATATGCTCACTGCTAGGGTTTTTCCCCACTTCGTTTGCCTTCGGAAAATTGTCACTATTCTCGAAATGTGAGAATTTTTAGTAGTTGTCCTCTAATTCAGAGATTGCAAGTCTCTTTCGAAAGTTTCTTCGGTAAAACAAAATGCGATCTTAGAACTTTAGGTCAGTTACTAAGAGATATTTCCCGATTGCCTTAAGTGACCGTAATCGTCCCTTTCGAGTGTCCCTCAAACTCCAATGATGGAGCTACCTACTCCTTAATAGTAGGATAGCACTATCTAAAGGAATTAAGAAAATGAATAATATTTTTTGAGTAGGTAGAAACTCTTAAGTACTTGCTCAAAACAATCAGTTTTTTTTCACACTTACACTTTTCAAACAAAGTTTTCAAAAACACTTTATCACACTCTTAAGGACTGATACAAGGGTTACCATAAAGTGAAACGCCGCACTAAGGCATTTTCAAAGCTTTTTAAAATACACACAAAAGCAATTTAAAAATGAGCAAGTACCTAAGAGCCTGTGGAAAACTATGGATAGAAAGGATGCTAACACATTCCCTTTCTATAATCTACCCCCTGTACTCAGAAACATCTCGAAAAAGGTTTTTTCTGTTCTTTTTCCCTTTTCCTTTGTTGGATAAAATAGAAGACGGTTGCGACTCTTGCTTACCGTACATTTGCATACAAATAACGTAAAACCAGTAGTAACTAAAAACAGTCAGTTCTGCCACCGTATCACAGAACTGGTGATTCTGCTGGGGAAAATTAATAAAGTGGGGTATACCTTAGGATCTAGGTCATTTTTAAATTGCTTTCTTGTTTGTTTTGCCTGCTTTATCTTTAAGGGTTTTTGCTTGGGTATTGTTGAAGATCCTACACCTGGATTTGGGGACACTTTTTAGGTAAACAACAATAGATCGTGGAGACTGTACGGTGTAGACCGATATGGTTTAAGCGATGACGGTGTTGGTGTGACACTTTGGTTGGTACCGGTATCCTTCGTGAAGCACTAACAGACTTTAGAACCTTAGTTGAACAAACTTGGCCATTCGAACGTAGTGAGATATCCGGCCTCAGTATAAAGCTGAGGATTAATTGATACTCGATGCTACACTCATTGAGATCAGACTTTCGGGATATTTCGGCCGTAAGAAAAGATTGCCTGATTTGAAACAATGCCCAATAAAGGATGATCAATGATATTGAGAATCCTTAGAACCCGATTACTTTTCTAAGACAGGTTTGAAACCAACTAAACTTCAAGAGGGTACTTACCTATGGAATCCATGCAAGCCTAAACCTAAGGCTACTTGTGTGACTTGTTTGCTTTCTTTGTCTAACAATTTGAACTCATTGCAGGGCTTTGTTTGTTTTCCTTGCAGCACCTTGTTTGTATAAATCCAATAAATTGGTTTCTTACCCTGCATTTTTGCTTGCTGCATAGAATACACATCATAGCATCATAACATGACATATCATACTAACCATTTCAAGGATCTCGAGGGCCTGTGATGCAGGTTACGATGAACCAGATGTAACACCCCAATTCTACCCGGCGATTATATATGCAAATCAGAGTCATAAAATTCATGCAACTGAATCAGGATGCCATAAATTCAACTTTAAAACACATTGCATTCAACATGGATACATAAC
Source organism: Vicia faba (assembly GCA_948472305.1). NCBI lineage: Eukaryota > Viridiplantae > Streptophyta > Magnoliopsida > Fabales > Fabaceae > Vicia > Vicia faba. Next base: position 87,637 of record CATIWC010000649.1, on the reverse strand, counting down.
ACTTTAAACTTCGGATGAACCAACAACAGAATATTCTAAGCTCTTCATTCAACAACTTGAACAACTATGCAGCAGAATCATAATAATATCTTTTTCCATCATTATAGCAAGTTCAAAACAACACATACTTAGCAACAATCAAATTAAAGTTCAACAACTGAAGGTATATAGCCTTCACTCAGGATTACCTGCACGTTACCAACGTAAGGGTAACATTCACCCAAAAGGGGTGAGATATCTAACAATATAATAAAACGTATGATAAATAATATATTAAATTAGATCACATAACATCACCACTTCTCATCGTATAAAAAACAATAATCGCAACAGAATACCAACAATATACACATTTACCGCATCAATACACAACTTCTTTATGCAATCATATAATGCGACTCAATACTATGCAAATTCATGTGGTACCATTGGAGCAGAACTCCCATCTCAAAATAATTGCCAATAAATAGAGGCATCAACAAGGCATAAGCCTTCATCTTAATATTCGCCAATACATGCCATCTTAACGAGCATCAGCTCCATCTTGAAATGCAATGTATGCGACACAATCATGAATGTAATAACAACAACCATAATTAACAACATCTCAGCACAACATCATCGTTGGCCAGAAGCCTACATCTTAATAGCTGCAAATTATTAGAGGCATCTCAACATCATTCAACAACATCATTCATCAACATCATTTATCAACATATTTCATCGCATAATTCATCAATATAATTCATCAACATAATTCTACAGCAACTCAGCCACAACAACAGTATAACGACAGATCGACAATCCCTCAATGTTGGCCATCAGCTTACCACATAATAATGCCTATAATTAATTAATCATCTAAGGCTCATATCTAAATTACCAAACCTCTACATATTACTATTCTGTAATACTTCATCATTATCAACATTAATATTAATGTTATGAACCAAACAGTAATCTATAATCATCTCATCCTTATCATACTTCACAAAATCATCATAGCGATTTACGCGGGAAGCTAACTCTAGTCCTAAATTGGGTTAGTAGGATTATCCTTCCTATTCTTCATTTTAATCCTTAAGAATGAATTTCATCGCATCATCTATTCAACGCTTCGAACGGCACCTCAAACGTAGTCCGGAAACTCAAGTTACAGCCTCTGGAAATGATTCTGTCAAAAACCCGACTATATGGGTCGATGCATAACGTCTTGAGTCGACGCGTACTGGGCTAAACACGCTGCATGTATCAACACGTACTCCCGTTGTATCGGATCATATTGAGTCTGCAACACTATATGTATCGATACATGGTCCTATGTATCGACTCATCCTTGAGTAAAAAAACTGCATGTATCGACACATGGCTTCTTTGTATCGGCTCATCCTGAGTCCAGAAACCCGCATGTATCAACACATGTCCTTTGAGGTCGACGCATATTGTTCTGTCATGAATATTTTCTGTGATTTCATTGCATTTTCACTATGGTTTCCCTGCCTTAGGCCCTAAAAACATCCTCTAATCATAGGTAATCATCAATTATAATTATCCTATATTTCTAAATCAATTATACAACATTAGGGAATCATTATTCATCCTTAAATCATTGATTCTCATCAAACAACAAAGTATATAATTCAATCATAACCAAACAAATCTTTCACATCAAATCCCACATACTAATCATCATAAACCCTATTATAGAGTAAGAACCCCACCCTTACCTTGGATTGAAGGTTGCTCTACAACTTTTCCGATTGAATTTCGTTCTGCCTCTTTTCCTCCTTTTCTGCAACTTTCACGTTCTCTTCCAACCCTTATTTCATTCTCTTCTTACTGCTTCTTCTTTTTCCTTATTATTTCTAAAAACTAATATAATAACCCTATAATTCTTATTATGCCTTAATGGGCTTAAGACTCCTACACCCCCCTTTCGACTACTTATATTCTTTAAAATAAACCCACATCAAATAATATTATTATTCTAATATTATTCCACAACTTAATAGAATAAACAAATCCAATGACCACAACACATCAATTATCATCATAACACAACTTCACAAATAATCCAAAAATAATTTAACTAAATAATTAATTAAATTACGGGCGCTACAACTCTCCCCCACTTAGAATATTTTTGTCCTCAAAAATTTACGTTAATCAAACAACTCAAGATAGGAGTCTCGCATCTTGCTCTCCAACTCCCAAGTCATGCTTCCTTCGGCAGCTCCTAGCCAAACCACTTTAACCAAAGCAATCTCATCGCACGTCAGAGTCTTTATTTCACAATCCGCGATCTGTACAGGCATTGTCTCCACAGTAAGATTATCATGTACTTGCACATCATCCATGTGAATCACATGAGATGGTCTGAAATATACTTTCGGAGTTGCGACACATGAAACACATCATGAAAATTTGAAAGATTAGGCGATAAAGCCACTCTATAAGAAACATTCCCCACTCTCTCTGAAATCTGATACGGTCCAATAAAATGAGAAGTGAGCTTCTTAGACTTCAATGTTCGCCCAACACCAGTCACAGGTGTAACTCTCAAAAACACATGGTCACCCGCTTGAAATTCTAAATATTTCCTTCGCTTGTCATGATAACTCTTCTGTCTACTTTGGGAAGCTTTCATATTTTCTAGAATCAAATTCACCTTCTCAGTAGTCTCATGGACAAGTTCATGTCCAAGTACCACACTTTCACCAGATTCATGCCAACATAAAGGAATTCTACATCTTCGACCATAAAACTCTTCAAAAGGTGCCATCCCAATACTAGAATTGTAACTGTTATTATAAGTCAACTCTATCAATGGAAGATAAGTATCCCACGAACCTCCCTGCTCAAGAACACATTCCCTCAGCAAGTCTTCCAATGATTGGATAGTCCGTTCAGTCTGACCATCTGTTTGAGGATGATATGCTGAACTCAACCTCAACTTAGAACCCAACGCTTCTTGCAAACTCTTCCAAAAATCAGAAGTAAATCTCAGATCTCTATCGGACACAATGCACAAAAGAACACCATGTAGCTTCACAATCACACTAGTGTAAATCTCAGCCAACTTCGACACTGGGAAACTGATGTTAATAGGAATAAAATGAGCCGACTTCGTAAGCCTATCAACAATCACCCAAATTGAATCATGTCCTCTTATAGTATTAGGTAACTCTGTCACAAAGTCCATTGAAATGCTATCCCATTTCCATTCTGGAACTTCTAACTGTTGCATCAACCCTGCAGACTTTTGATGTTCAACTTTCGACTTCTGACAAGTCAAACATGCATACACAAACCGAGCCATATCACTCTTCATTCCAGGCCACCAAAACAAACCTTTCAAATCTTGATACATCTTTGTAGCTCCTAGATGAATACTCAACTTACTTCTATGACTCTCTTCAAGTATCACTATCTTCATCTCAGCATCATCAGGAATACAAATCCGATTATGAAATATCAACACACCTTGCACATCTAGCTTAAAATCATTGTTCTCAGACTGATCGATCCCAACCATCGAATCTACCAGTTTCACATCCAACTTATGAGCTTCTCGGATACTGTCTATAAATTCATTATTAATCTTCAACATACCCAACATAACACTCTGCGGCGTCACCTCACAAACTAAGCTTATATCTTTGAACTGTTCAATTAAATCAAACTCTTTAACCATCATTTCTGACATATGTAAAGTCTTTCGACTTAATGTATCAGCTACCACATTCGCTTTTCCTGGATGATAATTCAAATTAAAATTATAATCCTTTAACAATTCCAACCATCTTTGTTGCCTCATATTCAACTCTTTCTTATCGAATAAATACTTTAAGCTCTTATGGTCACTAAACACTTCAAATCTAGAACCATAAAGATAATGGCTCCAAATCTTCAACACAAAGATAACTACAGCTAGCTCCAAATCATGTGTAGGATAGTTCTTCTCATGAGTCCTTAACTTTCTTGACGCATAAGCAACTACCTTATCATTCTGCATAAGCACACCTCCTAAACCCATCTTAGAAGCATCACAGTATACCACAAAAGGTTCTCCTGGATTAGGCAACGTCAAAATCGGAGCCGACGTCAACCTCTTCTTCAATTCTGTAAAACTTTCTTCGCACTGAACATCCCACACAAAAGCTCTACATTTACAAGTCAACTTAGTCAACGGAAGTGCCAACTTAGAAAAACATTTGATAAACCTTCTATAGTAACCAACCAATCCCAAAAAGATTCTAATTTCAGTGGCTGACCTCGGAGTTTCCCATTGCAGCACCGCATCAACCTTCGATGGATCTACAACAATGCCACTACCTGAGATCACATGACCAAGAAAACTAACCTCCTTTAACCAGAACTCACACTTGGACAGTTTTGCATACAACTTCTTCTCTTTTAAAACTTGCAATACTACTCTTAAGTGCTTTGCATGCTCTTCTTCTGACTTAGAGTAAATCAAAATATCATCAATGAACACCACCCCGAACCGATCCAAATAAGTATGAAAGATATGATTCATGTATTCCATGAATACTCCCAGCACATTAGTAACACCGAAAGGCATCACCGAATACTCATAATGTCCATAACGCATTCTGAAATCCATCTTCTGGATATCTTCATCCTTCACCTTTATCTGATGGTAACCCGGCCTCAAATCAATCTTACTAAACACACGAGCATCCACCAATTGATCCATCAAGTCATCTATTCTTGGAAGCGGATACTTGTTCTTAATTGTCACTTTATTCAGCTGTCTATAATCAACACAAAGCCTCATACTTCCATCTTTCTTCTTTACCAACAACACTGGAGCTCCCCACAAAGATACACTTGGTTTTACAAACTTCTTTTCAAGTAACTCTTCTGATTGCTTCTTTAACTCTGAAAATTCAGATACAGACATCATGTATGGTGCCATAGACACAGGTCTAGTACCAGGTACAAGATCAATTTCAAATTCAACTTCCCTCTCTGGTGGTACATCAGGAATCTCATCGGGGAAAACTTCAGGAAATTCACACACCACCTGCAATTCCTCAATTATAGCTTGAGTCTCTACAGATAGCGATGCCGTCAATGAGAACATTTGTGCTTCTTCTTGCATCAACTTCCTAAACTGTCTAGCAGACAACAGACTATCTTCCTCTTCTTCAGGAGTAGAAAACCTCACAGACTTGTCATAACAGTTAATATGAACATAGTTATGCTCTAACCAGTTCATGCCCAAAATCACATCCAAACCTATTAACGGTAAGTAAACCAAATAAACAACAAAGTCTCTGTCGAAGATCGACAAGGGACACTTTAAACACACAAAAGAAGTAGTCACTAACCCCTTGGATGGAGTATCGACGACCATTTCTCCATTCATAGAAGACAACATAAGACCCAATCTTTCAACACAATCAGCAACAATAAAGCAATGAGTTGCACCAGTATCAATAATAGTAATTAAAGGAGTACTATTAATGAAACATGTACCTCTGATAAGTCTGTCCTCAGCAGCTGTCTGATCCTCAACCAAAGCGAACACTTTACCACTTGTCTGTGCCCTCTTTGGTTTCTTACACTGACTACCAATGTTCCATTCTTCACTACAATTGAAACAGATCACATCCTTATGCTTGCACTCAGATACAACATGTTCGTTCTTACAACAACGAAAACACCTCTTTACTTCAGCAATACACACATTACTCTTATGCCCAAGTTTCCCACATTTAAAACAAACCACACCAGTAGGAGCATCTCTCCCACTAGTCCTCTGACCCTGAGCAGCTTTCTGTTTACCTTTACCAGCTGGGGTATCATAAGGCTTACCACGATTCTGTTGGTACTTACCCCTCTTCTCACTGATAATCTTGTAATGAGCATTATTATCCTCCTTATAAATTCTGCAACTATCAATCAAATCATCAAAGACATGAATCTTCTGGTATCCAACTGCCTTCTTGATCCATGGGCATAACCCGTTCTCAAACTTGATACACTTCGAAAACTCAGCATCTGCCTCACCGTAGTGCGGATAGAACTTAGCCAACTCAGCAAACTTTGCAGCATACTCAACAATCGACATATGCCCTTACTTCAGCTCAAGGAATTCAATTCCTTCTTACCCCAAACATCTTTAGGAAAGTACTTCCTCAGAAATTCCCTACGGAACACAACCCAAGTGACATTCTCACCTGTAGCTTCCAATCTCTGACAAGTCTCTAGCCACCAGTCATCAGCCTCAACTGCTAGCATATGAGTAGCATACCGAACCTTCTGCGCTGGAGTGCAGTCCATCACACGGAAGGTTCTCCCAATTTCTTTCAACCAATCCAATGCTCCATCAGAATCATACTTTCCCTTGAAGGTAGGCGGAATCTCTCTCTGGAAAGTCTCCAAACTACGAGATCCAACATTCCCATCAGCATTTGGCTGATTCTCCATCGCATGCGTCATTGCTTCTAAAGCAGTAACAAGTGCAGCATCATTCCTTCCAGCCATCTTAACTTATCACTACAACATAAAAAACGGTTAGAACTCAAATTAACAATAACCAATTGTTAGACAACTACGACTCGACAACTAGGTCGAACAGACCAACCTTTGCTCTGATACCAACTTTGTAACACCCCAATTCTACCCGGCGATTATATATGCAAATCAGAGTCATAAAATTCATGCAACTGAATCAGGATGCCACAAATTCAACTTTAAAAAAACACTGCATTCAACATGGATACATAACACTTTAAACTTTGGATGAACCAACAACAGAATATTCTAATCTCTTCATTCAACAACTTGAACAACTACGCAGCGGAATCATAATAATATCTTTGTCCATCGTTACAGCAACTTCAAAAAAACACATACTTAGCAACAATCAAATTAAACTTCAACAGAAATAATCAATAATTAAAAGCAACAAGCATTCATCCCCCCGAGTGTTACGTATCAGAGCAATGACACTGACTCGAACTACTGAAGGTATACAGCCTTCACTCTGGATTACCTGCATGTTACCAACGTAAGGGTAACATTCAAACAAAAGGGGTGAGATATCTAACAATATAATAAAACATATGATAAATAATATATTAAATTAGATCACATAACATCACCACTTCTCATTGTATAAACAACAATAATCGCAACAAAATACCAATAATATACACATTTACTGCATAAATACACAACTTCTTTATGCAATCATATAATGCAACTCAATACTATGCAAATGCATATGGTACCATTGGATTAGAACTCCCATCTCAAAATAACTGCCAATAAATAGAGGCATCAATAAGGCATAAGCCTTCATCTTAATATTCGCTAATACAGGCCATCTTAACGAGCATCAGCTCCATCTTGAAATGCAATGTATGTGACACAATCATTAATGTAATGACAGCAACCATAATTAACAACATCTCAACACAACATCTTCGTTGGCCAGAAGCCTACATCTTAATAGCTGTCAATTATTAGAGGCATCTAAACATCATTCAACAACATCATTCATCAACATCATTTATCAACATAATTCATCGCATAATTCATCAATATAATTCATCAACATAATACTATAGCAACTCAGCCACAACAACAATATAACAACAGATCGATAATCCCTCAACGTTGGCCATCGGCCTACCACATGATAATGCTATAATTAATTAATCATCTAAGGCTAATCTCTAAATTACCAAACCTCTACATATTACTATTCTGTAATACTACATCATTATCATCACTAATCTTACTGTTATGAACCAAACAGTAATCTATAATCATCTCATCCTCATCATACTTCACAAAATCATCATAGCGATTTACGTGGGAAGCTAACTCTAGTCCTAAATTGGGTTACTAGGATTATCCTTCATATTCTTCATTTTAATCCTTAATAATGAATTTCATCGCGTCATCTATTCAACGCTTCGAACGACACCTCAAACGGAGTCCGGAAACTCAAGTTACAGCCTCTGAAAGTGATTATGTCAAAAACCAGACTACATGGGTCGATGCATGACGTCTTGAGTTGACACGTACTTGGCTTAACACGCTGCATGTATCGATGCGTACTCCCTTCGTATCGACTCATACTGAGTCTGTAACACTGTATGTATTGATATATGGTCCTATGTATCGACTCATCCTGAGTAAAAAAAAACTGCATGTATCGACGCATGGCTTCTTCGTATCGACTCATCCTGAGTCAAGAAACCCGCATGTATCGACACATATCCTTTGAGGTCGACGCATATTGTTCTGTCATGAATATTTTCTGCAATTTCATTGTGTTTTCACTATGGTTTCCCTGCCTTAGGCCCTAAAAACATCCTCTAATCATAGGTAATTATCAATTATAATTATCCTATATTTCTACATCAATTATACAACATTAGGACATCATTATTCATCCTTAAATGATTGATTCTCACCAAACAACAAAGTATATAATTCAATCATAACCAAACAAATCTTTCACATCAAATCCCACATACTAATCATCATAAACCCTATTATAGAGTCAGAACCCCACCCTTACCTTGGATTGAAGGTTGCTCTACAACTTTTCTGATTGAATTTCGTTCTGCCTCTTTTCCTCCTTTTCTGCAACATTCACGTTCTCTTCTAACCCTTATTTCCTTCTCTTCTTACTGCTTCTTCTTTTTCCTTATTATTTCTAAAAACTAATATAATAACCCTATAATTCTTATTATACCTTAATGGGCTTAAGACTTCTACACCCTCCTTTCTACTACTTTTATTTTTAAAATAAACCCACATCAAATAATATTATTATTCTAAGATTATTCCACAACTTAATAGAAAAAATAAATCCAATAACCACAACACATCAATTATCATCATAACACAACTTCAAAAATAATCCAAAAATAATTTAATTAAATAATTAATTAAATTACGGACATTACACCAGACGTCTAGCAAGGGGAAAGGGGATGTATTTTCCTCTAGCCAATGTCGTCAAAAGATCAAAACACGATAAATTGAGTCAGGGGCTATGACCCACTTGATACGGTGAGCTTGACTCTTGTAGAAGGACCTTCAATGATATGAAGTGCTTCAATCAAAGATGTAAATTTCAACGCCTAACATTTTTCTTGTTTACCCCGTGAGATCCTTGAAAACATTCGCATATCATACATGTCATTACATAACAGGTAGTCTCCAGTACAGGTTTCTCATCTTCTTCGCTGTTTATTTCAACAATGGCTCTCAAACAAGACAAAAGAGATCTCCAAACTCAAGAAGCTCAGTTCATGGAAATGTTCCTAAACCTATCCAAGGGGCAGGAAGAGTTAAAAGCACTCCTCGTTGTGAACCTGGCCAAGAAAAATCCTGAAGACAATAAGGACGAACGGTTGGAACAACTGCAAGATGAAGTTGAAACAATTAGAACCCAGATGCTGGGGAAGAGGGATCTTATCCATGGCCTAGCCCAGGGAGAAGAAGAGCTGAGAGCCATCATCAAGACGGCTGCATCCGTATGAAGCGAACGGTCGAGGTTGGGGACCAAGTCATTGATCAACTTCCGAGAAGACAAGAGGCTGGTTTGGTGAAGAGTGGAATTTTCCAAATTGCTACCACATCACGGGTCCAACAATAACCTCGCCAAAAACAATGGGTTAATCAGAGTAAGTCGGATATACCCAAAAGGAAGTTCACCAAACTCAACATGTCGTTGTCTCAAGCTTTGCAACACCTGTTGAGGATGAATCTGATTACGTTGATAGGACTTCATCTGAATCCCAAGACTTCTTCCCCTAACTACAATCCTGATGCAAGGTGTGCATACCACTCCAACAGCCTGGGGCATGATACTGATGAATGTTAGATGTTGAAATATAAAGTTCAAAACTTGATTGATGAAGGGGTGCTGGAGTTTACACAAGATGGTCAGGTTGAGTTATTCTTCCATCCCTCAAAGACACACCATCTGAAGTGACATGTTCAGGCAAAGAGGCTTTTGTTCATTAGAATTTTCAATTTGCAATTTTATTTTGATTGTTCAAACATCTATTCATGTCAAACTCTGTTACTTTATCAATGCATTTCATATGTCTATTTTGAATCAATTCATTCGTATTCACTATATTTAAACTACTTCCCTTTTTGTGATATTCAACTCTCGATCAAAAGTTCTAAGCGTTTAGAGGGAGGATGACGAAAATGATACCATAATCTCTATAGTATGCTTTTGAACAGACCCCGCTGACGATGTACAAGCGTTGTTTCAAATCTTAAACAATGGAGTTATAAGGAAGATAATCCCTAGTCAACCCCTTCGAGTCAAAGAAGTAGGAGTTTTTCTTTCACACAAATTAAAACCCTTAATCATAACCTGGGGTAGGGTAGTTTTCTCAGTTAATTCAGAGGCGCATTTAGTCACAATCTTCCGCTTTGCACATAATGAATGGCCTCGAATACGTCCTTCCAAATCAGAAGATGGTGATGGTTCTGCATAATCATTAAAGCAGGCACTCATTATCTCTCAAAATAAAAGCCCATTAAGTCAAAACCTATGAAGGAGACTTAAGAAAAATCGGGGCATCCCGCTGACTGTAATCACAAAAGAAACAGTTCAGGCAAAAAAAGGGATAACGAAAACGAAAAAAAGAGGTTACTACAAATCTACAAAAAAAAGGATTGCAAAAATGACTGCCTCTTCCAAATAAATTCTTAGTATCTGAACCATCACTAGAACATCAAGGACAAAATGCCAGACTCAACTGGAATTCTAAACGCGTAATTAACCAAGCATAGGACTGAAGGACATCACGAAGAACGGGTGGGTACAAATAAAATTTGAGCCTTTATCCTTTGTTTCTTGAACCGTGAACCAGGCCACGTTATAACCCTTAAAAGTCCTAGCTGAAGCATGGGTTAGTTCAAAAGCATACTATTAAAAAGGTATCCCAACTCCTGTAAGGTTTGCTATAAATCCTGAGTTGACATCACACTCTTACAAAATTTGTTTGTTTTACTAAAAAATGATTTTTCAAACTTCAAGACGGACATAAGCTTTGCATTCTTAAAATACCATTGTTTGCATATGACTATTTGTTTAACAGCAGAGAAATTCACACGACGGATATTCGATGAACAAAAATCTTCTCAGTCGACAGAATCACCTAATATGGAAAGACATTCCAGTGATAGGCCATTCATAATCAAGGGGCATGGCATGATCATTGTCCATCTTCTGGGGCAGTCAAGTCAAGATTCAAGGAATCTCTCAAAAATGCCAAATGGCCAGGGGCAGACCTCCATCTAAATCACTTAGGGAATTAGACATGAATTCCAGCAATGAATCATGTACGACCAAGCAAACATCTTTAGGTAGTGTGGAAACACTTACTACTATGGACAGTGACAATTCTCTGTACCCGGTGAATGTGGACATAGTCGGAAGATACTACGCATAAAAAAAAGAAAAAGACCCGCTAGAGTGACTGGCCTAAGAAAAAATAAGGGCATCTTGGAGAACCAAAAGGGTTCGGGCAAAAATTAGGGATACATATATGAAAAATCTATACACCCGGCAAGTCGAAAACCTGAAAAGGCGGCTTGGGAAAAAAAGGGTATCCCGATGGACTTAAAATCTGAAAAGACAGTCCAGGCAAAAGTCAGGGATTAAAGCGTATGACTACATCCCGTCATCTCGTCACTTGTCTAATCAATAGAAAGTTTATTACCCTGATCTGCATTCACCAAGGACTCCAAGAGTTGGGATAACAGTCAAACCATCTACAAAATCCCCGGTCGATTCTTTCTACAACAGGTATCGAGATAGGGGCATTCTACTACAAGGTCACCTCCATATTCTCAGCATGCAGCCTAATGGTGTCACGTGTTCTCATACCCCAGCAGAAACATTCTAAATAAAGCATATTTTCATCTAGAAATAGTTCAGATACGATCTAGAGACGGATTTCATTCTTACACTCATCCAACACATGTTTCAAGTACAGTTCAGATACGATCCAGAGACGGATGTCATTATAACACTCATCAAACACGTGTTTCAAATACAGCGCAAATACGATCCAGAGATGGATGTCATTCTGGAAATCATTCAACACATGTTTCAAATACAGTTCAGATACGATCCAAAGACGAATGTCATTCTGACACTCATTTAATACATGTTCAAGTATAATCACGACATAGATCTATCCACAAAATATTTGCAAGTACTTTCTCCAGTAGGTACAGGGGAAGAAAGGTCCTGATGCAAAGTCATCATGGTACCCTTAGCATACATCCTAGTGACGTACATGTTCCCCACAGAGTAGAGGCAACCAAAGCTTTAACATCGGTTTCCCCAAACAGGAGCTACTTTCCCTAGCAAAGTTCCTTCAGAGAGCCGACATCTATATTCCCCAGCCGGATTTTATAATTGCAAGCGGTTCATAAAGTTTTCTCCCAAGTAGAGTTTATTTCTCTGAATACAGAAACTCATTCCCCAACATAATATATTTCTCTAGCTACGGAGGCTCATCCTCTGGCGGAGTTTATTTCTTTGAATCGGCAAAATCTTCCAGCAAAGTATCTCCTCTCTCAAACAGAGTTATTCCCCCGAAGAGTTATTCTCAAGCAGAGTCTCTCCCCGGCAGAATATTCACAAACAGAAAGGAGTAAATCCACGGCATAGTCATCTCCGTTCACCATCCCCTGCTGAAGTAGAAGAACCACTTTTTCTACAACGGTCAGGAATTAAATTTCCAGTACTCTCCAGCAGCAGTCAGGGATTTATTTTCCCAGACTCGGATATGTCACAATATCATTTCATGTTCATACATCATGATATGCGCATACATATTGCATGTAACATAATCTCATTTTTTTTAGAACATCATCACACAATGCATTTCATCCATCGCATATAATTAATCTTGTACCTTTTCAGGGAAGATGGTTATCATCAACAATTCCAACAGTTCAAGATTAAATCCATGAAGCTATACATGTCATATCTGCAGACAACTAATGGAAAATCAGTTCCCAAAACCAAACGGGTCAACTAATCTATGTGATCAAATGAGGCAGTCCTACTACCCAGGCTTTATTTCGAAGTAACCCTACTACCCAGGTTCCTTCTCACAACCCTACCACCAAGGCTTTTCCAAAGCAGCCCTACTACCCAGGCTTTATTTCGAAGTAACCCTACTATCCAGGTTCCTTCTCATAGCCCTACTACCCAGGCTTTTATTTCGAAGTAACCTTACTACCCGGGTTCCTTCTCATAGCCCTACTACCCAGGCTTTTATTTCTAAGTAACCCTACTACCCAAGTTCCTTCTCATAGCCCTACTACCCCAGTTTTTATTTCGAAGTAACCCTACTACAAAGGTTCCTTCTCATAGCCCTACTACCCAGGCTTTTATTTCGAAGTAACCCTACTACCTAGGTTCCTTCTCATAGCCCTACTACACAGGCTTTATTTCGAAGTAACCCTACTACCCAGTTTCCTTCTCATAGTCCTACTACCCAGGCTCTTATTTCGAGGTAACCCTACTACCTAGTTTCCTTCTCATAGCCCTACTACCCAGGCTTTATTTTGAAGTAACCCTACTACCCAGGTTCCTTCTCATAACCCTACTATTCAGGATTTTATTTCGAAGTAACCCTGCTACCCAGGTTCTTTCTCATAGCCCTACTACCCAGACTTTATTTCGAAGTAACCCTACTACCCAGGTTCCTTCTCATAGCCCTACTACCCAGGCTTTTATTTTGAAGTAACCCTACTACCCAGGTTCCTTCTCACAACCCTACCACCCAGGCTTTATTCCAAAGCAGCCCTACTACCCAGGCTTCATTTCGAAGTAACCCTACTACCCAGGTTCCTTCTTATATCCCTACTATCCAAGCTCCTTTTCATGAATTACCTAACACAGTTTTGCATGGACTTATCCTGAGAATGCCCTATACAGGTTCCTTCTCTTTTATCTTCAGACAACAATTTACAACACTATAAAACCTAGACCCGACCAGATACAGTCAATTTCATATTCCCTAGTAAGTCACCGTAAAACCCGGACCTGGCCAGATAACAACTCACTTTTGTCTCATCAATCAAGAGTTAATTCCCCAGTAGATTAATGGACAACTGAAGCTCCTAGACTATATTTCCCAGGATATAAATTAACATTCCCCGACGAAGTCCTCCTCAACGGCAGGTACATAAATTCTCACAAAGGAATCTCTTATGTAACCGTCACATTCTCTGGATGGCATATTTAAGCCCATCGCCGATGATATTCCGTCATCTTCTCCAAATCGCATTTGTAAGCCTATTCCCGATACTACCTATACAAATCAAGCATCATTTTAGACGGGTGAAAATTTATGGGCACTCTAGTGTTCAATCATCTTCCACTTTCAGATCACGAAAGGCAGACTAGCCAATCTACATTCTCAGGTTTAAGAAGATTGAACAGGGGAAGCTATTATACCCCAAAATTTTCCCTCTCATTTCACTCAAAGACATGCCTCTAGAGGTCCTCAATTGCTCAAGGTTGACTAAGGGTTGACTAGATAAATCCTCCTTCTAAGGCAACAAGGCTCAAACTAGGGTTTCAATTTCAAGCAAGATAGTTGAGTTCCAAGGGTCCCAAATGGTCTCCATTTCCCTAATATGTCCCCAAGATCATCCATGCCAATTTTCATGCCTTGCACTACAAGTTTTCTCAGTCAACTGCTCAGATGCCTGGAAACCAATTGTGTTAGGTCAAAAGTCAATTGTGGCCCAAGTACAGTCAAACTTCAAGATTTTTGGTCAACATCACCATTTTGAAGTAAAATCCATCATTTTATCAAGGGTTGATCATGATTCCTCAAAAAATGCTCCTAACTCATCAAAAGTCAAAAATGGCAATTTAGGGTTTCTATAGGAAAAGTCAACCAAACTTTGACCAAGCAAATGTTTCTCATACTTTATCAAAACTTTTCCAACCAAGGATCATTTTGAAGAGAATCCAATTCCTTACAACTTATCTTCATCCCTTAAGGTCAAGAAATGCCTCAATCAAAAGATATAAATTCTTACATTATAGGTCATTTCAAAAAGTCAACAAAAACACCTTTTGGTTCAAAGCTCCTTACATGAACATGGAAGATCCAATTGAGATGAAACCAAACATGTTGTTTAGAGGACATCCTAAGCTTTCTAAAAATTCCAAGAACACCTTCTTAGGGTTGAAAATGAGAGAGATATGCATTGCTAAAGTTTACCAATTTTTGGAAATGTGCATGAAGTCAACATTGATCAAAATGACTTTTTTTCCAAATGGGCCCATGTTTTATTGTTTGAAACTTGTTCCTAAGATGGCCCATGACCCCTGAGATTATCCACCTATAATTTCATTATTTTTATTATTTGTTTTGATTTTTTATACATTTAAATCAAAATAAATCAATTTAAATAGTGGAATAATCAAATAAAATCAAAGATTTGATTTTGGGAGCACATTATGAGTCCATGAACAGCTAACAAATTAGGCGAATTCGTGCAAGGGCTAATTGATTGGAAAAGATCTTGATTTGGTTTATTTTAGAAACAAATCATAAAAGGCAACAAAAATCAAATCCTTTTCAATAATTTACAAATATTGAATACAATTTTGTTAACCTAATTTCTTCTATTATATATAGACAACATTTCCAAAGCATAAAAACGAGGGTTTTGCCGTGTGAATTGAGAGCACAAAAAAATCAAATTTTGAACAAGAAAGAGGCAATCAGATTTCCTTCTACAAGAAGATTTAAGGTGTTTTAAGGCCAGCAATTCATTCCTGGAAGTATTTGGGAGCTATTTGGACCATTACCAAGGCTCAACACGTCCAGAAACGCTCTACACGAGTACCACGGTTATCCTTCTTTCTTGAAATTGATTTTTTCAATTTACGCCTGATAAACAATTTATAACTATACATTCATGTTTGTATAATTATTTAGAACATGTTTGCATATTTAATTGTGAGTTTTGATGCGTATTGGACAACCTGCCATTGTTAGGGTTTATAGTTTCTTTTTAGGGCTTTTCGTTTCAGGCAAAATCAGGGCCAAAGATGGATGCCACTGCATTTAAGAGATCAAACCTGATTGATCTGTGTAATTAGATTTGATTTATATTTCCTGGATATGATTTTTGAGATGCACATGTTTGTAGCTACAGCCTATGTCCGTGGGTAAATGTCCTGTCTAAAACAACAGTTCTAGTAAGTAGGACAATGGCATGTCCAAGCCTGGTTGGACAATTTGAATCTCGCACATTTTATTTATTACACTGACCTTTCATTCTATATAATATATTATTTGTGTTTATATAAACGATTGAGTGGTTTGGTTCAGTGGCAAAGGGGAAGGATTTGCAAGGCGCGCGTGTAGGAGGTCAGGGGTTCGATCCCTGCCTCCTACATAATATTTTTCTCAATATCTGTTTGTAGATTCAGTGGTTTCATCACATGTGTATACACCATACGTCCTCAGATCTCACCCTTTGGATCATCTCAAAGCAGATCAAATGCTCCATAATTGAAGATCCATGGTGCACTCCCTGAAGGCTGATCACACTGGAATGCACGCTGGAAATTGGGCCAGCGCCTTTGGACCTAACACAAATTCAGCAAGGCACCCCCCAGTTTGCTATTTCATACCGGGCCCATTTTAATTCTTTTTAATTTATTTATTTACTTATTGGTTTTTTTAATTACTTTACAAAAATCATTGTTTTTTTTAAATCCCAAAAATCACAAAACATTATAATTAGTTTTTTTTCTTAAAATAATTAATTTCATTAATTGATTAGATTAGCTTAAATTAGGATAATTTAATTCCCTTTTCATAATTAAAATCAATTAGAGATTAGTTTTAATTTGCAAAAATTAATTATTTTCTCAAATAAAAAATGCAAAAATATTTTTCTTCTAAATTAATTAGATTCGTTAAACTTTAATTCCTCGTATTTAATTTCATCGCGCGTATCCCTTTCATTATTTTTTCCAATTAATGTAATTGCTCCGAGGTTTGTAATAGTTAAAGTTATGATATTTACTGCTTTTATTTCCCCAGTTTTGGTTATGTAATTCCCATCCCCCGAAGCCTTGTAATAGTTAGACTCTAAATTTCTCGCACTTTATTTTCTGCTATTAATTAAACTGTTATATAATTGATAATAGGATTGTATGTGAAACATAATCAATGTTTAAAACAGTAGAAAACCCTAACTGTGCAAAGATAAACAAATTGAAATCAAACACTTGCACATGCTCACTCCTAGGGTTTTCCCCACTTCGGTTGTGTTGTACCCCAAAATTTTCCCTCCCATATTTCTCAATACATTTCAAGTGAGGTCCTCAAATTTCTCAAGGAAGTCCAAGGGTTGACCAGACAAACTCTCTCCTAAGGCAGTCTACTTCAAATTAGGGTTTCAGTTTGCATTAAGATGTTTGAATCAAAAGGGTCCCAAATGCTCACCATTGTCCTAATATGTTCTCAAGGTCATCCATGTCAAGTTTCAAGCCTTGCATAGAAAGTTTGCTCAGTCAATTGCTTAAAGGCCTAAAAATCGACTATGTTAGGGCAAAAGTAAACTATGGCCCACATACAGTCAAACTTCAAGATTTTTGGTCAACATCCTCATTTTGAAGTATTATTCATCATTTGATCAAGGGTTGATCATGATTCCTCAAGGATTTCTCACAATTCATCAAAACCCAAAAGTTACTAAATTAGGGTTTTGTAGGAAAAGTCAACTCAACTTTGACCAAGCTTAACTTTCTCATACTTTATCATAAATGACCCATCCAAAGCTCATTTTGAAGAGGATGTAATTTCCTACAATTCATCTTCAGCTCCCAATTTCAAAATATACACTCACAAGAAGATATAAATTCGGACATTATAGGTCATTTTGAAAAGTCAACCAAAACACCTTTTGGGTCAAAGCTTATTACATGAACATGGAAGATCAAATTGATATGAAACCAAATATGTTTCTTAGGGAACATCCTAAGCTTTCTAAAAAGTCCAAGAACACCCTCATAAGGTTAAAATTGAGAGAGATGTGCATTGTCAAAGTTCGACAATCTTTGAAAAAAATGCATGAAGCAAATATTGACCAAACTTGGATTTTTTCCAAATGGGCATATCTTTTCAAGTTTGAAACTCATTCCTAACATGGTCCACGACCTCTAAGCCCACCCATACACTTTTCTACTATTTATGCTATTTATTTTGATATTTTATTCATTAAAATTTAGAATTAAATAAATAAATAATAGAAATAATGTAAATTTTGATGTGAATCTATTTTGGGCAAGTTTTATGCTGGTTTATGTCAATTTATTTCGTGAAATAACCCTTCAAATATGTCCAGGTTCATCCACATGTGAAAATGGCATTAAATCATCAAATATGGCATTTTTTTCAAATTTTGATCATGGTCTTAAAACACAATATTATGAGGGAGATTCTTTCCATGATTTCTTGTCTCCTCATTCTCCTCTATAAATATAGAGCAATACAAGCTTAAGAGACACGAAATTCCTCTCTAAAAAGCTCTCAAAAAGCTCTTCAAAAAGCTCTCTAAAAGCACTTCAAAAAGCTCTCCAAAAATCAAAGAATTGGTGCAACTCATATCTCGAGGTTCTGGTCTCTCTCAATTGACATCAAGCCTCAAACCATCCTCTTGAAGTCCTTGGGAGTCTTACAAGGCCCAAGAGCAATCCATCACACGCCTAGCATGCCCCCATTTAACAACACTAGTTTGGTAACATTTTAAACTTCGAATCTCTAATTTTAATCACATTTTATGGTATGCTAACGTTTGTTTGAGTTTATATAGAACAGTTATGGATGGTTGAATCATAGGTTCCATGCAAGAATAAAAAAACACCATAGTTAGAGCATGAAGCTTTCGAAGATTCGGGCCTAGGGATTTCTGATGATTGCACCCCCTGTTTACTTTTGCTACTAGGCCCATCTTTATTTTTATTTTTTATTCATTTCATTTATTTCTTTTAATCCTTTTTTTATCAATAAACAAATATAAAAATCACATAAAAATAGATTTAGGATTTTTTCTTAATTAACTTTTAATTTTGGTAAAATAATTAACTAAACACTTTATCTTTTTTTTTAAAATTAAAATTAATAGAACTTAGGTTTAATTTCATTTTAATTCATTTTCCTTTTCGTAACAAAAATACCAAAAAAACATAGAATTAATTTCTTTTATTTAAATTTCATGTTTCTTTAATAATTATCTTTTTTTTTAATATAGATCTAGATCAATTATTTTTTAACTTAAACCATTTTTATAAATTAAAACAAAAAACAACAAAAAGATTTTTTTATATCTTAGGATTTGTAGACGTCTTTTCAAATTTGGGTGTTATTATACTTTCGCACTTCATTTTATTATTATAACTGTATATTGGGATGTAATAGATGATTAGCAGGACCTTTACTGCTTTTATTTATTTTTTTCCCCCAGTTTTGGATATGTACATAATCCCCCTCCCCGAAGCCTTGTAATAGCTAGGTTTTATATTTCTGCGCTTTTAAATTACTGCAATTATTAACTGCTAGATGTATGACTAATAGGATTGTATGGCAAGAATAATCAAACATTAGCAAACTTAACACAAGACTAAAATAAATGAACATAACACACCTTGCACATATGCATCCTTAGGGTATACCTCACTTGGTTGCCTCGGAAAATAATGGTCATGCCCCTCAAACGTAGGGATACCCTTAGCAAAGACCCTCAGTTAAAGTCATCATAAAGATCATGGTCCCTCGAAGTTTCCTACGGTATATGATCTTGTCCCTCGATGTTGCCTACGAATATATGATGACAGTCCCTTTGAAATGCTAAGGTATTCTTACATGTTGTCTTCAATGACCATTACGTCCCTTTCGATAGTCCCTCAAACTCCAACGACGGTGCTCCCTATTTCTCAATAGTAGGGTAGCGTTGTCTAAAGGAAACAAGAATAGAAACGATCTTTTTTCGAGTAGGTAGATGCTAGTAGGTACTTTCTCAAATTAAAACTTTTCACACTTTTACTTTCAAACAAACTTTTCAAACTAAGTTTTCAAAACACTTCGTAACACTCTTGAGGACAGAAACAAGGGTTAAAACAAAGTAAAACAAAACTTTTAAAAACAAACACACACAAGCAATTTAAAAGATGAGCAAGTACCTAAGAGCCCATGGAAAACCATGGATGGAAAGGGTGCTAACACATTCCCTTTCTATAATCTACCCCCTGTACTCAGAAACATCTCGAAAAAGGATTTTTTCTGTACTTTTTTCCTTTCCGGTTGGATAAAATAAAATTCGGTGGAGACTCTTGCTTACCGTGACATTTTGCGAATAAAAACACAAAATGCAAACCAGTATTAAACAGTCGGTTCTGCCACCGTATCACAGAACTGGCGACTCTGCCGGGGACTAATAAGTGGGGTATACCTTAGGATTTAGTTCATCATAAATTGCTTCTTTTGTTTGTTTTGGTTGCTTTACTTTTAAGGGTTTTGTTTGGGAGTTACTATAGATCCTAACCTGGATCTGGGGACACCTTTTAGGTATGTAGCAATAAACTGTGAGGGAACTGTACGACGTATACCGATACGGTTGAAGAAGTAGCTACATTGATGTGGCACATTGGTTGGTACCGGTATCCCTTGTGGAGAAACGAGGAGAATACGGGGCCGCTGTGTGTGTCGTTAAGCATCAACTGACCTTAGAACCTTTAATCGACCAACTCGGCCATTAGAAAGTAGTTAGATAGACGACCTCAGTGTAAAGCTGATAACTGGTTGATACTCGATGCTACACTCATTGAGACCATACTCTCGAGATAGTTTCGGCCGCAAGAAAAGATTGTGTAAGCTGAAACCATGACCAATTGAGGATGGTCAGTGATATTGAGATCCTCTAGAACCCGGTTACTTTTCTAGGACAGGTTGAACCAACTTAACTTCAACAGGGTATTACCTTTGACCTCATGCAAGCCTAAACCTAATGTTGTCTGTGTGACTTGTGTGCTTTCAGCTTGAACTACTTGCACAGTTTTATTATCTGACAACATGAGTTCCTTGCAGGTTTTGTTTACAGTCCTTATCCAATGACTTGGATTTCTTTCCGGATTTACTTGCTTACGTCACCTCGCACTTTTGCTTAAACGCATAGCATACACATCATAACATCATGCCTTAACATTTCCTTAACCATTTCAAGGATCTCAAGGGTTTGTGATGCAGGTTATGGTAAATCAAACGTCTAGCAAGGGGCAAAGGGGATTTATTTTCCTCTAGCCAATGCCGTCTAGAGATCAAAACACGATAACTTGAGTCAGTGACTATGACCCACTCGATATGGTGAGCTTGACTCTTGAAGAAGGACTCTTAACGACACGAAGTTTCTTCAATCAAGCTGTAATCAAATTCTAACAGTTTCTTGTTTACCCCGCGAGATCCTTGAAAACATTGCATACATATATCATACATATCATTGCATAACAGGTCTTCCAGTACAGGTCTCTCATGTTCTAGCTGTTTACTTCAGCAATGGCTCTCAAACAAGACAACATAGATCTTCAAACTCAAGAAGTTCAGTTCAGGGACATATTCCAAAACCTATCCAAGGGGTAGGAAGAGTTGAAAACACTCCTCGTTGGGAATTTGGTCAAGAAAAGTCCTGAAGACAATAAGGACGAACGGCTGGAACAACTGCAAGCCGAGGTAGATACAATAAGAACCCAGATGCTGGGGCAGATGGCTCTTATCCAAGACCTAGCCGGGGGACAAGAAGAGCTGAGAACCATCATCAACCAACTTCATCAAGACGAATACAACAGTATGAAGCAAACAGTCGAGGCCGGGGACCAAGTCATTGATCAACCTCCAAGAAGACAAAAGGTTGGTTTGGTGAAGAGTAGACCTTTCCAAATTGCTACTACATCACGGGTCCAACAACAACCTCGCCAAAAACAACGGGTTGATCAGAGTAAGCCGGATATGTCCAAAAGGCAATTTACCAAAATTAACATGTCATTGACTCAAGCATTGCAACGCCTGTTGAAGGCCAAGTTGGTTATATTAAGGGACTCTCCTCAGGATCCCAACATAGCCTCCCATAGGTACAATCCTGATGCAAGGTGTGCATACCATTCCAACAGCCCTGGACATGACACCAACATCTGTTGGGCGTTGAGAAATAAAATTCAAGACCTGATTGATGAAGGAGCGCTAGAATTCACATAAGACGGTTAGGCTGAGTTCTTCTGCCATCCCTCCAAAGCATAACATTTGAAGTGACAAGTTCTAACAAGAGGGCTTTTCGTTCATTAGAATTTTTAATTTTTAATTTTCTTTTGATTGTTGGAACATTTATTCATATCAAACCTCGTTATTTCATCAATGCATTGCACATGTTTGTCTTGAATCAATTCATTCGTATTCACTATTTCAAAAATGTGTTCTTATTTCCTTTTGTGATATTCAACTATCGATTAAAAACTCTAAGCCTTAGAGGGAGGATGACGAAAATGATACCACAATCTCTGCAGTATGCTTTTGAACAGACCCTGCTGACGATGTATAGGCGTTGTTTCAAATCCTAAACAGTGGAGTTATAAGGAAGATAATCCCTAGTCAACCCCTTCGAGCTAAAGAAGTAGGAGTTTTCTTTTCACACAAATTAAAACCCTTAATCATAACCTGGGGCAGGGTAGTTTCTCAGTTAATTCAGATGCGCGTTCCTTCGCAATATTCTACTTCATACATAATGAATGGCATCAAGGACATCCTTCCGAAACAAAAGACGATGATGGTTCCCTATAATCATCAAGGCAGGCGGTCATTATCTCTCGAAATAAAAGCCCATTAAGTCAAAACCTATGAAGGAGACTTAAGAAAAAATGGGGGCATCGCGCTGACTGTAATCACAAAAAGAAACAATTCAGGAAAAAGACAAGGATAATAAAACAAAAAAAAAGAGGTTACTACAAATCCTCGGCAAAAAAAAAGATTACAAAATGACTACCTTTTTCAAGTAAACTTTCAGTATCCGAACCATCACCGGAACATCAATGGCAATATTCCAAGACTCAAACGGGATCTAAATGCACAATTAACTGAGTATAGGATCGAAGAACATCACGAAGAACGGGTGGGTACAAATAAATTTTGAGCCTTTATCCTTTGTTTCTTGAACCGTGAACCAGGCCCTGTTATAACCCTTAAAAGTCCTAGCTGAAGCATGGGTTAGTTCGAAAGCATATTGTTACAAAAGGTATCCTGACTCCTATAAGGTTTGCTATAAATCCTGAGTTGAAATCACACTTTTACAAAAAAAAATTGTTTTACTAAAAAATGAATTTTCAAACATCAAGACAGACATAAGCTTTGCATTCTTAAAATAACATAGTTTGCATATGACTATTTGTTCAACAGCAGAGAAATTCGCATGACGAATATCTAGTGAACAAAAACCTTATCAATTAAAAGGATCACCTCAAGTGGAAAAAACACTTCCAACCAAGGGGCACGGCATGATCATTGTCCATCATTTGGGGAAGTCAATTCAAGATTCAAGGAATCTCTCAAAGATGCCAAATAGCCAGGGGCAGATCTCCATCTGAATCACTTGGGGCATTGGACATGAATTCCAGCAACGAATCTTGTATGATCAAACAAACATCTTCTGGTAGTGTGGCAACATAACACTACCGACAGTGACAACTCCTTACACCTTGAGAACGTGGATATAGTCAGAAAATACTACGCATGAACAAAGACCCGCTAGGTTGACTGGCCTAGGAAAAAATAAGGGCATCCCGACGAACCAAAAGGGTTCGGGCAAAAATTAGGGATAAAAACAAAAAATATATGTACACCCGTCAAGCCGAAAACCTGAAAAGGAAGCTTGGGCAAAAAAGCATATCCCAGTGGACTGAAAATCTGAAAAGACAGTCTAGGAAAAAGTTAGGGATTAAAGCGTACGACTATGTACCATCTCCTGTCTATCAGTGGAAGACTTATACCTTGATCAGCATTCAGCAAGAGCACCAGAATCGATACAGTTCAGATACGCTCTAAATACGGATGCCATTCTGATACTCATTCAGATTCAACTTTCAGATACAGTCCAGATACGCTCCAGATACAGATGCCATTCTGATACTCATTCAGATTCACCTTTCAGATACAGTTCAGATACGCTCCAGATACGGATGCCATTCTGATACTCATTCATATTTAGCTTTCAGATACAGTTCAGATACGCTCCAGATACGGATGCCATTCTGATACTCATTCAGATTTAGCTTTCAGATATAGTTCAAATACTCTCCAGATACGGATGCCATTCTGATACTCATTCAGATTCAACTTTCAGATACAGTCCAGATATGCTCCAGATATGGATGCCATTTTGATACTCATTCAGATTCAGCTTTCCGATACAGTTCAGATACGATCCAGAGACGGATGCCATTCTGAAACTCATTCAACACATATTTCAAGTACAGTTCAGATACGATCCAGAGACGGATGTCATCCTGACAATCATTAAATACATGTTCAAGTACAATCACGACATAGATCCATCCACAAAATCTCTGCATGTACTTTTTCCAGCATGGTACAAGGGGAAGAGACAGTTGGAAGCATAATCACTATCACATACAAGCCAGTGAAACCCATACTCCCTACAGAGCCGAGACAACCAAGATCCGACCTCCGTATCTCCAAGCAGGAATTCCTATCCCAGCAGGTTCCTTCAGAAAGCTGATATTTGCATTCCCCAGCCAAGTTTTTTAACCACGAGCAGTTTAACAATCCATCTCTTGAGCAGAGTTTATTTCTCTGACAGTGGAAGCTCAATCTCCAACAGAGCTCTTCTCTCCAGCAATGAAAGTTCATCCCCACCCAAGTTTATTTCTCCAAATCAGCAGATCTTCCAACAGAGTATCCCTCTTCCCCATAAAGTCAGTCTCCCATAAGGTTATTCTCAAACAGAGTCTCTCCCGAAGGATTGTTCTCAAGCAGAACGGACACAAGTCTCCAGCTAATCATCTTCGGTCATTATCCCCAACAAGAACGAAGAACTCAACTCTTTGTACTCTCCAACAGAAGTCCAGGATTTATTCTCCCCAGCTAGAGAATATCACAATAGTGTTGCATATCCATACATCATGGCATGTGCATACATATTATACAGCACAATCTCATTTATTTTGAGAACATCATTACTCAATACATGTCATACATCATGACATTACATACGACTAACTCTTTACCTTTCAGGGAAAGATACAAGTATTCTCTGGTTCAGTCAAATCAATGTTAAGATTTCTATTCCAGTTCAAGTTATGAATCCCAGAAAACGACCGGATAATATTTTGATTTCTCCAAAACACTGCGAAGCCTAGAAGCGACCAGATAGTGGTATATCTTAAATTCAAGCTATGAAGCCCGGATTCAACTGGATAATATCTTTATTTCTCCATCATATTGTGAAGCCCGGAGAACGACCGGATAATAGTGCCAAAATACCAAGAAGCCCGGAATCAACCAGATAGTGGTATCTCTTAAATTCAAGCTATGAAGCCCGAAAATCGACCGAAAAATAGTTGAATCCCCAGCAAGTAACTGTGAAGCCTAGAAATCGACCAGATAACAGTACAAGACACCATGAAGCCTAGAATCGACCAGATAGTGGTATATCATAAACACAAGTTGTGAAGCCTAGAAATCGACCGGAAAATAGCTTAACAAGGTATTGTGAAGCCTGGAAATCGACCAGATAGAAGTACAAGACACCATGAAGCCTGGACTCGACCAAATAATGATATAAGACACCGTGAAGCCTAGATTACGACCAGATAGAGGCAAAGGATACGGAATCCTGGGACACGACCAGATAATAGTGTAAGGTACTGCGAAGCTTGGAATTCGACCAAATAGAGGTTTACCCAGCCAACTACTAAGAAGCCCAGAATCGATCGGATATTAGTATGCCTTAAATTCAAGTTGAAGCCCGGATGCGACCGGATAACAACCTGATTTCTTCTGAAGCCTGGAGCACGACCAGATAAGAAGTGAGAAATTGTGAAGCCTGGAGAACGACCAGATAGCAAGTTTAAAACTCATCCCCCAATAAGTCACTGTGAAGCCTGGAGCACGACCAGATAGCAGTCGATCTTATTTTCATCAGAAAATCATTGTGAAGCCAGGAACACGACCAGATAGCAGTTCATTTTCACCTCTTCGACTAAGAGATGATTCCCCAGTAGAATAACAGACGACTGAAGCTCCTAAAATTCTACTTTTACCAAGACAGAGACCAGCATTACCCAGCGAAGTCCTCCTCAACAACAGGTATATCGGCTCTCGCAAAGGAATCTCTTATGCGATCGAAACTCCTTCGGATGGCATTTTTAATCCCATCTCTCGTCATTGACTTCAAAATGACATCTATAAGCCCATTCCTGATATCGCAAGATAAATACCACTTTATGCGAGTGCAATTTTCTGGGCACTCTAGTGTTCAATCATCTTCAACCCTCACATCACGAAAGGTAGACAAGCCAATCTACATCCTCAGGTTTAAGAAGATTGAACAGGGGCAGTTGTTGTACTCCAAAATTTTCCCTCCCATATTTCTCAATACATTTCAAGTGAGGTCCTCAAATTGCATAAGGAAGTCCAAGGGTTGACCAGACAAACTCTCTCCTAAGGCAGTCTACTTCAAATTAGGGTTTCAGTTTGCATCAAGATGTTTGGATCCAAAGGGTCCCAAATTCTCACCATTGTCCTAATATGTTCTCAAGGTCATCCATGTCAAGTTTCAAGCCTTGTAGAGGAAGTTTGCTCAGTCAATTGCTTAAAGGCCTGAAAATCGACTATGCTAGGGCAAAAGTCAACTGTGGCCCACATACAGTCAAACTTCAAGATTTTTGGTCAACATCCTCATTTTGAAGTATTATTCATCATTTGATCAAAGGTTGATCATGATTCCTCAAGGATTGCTCACAATTAATCAAAACCCAAAAGTTGCTAAAATAGGGTTTTGTAGGAAAAGTCAACTCAACTTTGACCAAGCATAACTTTCTCATAATTTATCAGAAATGACCGATCCAAACTCATTTTGAAGAGGATGTAATTCCCTACAATTCATCTTCAGCTCCCAAGTTCAAAATATGCACTCACAAGAAGATATAAATTTGGACATTATAGGTCATTTTGAAAAGTCAACAAAAACACATTTTGGGTCAAAGCTTCTTAAATTAACATGGAAGATCCAATTGATATGAAACCAAAGAGGTTGCTTAGGGGACATACTAAGCTTTCTAAGAAGTCCAAGAACACCCTCATAAGGTTAAAATAAAGAGATATGCATTGTCAAAGTTGGACAATCTTTGAAAAAATGCATGAAGCAAATATTGACCAAACTTGGATTTTTTCCAAATGGGCCTATCTTTTCAAGTTTGAAACTCATTCCTAACATGGTCCACGACCTCTAAGCCCACCCATACATTTTTCTACTATTTATGCTATTTATTTTGATATTTTATTCATTAAAATTCAGAATTAAATAAATAAATAATAGAAATAATGTAAATTTTGATGTGAATCCATTTTGGGCAAGTTTTATGCTGGTTTATGTCAATTGATTTCATGCAATAACCCTTCAAATATGTCCAGGTTCATCCACATGTGAAAATGGCATAAAATCATCAAATATGGAATTTTTTTCAAATTTTGATCATGGTCTTAAAACACAACATTATGAGGGAGATTCTTTCCATGATTTCTTGTCTCCTCATTCTCCTCTATAAATATAGAGCAATACAA
Organism: Vicia faba; assembly: GCA_948472305.1. Classification (NCBI taxonomy): domain Eukaryota; kingdom Viridiplantae; phylum Streptophyta; class Magnoliopsida; order Fabales; family Fabaceae; genus Vicia; species Vicia faba. The sequence continues at coordinate 59,720 of CATIWC010000649.1, read as the reverse complement.
GCTTAAGAGACACGAAATTCCTCTCTAAAAAGCTCTCAAAAAGATCTTCAAAAAGCTCTCTAAAAGCTCTTCAAAAAGCTCTCCAGAAATCAAAGAATTGGTGCAAGTCAGATCTCGAGGTTCCGGTCTCTCTCAATTGACATCAAGCCTCAAACCATCCTCTTGAAGTCCTCGGGAGTCTTACAAGACCCAAGAGCAATCCATCACACGCCTAGCACGCCCCCATTTGACAACACCGGTTTGGTAAAATTTTAAACTTCGAATCTCTAATTTTAATCACATTTTATGGTATGCTAACGTTTGTTTGAGTTTATATAGAACAATTATGGATGGTTGAATCATAGGTTCCACGCAAGAATAAAAAAACACCATAGTTAGAGCATGAAGCTTTCGAAGATTCAGGCCTAGGGATTTCTGATGATTGCACCCCCTGTTTACTTTTGCTACTAGGCCCATCTTTATTTTCTTGTTTTATTCATTTCATTTATTTCTTTTAATCCTTTTTTTTATCAATAAACAAATATAAAAATCACATAAAAATAGATTTAGGATTTTTTCTTAATTAAATTTTAATTTTGGTAAATTAATTAACTAAACACTTTAACTTTTTTTTTAAATTAAAATTAATAGAACTTAGGTTTAATTTCATTTTAATTCATTTTCCTTTTCGTAACAAAAATACCAAAAAAACATAGAATTAATTACTTTTATTTAAATTTCATGCTTCTTTAATAATTATATTTTTTTTTAAATATAGATCTAGATCAATTATTTTTTAACTTAAACCATTTTTATAAAGTAAAACAAAAAACAACAAAAAGATTTTTTTATATCTTAGGATTTTTAGAAGTCTTTTCAAATTTGCGCGTTATTATTCTTTTGCACTTCATTTTATTATTGTAACTGTATATTGGGATTTAATAGATGATTATTAGGACCTTTACCGCTTTTATTTATTTTTTCCCCAATTTTAGATATGTACATAAGCCCCCTCCCCGAAGTCTTGTAATATCTAGGTTTTATATTTCTGCACTTTTAAATTACTGCAATTATTAACTGCTAGATGTATGACTAATAGGATTGTATGGCAAGAATAATCAAACATTAGCAAACTTAACACAAGACTAAAATAACTGAACATAACACACCTTGCACATATGCACCCTTAAGGTATACCTCACTTGGTTGCCTCGGAAAATAATGGTCATGTCCCTAGAACGTAGGGATACCCTTAGCAAAGACCCTCGGTTAAAGTCATCATAAAGATCATGGTCCCTCGATGTCCCTCGAAGTTTCCTACGGTATATGATCTTGTCCCTCGATGTTTCCTACGAATATATGATGACAGTCCCTTTGAAATGCTAAGGTATCCTTACATGTTGCCTTCAATGACCATTACGTCCCTTTTGAAAGTCCCTCAAACTCCAATGACGGTGCTCCCTATTTCTCAATAGTAGGGTAGCGTTGTCTAAAGGAAACAATAATAGAAACGATCTTTTTTCGAGTAGGTAGATGCTAGTAGGTACTTGCTCAAATCAAAACTTTTCACACTTACACTTTCAAACAAACTTTTCAAACTAAGTTTTCAAAACACTTCGTAACACTCTTGAGGACAGAAACAAGGGTTAAAACAAAGTAAAACAAAACTTTTCAAAACAAGCACACACAAGCAATTTAAAAGATGAGCAAGTACCTAAGATCCCATGGAAAACCATGGATGGAAAGGGTGATAACACCTTCTCTTTCTATAATCTACCCCCCGTACTCAGAAACATCTCGAAAAAGGATTTTTTATGTACTTTTTTCCTTTCCGGTTGGATAAAATAAAAGTCGGTGGCGACTCTTGCTTACCGCGACATTTTGCAAATAAAAAACGCAAAACGCAAACCAGTATTAAATAGTCGGTTCTTCCACCGTATCACAGGTTGCCTTCGGAAAACGGTCACTATTCTCGAAACGTGAGAATTTTTAGTAGTTGTCCTCTAATTCAGAGATTGCAAGTCCCTTTCAAAAGTTGCCTCGGTAAAACCAAATGCGGTCTTAGAACTTTAGGACAGTTACTAAGAGATCTTGCCATGTTACCTTAAGTGACCGTAATCGTCCCTTTTGATTGTCCCTCAAACTCCAACGATAGAGCTACCTACTCCTTAATAGTAGGATAGCACTATCTAAAGGAAATAAGAAAACGAACAGTCTTTTTCGAGTAGGTAGAAACTCTTACGTACTTGCTCAAAACAATTAGTTTTTTTTCACACTTACACTTTTCAAACAAAGTTTTCAAAAACGCTTTATCACACTCTTGAGGACTGATACAAGGGTTACCATAAAGTAAAACGCCGCACTAAGGCATTTTCAAAGCTTTTCAAAATACACACAAAAGCAATTTAAAAATGAGCAAGTACCTAAGAGCCCGTGGTAAACCACAGATAGAAAGGATGCTAACACCTTCCCTTTCTATAATCTACCCCCGTACTCAGAAACATCTCGAAAAAGGTTTTTTATGTTCTTTTTCCCCTTTCCTTTGTTGGATAAAATAAAAGACGGTGGCGAATCTTGCTTACCTTACATTTGCGAACAAAAAACGCAAAACCAGTAGTAACTAAAAACAATCAGTTCTGCCACCGTATCACAAACCCTAATAAGTGCACATTCGGAGTAAGGTCTGGAAAGCTTCTAGGTTTTGTCATCAATAGTAAAAGCATCAAAGTTGATCCGGAAAAGGTAAAATCCATTCAAGAAATGCCAGTCCCCTGTTCTGAAAAGGAGGTCATAGGATTCTTGGGTCGTCTTAGTTACATTGCTCGCTTCATCTCTCACTTAACTGCTACTTTTGAGCAAATCTTCAAACTCTTGAAGAAAGATCAAGTAGTCAAATGGAACGACGAATGTCAAGCTGCCTTCGACAAAATCAAGGAATATTTGTAAGAGCCTCCTATCCTCATGCCTCCAGTTGAAGGAAGGCCTTTGATTATGTACTTGATTGTGCTATAGAATTCTATGGGGGTATGTGTTGGGCCAACATGACGAGTCTGGTCGAAAAGAGTATGCAATATACTACATGAGCAAAAAGTTTACCGACTGTAAAACCAGATATTCACTGCTCGAGAAAACTTGATGTGCTCTGGCATGGGCTGCTCACCGGCTAAGACAATATATGTTGACTCACACGACTCTATTGATTTCTAAGATGGACCCTATCAAGTACATCTTCGAGAAGCCCGTTCTCTCCGGACAGATAGCTAGATGGAAAATGATTCTGACTGAATACGATATTTAATATACAACACAAAAAGTCATCAAAGGAAGTATATTAGCAGATCATTTGACTCATCAAGCTGTTGATGACTATCAATCTATGAACTTTGACTTCCCGGATGAGAATATCATGCTAGTGACCAACATTGCAAAACCTGGACCATTTGACAGACCTAAATAAGGATCCCGATAGAGTATGGTTTTTAACAAAGCTTCCAATGCTTTAGGAAATGGAATTGGTGTTATGATTATTTCTCCTGAAGGCTACCACACTCCTTTCATTGCTAGATTATGCTTCGATTGTACGAACAACATGGTTGAATATGAAGCATGCATCTTAGGTATGAAGGCTTCCATTGACTTGAGGATTAAACATTTGGATGTATTTGGAGACTCCGCTCTAGTGATTAGCCAAGTGAAGGGTGAATGGGACACTAAGCATCCTAACCTAATTCCATACAAGGAGCTTGTGTTAACTCTGATTCCATGCTTCGAGAAGATCACCTTTGAGCATTTCCCTAAGGAGGAAAATTAATTAGCCGACGCTTTGGCCACAATGTCTTCCATGTTCAAAGTCAAATAGGACAACGAAGCTCCTATGATTACAATTGAGAGATTCGACGAACCTGCACACTACTACGATCTTGACACTGACAAAGAGAAACCATGGTACCATGAGGTGAGGAGATATCTTGAAGCACAAGAATATCCTGAAGGGGCTTCCGTCAATGATAAGAAATTCTTGCGAAGATTTTCAGCCAAATTCTTTCTAAGCAACAGAATCCTATACAAGCGTAACCATGATTCTAATCTACTCCAATGTGTGGACAAGGAGGTAGAAAATTTATGGAAGATATGCATGATGGCCTCTTTGGGACCCACACCAGTGGACACACTATGGCCAAGAAAATACTGAGGACTGGTTATTATTGGTCCACGATGGAACTGATTGTCATTATCACTTAAGGACTTGCCATAAGTGTCAAATCTATGCTGACAAGGTCCATGTACCTCCTTTTCCTATAAATGTCATGACTACTCTGTGGCCGTTTGCAATGTGGGGCATTGACATGATTGGAGAGATCAAACCTACTGCTTCAAATGGACACCATTTCATCCTTGTTTCCATTGATTACTTTACCAAGTAGGTCGAAGCTGCTTCATATGCCTCAGTTACCAAGAACGTTGTAGCCAAATTCATCAAGCATAATCTCATTTGTCGTTATGGTATCCCCGAAAGAATTATCATCGACAATGGAACTAACCACAACAATGCTATGATTACAGAACTCTTCACTCAGTTTAGAATCAAGCATCACAATTCTTCTCCGTACAGACCCAAGATGAATGGCGCAGTAGAAGCTTCCAATAAAAATATCAAGAATATTGTGCAAAAGATGGTGGTAACCTACAAAGACTAGCATGAGATGCTACCATTTTCTCTCCATGGCTATCGTACTTTGACTCGTACATCAACTAGGCCAACTCCTTTCTCCTTGGTCTATGGTATGGAAGTCGTCTTGCCTGTAGAAGTTCAAATTCCCGCTTTAAGGATAATGAAAGAAGCAGGTCTAGGCGAAGATGAATGGATTTAGACTAGGTTGGATCAGTTGAACTTGATTGACGAGAAGAGAATGGCTGCTGTTTGCCATGGTCAGATGTATCAAAAGTGTATGATCAAGGTGTTCAACAAAAAGATCAAGCCTCAAGTGTATCAAGCTGGAGACTTGGTAATAAAACGTATCATTCTTCCACAAGGCGACCCCATGGGAAAATGGACTCCCACGAAGGACCATTTGTTGTAAAGAAAGTTTTCTCTGGTGGTGCCATGATACTGACTACTATGGATGGCGAAGACTTCCCACATCCCGTAAACGCAGACATAGTTAAAAAATACTACGCATAAAATGACCCGTTATGTTGACACACCTAGGAAAAAATACGGGCATCCCGGTGAACCAAAGAGGTTCGGGAAAAAGTTAGGGATATATGCAAAAGATTGTACACTTGGAAAGTCGAAAACCTGAAAGGGCGACTTGGGCAAAAATGGGTATCCTGGTGGGCTGAAAACCCGAAAGAGCGGTCCAAGCAAAAGTTAAGGATTAAAGCGTATGACTATATCCCGTGGAATCTTTACAGCCAACTTTATTACCAAAACCCAAAGTTCAAATGGTCCAAAATAAATTCAATCAATTTCGTTCAACGACAAGGGTTTGCTCTAAAACATATAGGCAATAGCAGAGTTGGGACAATGAGATCACTTCCACATGGCTATTATTTTTGTTTTCACTCTATACACTTTTCATTTCTTTTGACGATTTCCTCCTATTAGGATCTCTGTCTCTTTGTACAAAAACGCATATTCATGGGAAAAACATGAATACAAATATACTTTGAAGTACAAACTTTTTGTTTTTCTATTTTGAGTGCAAAGGTGTCCAATGACTAAAATTCAATGAACATATGCCTATGAACATGATTAAACTCTTAGCAAATGTATGCTTAAAAACAATGACAAGCATCTCCCTAAATGTATTTGAGATATCCCCAGAGTTATTTCAATGATGTTATCTCCACAGATTGGGATTCATAAACTCCCCAGGCAAAGTTTCAATCTCCGGAAGGTCCTCTCCCCAGCTAAGTTAGTCTTAAAAGGGAGCCTTGTGGAATTCTTCTTTAAAAAAATCCTCCCCGGCAGTTCATCCAATATTCTTTTCAATAGGGTTTATTTCCCCAACCAACGGAAAAAATACCCAACTAGAGTTTGCCTCTCCGACTACTACAAATCAAGGGACCAAGACCCCTAATCTCTAGTAAAGTCATCAACAAAGTCATTGTTATCTCCTAAAGTTACTTTAAAATCCTGGAACTCGACCAGATAACATTTAACTTCGTCCTTTCAAGCAAACTACTATGAAGCCTAGATCCGACCAGATACTAGTTCAAATTCATCCTACTCTTAACTTATTGTGAAAACTGGATCCGACCAGATAATAGTAAATCTAATTTTCAGCTGCTAAAGCCTGGACCCGACCAAATATTAGTTTAACTTCTCAAATTACTTAAGCCTGGATCAGACCAGTCAACAGTTCAAGTTACTGAAACCTGGACCCAACCAGATACTGGTTAAACATTTTGAAACCTGGACCCGACCAGATAACAGTTGCTAAAACCTAGACCCGACCAGATAACAACTCTAATTTCTGAAACTTGGACCCGACCAAATAACAGCTTCAATTTCTGAAACCTGGACCCGACCAAATAATAGCTCCAATTTTTGAAACTTGTACCCGACCAAATAACAACTCCAATTTCTGAAAACTGGACCTAACCGAATAACAGTAAAACTCAATTTCAAGTGGCTAAAGCCTGTACCCGACCAATTAATAGTTCGAGTTGCTGAAACCTGAACCCGACCAGATAACAGTTTAATTCCTACAAAATCACTAGTAAAAACTCCTTTTCCCTAGTATAATTTTCTACAATCCCTAGTAATTTATTGTAAAGCTTGGAACCCGACCAGATAATAGCTAACTTAATTAGCCTCAACAAGTTGGCGCGAAACCTGGAATCTGACCAGATAACAGCTAACCTTCAAGAGATAACTCGCCAGTAGAGCAACAGACAACTAAAACTCTTGAACTCTTTTCACAAGAAGGAATCAACACTCTCCACAGAGTTTCCCTCAAGCAAAATCAACGTCCCCCATCGGATTTCTCCTCAAACATCAGAATAGGAAATCCCAGCGGAAACATCCTAAAACAAGGTCTGAAGAGGAGCATATTCTTCATCTCCAGCTGAAGTCCGGGATTCAGTTTCCCAAAACTCCCCAGCATTTGTCAAGGATTTATTTTCCAAGACAAAGATACACTTCAATAACATTTCACATTCATACATCATATAACATACGTATACAACATAATCTCATTTATTTTGAGAATATCATCATGCTACGCATACTTCTGCATGCAACTAACCCTCTTCCTTACAAGAAAAGACATACGAAACAAAGACCTTTTCTTTCACCATGGATGGAATCTATAAGCCCATTCTCAATTCAACACATCATCTGTGCAAATTTCTAGGAACTTTAGTGTTCAATCATCTTTCACCTTCACGTCACGAAAGGCAGATTTTCCAATCTCACTCTTCAGGTTCAAGAAGATTGAACAGGGGAAACTGTTGTACCCCAAAATTTGCCCTCTCATTTCTCAAGTTTGTTTCTCACAATATTTCTATTGGGTCAAGACTGCACAAGGTTTGATCAGCTCAAGATACTTCCTCAACATTGATGACTCAAAACTAGAGTTTTAATTTGCACAAGTACAATTGGACTTTTAGTGCCCCCTGTAGTTTCCATGGATCATTTTTGGCTCTCAAGCATCAAATAAAAGAAGATCAAGTTTACTTTGATTCAAAAGCTTCGATTGGGAATCTGGCTTCTTTTGATGCAAGCTTGGTATACATCCTTCGATTGGGCATTTGTCCTCCTTCGATGCAAGCTTGGTTTACATCCTTCGATTGGGCATTTGGCCTCCTTCGATGTAAGCTTGGTTTACATCCTTCGATTGGGAATTTGGTCTCCTTCGATGCAAGTTTGGCTTACATCCTTCGATTGGGCATTTGGCCTCCTTCAATGCAAGTTTGGTTTACATCCTTTGTTTGGGCATGTGGCCTCCTTCGATTCAAGTTTAATCCATAAGCTTCGATTGGCCATTTTGCTCCCTTTGAAGCAACCTGCTTTGATCCATTTGTAAAACCCTTTGACACACAAGTTGAAGACAGAATTTTGAAAGAACACTGATCAAATTCATAGGCCATGCTACATGATCTTACTTTGCAGGCCTTAATGCTTGTGTTTCACTCCATAATTAATTGTTTACACCATGAATTAAGATATTATCTAGGTAATTAAGCCTTTGCCCAAAAGATTTTATCCATGAAGTAAACTTGCTAGTACAAATTTGTCTTAAGCTAATACCTTGCTTATTTCTGATTTTACTCCACCCATAAATCATGGAAATCAGCCCCTTTAAACCAACAACTTTGTTACTTCATCTTGGGATCATGGAAAATCTAACATAACTTAATATTCACGCTTGAACCAAACCATATTTTGTTCAAATTCCCAAACCTTTTGTCTATAAATAGAGAAACCATTAACAAATAAAGGGTCCAGATTTTGGTTGTGTAGAAAAATCCTCAAACACTCTCAAGCTCTCAAACTCTCAAACTCTCAAACTCCCAAACTCTAAAAAAATCTCAAACCCCTTTATGCATTAGTGAGTCTTTTGATTCACCCTCACAACTTTCATATACCAGCCTTGGAACACTTCCAAAGCCCTCAAAAAACCCACTGAAGGAAGTTATTCAGCCCTTCAATTCACTCTTAACCAACCTTCGATCCACTCCTAATCAACCTTCGATTCAGAGACAAAGCAGCAACTGAAATAGCTCCGGGGAGGTCCCTGCAGGCTTAATCCATCATCAAAATTGTTCCTGGAGTTTTTGTCGAAGTGCCTCAAGCCTCACTCCAAGAGGTAAGTTTTCTTAAACTTTGAACTTTCATTTTAAACATCATTTGTACATACAAATAATTTGAAAAAATGTAGATATCATGCTGACCATAATTTAGATTGTCATGGATAGCATATTTAGGTTTTAGTTTTGATATTGAACAAATTCATGCTAGCCTTCGACCTATGGCTTTTTGAAATTTGTGTATTTCGATTCATATTCAAGTTTTAGTTCGATTTGATTGTTTCCATTTTGTTTGTTTCGATTGAGAAATGGAGCCTTTAGAAGTCTGTCAATCGAATCATCATGGCATGTAGAAGCTGGGCATTCCAAACATTCAGAAACAAGTTCATCGTGTACCTAGTCGAAGTCATCTTATGAACGGATGAAACAGACCACCCCAGTGGTACAAACAGCGCGCGCGAAAGACATTTATATATCAGGTCCTAGGTTCAAACCTTGGTAGGACCAGAACATTTTTTATCATTTGTTTGTTTCCTTTTCTTTTTTAACAAACTTCAAATATTTTCCCAACCTATCAAAACAACTCCTTTTGAGTTTATTTTTTGCACACTATTTATTTACAAGTTTTATTTTTATGAATATATAAAAATATCACAAAAAATATTTATTTTCATAATTATTTTAATTAATCAATACCTTTCTTTAACAAAATCAAAACAAATTCATTTTCTTATTCATTCATGCCTTGCATATTATTTTCCTTTTAATTCTTGTACAAATTCAATATGGTTGTAATAGATAATTATTGTTTAATTTCTTGCAAATCCCCATTTTGTAAATTTGTACACCCCATCCCCAAAATATGTAATAGTGTAGGACATTTATTTTTCCGCAATTTACCGCTTTTATATAAAATACTAGTAATTAGTTTGTGTATGGCAACATAAAACCAATAAGTAGAGAACCATAAATTCAAGACAAAAATGCATGCAATCAAATACACTATTCAAACACATGCACCTCTAGGGTAATTTCACTTGTTGCCTCGGAAAATAGTCATGTCCCTCAAATATGGGCGTTTTAGCAAGGACCCTCGATAAAAAGATTGTAGTCCCTCGATGTCCGTCGATGTTGCCTTTGGTAAACGATCTAGTCCCTAACGAAATTTCTAAAACGTCTCATAGGTTTCCTTCTATGACTATACGATCGACCCACGCCCGTCCCTTCACATCCAACGATGGGGCTTCTTATCAATCAATGGTAAGATAGAAACGTATAAAGGAGGAGGAAAAGAACATAGACCTTTTGAGTAGGTAGGACGCTCGTAGTTACTTGCTCTTGAACTAAACTATTTTTCACACCTACACTTTCCAAACAACTTCAAAAAAACAAACATCTCTTTGAACTATTTTCAAAACCAACACTTTGTATGAATTCTTATAGAGACGAGAATCATTACAAAGTTTGCCGCAACAAAGGCATTTTGCAAAATACTTTCAAAACTCACCACAAAGCACATTTTCAAACAAAGAATTTTCAAGTGATCTTGCAAGCAACTAAGAGGCCGTAGATAACTACGTATGAAAAGGGTGCTAATATCTTCCCTTTTCATAACCTACCCCCTGAACTCACGAAAACATCTCTAAAGGTCTTTCTTGTTATTTTCACCCTTTCCTTTGTTAGATAAAAGAAAATTCGGTGGCGACTCTTGCTATCTGCAACAATTGCAATCAATCGCAAAACAACCAAGTATGTTATCCTACCGTTTGATGGGTCCCATAGATCTGTATTTGGACAAGTGGACCTACCTATCATAATGGACACACATCCGGCCTACTATTGCTTGCTAGGGCATCCATGGATCCAGAGCTGAGGAAGTTACCTCCACCCTCATTAAAAAGCTTAAGTATCGCGTCGATGGTAAAATTAGAGGCAAAGAGCAATACATTGTGAGTCATATGACTTCCTTTCGGTATGTAGATATTGAGGGAGAGGTACATCAAACTCCCTTCCATGCATTTGAAACGGTGTAGATGGTCAATATTTTGATATCAGTTCAAAGAAGAAACCCGGAGCTTCCATATCCTACCTCAAAGATGCAAAAGCAGTGAGAGAAGCTGGTCGGCCCAAAGGTTAGGGTCAGGTTGTGGATGTGAATCCAAAGTTTAACAAATTTGGTTTAGGTTTCAACCCCGATAAACAGAGTGCGACTCCTCGAGTTCCAAGCTTATCAACTCCTGTAAAGTTCTCCCATGCTGATACGACCCAAGAGGGACACACCAACGATGTTGGTGATGATGGCGCTGTTTATAATATTGATGATTGAATACAACCAAGTGTTATAGGCCAAGAGCTCAACACTAGATCTTTGTGGATGTTATTCAAGTTACAAGCGCTCAGGAGTAATTTCTCATTTTCTTTCTTATCATGTCATAATTCATATGCTCTGCCTAAGGCGTAGTGGATCATGGTGTAAGGCCTCCATGTTTACATTTTCAAAAGTTTATCATGAATAAAAGACATTTTTGCATACAAATATTATGTTCCTTTTCTCTCTATTTTTATTTTCTTTAAACAAATTTTTTTTCCACATTCTCCCTAAAATATAAAAAAAAAACGTGCAGATATAACTCCACCACGGATTCCATCAATAATGATTCTGATATCGCTCACTATGACTTCGATAATCCGATCTACTAAGTCGAAGAGAAATGGTATGAGGATTGTGGACTCCTAAAAGAGTTAACAAGATTGTTGAAGTAAGAAGATAATGTTATCCAGCCGCATCAAGAGTCGATAGAGGTTGTGAATCTCAGAACTGAGGAAAAATCAAGAGATGTCAAAATAGGGGCTGATCTAGAAGAAAGTGTAAAGGCCAGACTGATAGAACTGGTTCGATAGTATTCTAATATTTTTTCTTGGTCTTACGAAGACATTCCAGGACTGGATACAAATATTGTGGTGCACCGTATGCCTCTCAAAGAAGAATGTCCTCCTGTCAAGCAAAAGCTTCGAAGAACTCGGCCTGATATGTCCAAGAAAATCAAAGAGGAGGTCCAGAAACAGTTGGATACAAATTTGTAGAAAGTTGTCAACTACCCTCTGTGGATTGCTAATATCGTGTCTGTGCCTAAGAAGGATGGCAAGGTCAGGATATGTGTTGACTATAGGGAATTTAATAGAGCAAGCCATAAGGATAATTTCCCTCTTCCCCACATTGATGTACTGGTTGATAATACTGCATAATTCAAAGTGCTCTCTTTCATGGACGGTTTTTCTGGCTACAATCAGATAAAGATGGCGCCAGAAGACATGGAGAAAACAACATTTATCACGCCACGGGGAACCTTCTTCTACAAAGTGATGCCATTTGGGTTGAAAAATGTTGGGGCAACGTATTCGTGTGTCATGGTAACTCTTTTCATGATATTATTCACAAAGATTTCGGAGTCTATGTGGATGACATGATTCCAAAGTTGCATGATGAAGAAGAGCACCTGGTTTATCTGCAGAAGCAGTTTGAAAGGTTGAGGAAATTTTGTCTGAAGTTGAAACTGAATAAATGCACCTTCGAGGTGAGATTTGGCAAGCTTTTGGGCTTTATCATAAGCGAGAAAGGTATCGAGGTTAATCTTACCAAAGTAAAAGCAATACAAGAAATGTATGAACTGAAAAAAAGAAAAAGAAAATTGTGGTTTCTTATGGAGATTGAATTACATTTCTAGATTTATCTCTCATCTTACATCCACATGTGAACCATTGTTTAAACTGCTAAAGAAAGATCAAGCGGTCAGGTGGAATGAAAATTGTCAAAAAGCATTCAATCGAATAAAAGAATATTTGCAGGAACCTACGATCCTCATGCCTCCAGTGGAGGGAAAGCCATTGATCATGTATTTAACAATGTTGGAAAGTTCCATGGGTTGTGTTCTCGTTCAACATGACGAAATTTGAAATAAAGAACATTCCATTTATTACATGAGCAAGAAGTTCACGGATTGTGAGTCAAGGTAATCTCTGCTTAAAAAATCTTGTTGTGCACTTGTGTGGGCTACCAAACTCCTGAGATAATATATGTTGACGTATACCACTTACTTTATATCCAAAATGGATCCAATCAAGTACATTTTTTAGAAGCTAACTTTCACAGGAAGGGTAGCCTGTTGGCAGATGATATTGACTGAATATAATATACAATACACTATGCAAAAAGCAATCAAAGGTAGTATGTTGGCCGTTTACCTTTATCATCAAGTCGTGGAGGATTATCAATCGATGAGATTTGAATTTCTAGATGAAGACATCATGTATATCAGGGATTGTAACATTCCTGGCCCAGAAGAAGGTTCTGAACCAGGATCGTGATGGACACTCATGTTCGATGGTGCCTCAAATGCACTGGGGAATGGTGTTGGAGTTGTCATCACTTCTCCTGCAGGTTCTCATATTCCTTTCACAGCCAGAATCTGTTTTCATTGCACCAATAATATGGAAGAATATGAAGCTTGCATATATAGCCTCGAAGCTACGATTGATTTACGAATCAGTTACCAGAAAAGCCTATGTGGATTCCGATCTCGTTATCATCCATACTAACAGAGATAGGGAAACTCACCGCCAGAATTTGATTCCATATTATGAACATGTTATGAAGTTGATTCCATACTTCGAAGAGATCATGTTCGAATGCATTTCAAGGGAAGATAACAATCTAGTTGATGTGTCGGCCACTCTGGCATCCATGTTCAAAGTCAAGTGGCCAAATGAAGCACCCTTAATTACCATTATAAGGTTAGATAAGCCAACATTTTCCTAAGAAACAGAGGTTGAGTAGGATGGTAAACCATGGTATTGTGATATCAAATGGTTCCTTGAGACTCAAGAATACCCCGAAGAGGCGTCTGTCACCAACAAGAAATTTCTGAGAAGGTTTTCAGCCAACTTCTTCCTCAATGGTGGTGTATTATACAAAAGGCATCATGATTGTTTGTTGCTCAGATGTGTTGAAAGAAATGAAGTAGCCAAACTCATTGACGAAATGCATGAGGGTTCGTTTGAGATTCATTCCAGTGGGCATACCATGGCTAAAAAGATATTGCAAGCTGGTTACTATTGGTCCACCATGGAAACCGATTGTTACAACCATGCGAGAATCTATTACAAATGCCAGATTTATGCAGACAAAGTGCATGTACCGCCCTTTCCTTTGAATGTCTTGACTTTTCCCCGGCCCTTTGCAATGTGGGGCATTGACATGATTGGTCGCATTGAACCAATTGCTTCCAACAGGCATCGTTTCATCTTAGTTTCTATCAATTACTTCACCAAGTGGGTCAAAGCTGCATCATATGCAAATGTCACCAAGCAAGTGGTTTCCCGCTTTATCAAGCATAATATGATATGTCGTTATGGGATTCTTGAAAATATCATCACTGATAATTCATCTAATATCAATAACAAGATGATGAAGGAGATTTGTGAGTCCTTCAAGATCAAACATCACAATTCTTCTCCTTATCGCTCGAAGATGAACGTCGTTGTTAAGGCCGCTAATAAGATATCAAGAAAATTGTGCAAAAGATGATGGTGACATACAGAGATTGGCATGAAATTCTCCCTTTTTCTTTGCATGGCTACCATACTACAGTGCGCACTTCTAATGGGACAACCCAATTCTTACTTTTCTATGGGATGGAAGCAGTTTTTTCCTGTAGAAGTCGAGATTCCCTTTCTAAGGATCATGAGAGATGCTGAGCTTGATGACAATGAGTGGGTACATAATTGGTTGGATCAGTTTAACCTCATCGACGAGAAAAGACTAGCGGTTGTGTGTCATGGTCAGGTGTACCAAAAGAAGATGAGAAAAGCATTTAAAAAGAGGGTGCAACCTCAGTACTACAAGCTAGGTGACCTTGTGCTAAAGAGGATAATTATTCCTCTGGGTGATCCCAAAGGCAAGTGGACTCCGACCTATGAAGGATCATTTATTGTTAAGAAAGTTTTCTATGGTAGAGCTATGATGCTCACAACCATGGATTGTGAAGATTTCCCACTCCCTGTGAATACGGAGATTGGCATGAAATTCTCCCTTTTTCTTTGCATGGATACCATACTACAGTGTGCACTTCTAATTGGACAACCCAATTCTTACTTTTCTATGGGATGGAAGCAGTTTTTTCCTATGGAAGTCGAGATTCCCTTTCTAAGGATCATGAGAGATGCTGAGCTTGATGACAATGAGTGGGTACATAATTGGTTGGATCAGTTTAACCTCATCGATGAGAAAAGACTAGCGGTTGTGTGTCATGGTCAGGTGTACCAAAAGAAGATGAGAAAAGCATTTAACAAGAGGGTGCAACCTCGGTACTACAAACTAGGTGACCTTGTGCTAAAGAGGATAATTATTCCTCTGGGTGATCCCAAAGGCAAGTGGACTCCGACCTATGAAGGATCATTTATTGTTAAGAAAGTTTTCTATGGTAGAGCTATGATGCTCACAACCATGGATTGTGAAGATTTCCCACTCCCTGTGAATACGGACATAGTCAAAAAATAATTCACATGAAAAAGACCCGTTGAGTTGACATGATCAAGAAAAAATAAAGGGCATCCTGGCGAGCCATAAAAAATGAATAAAATGTTCGGGCAAAAATTATGGATAAAAAAGAAGAAGCCAAAAGAATGAAAAGAATAAGTACACCCGCTAAGCTGAAAATCCGAAAAGGGCAGTTTATGAAAAAAAGGTATCTCGGTGGATCAAAAACCTGAAAGGTCGATCCAGACAAAAGTTAGGGATTTAAAGAGAACGACTAGGTCCAGTGTCGGATCCAGGATTGCATGATTTCATCTACTACTACAGTTGGTCATCTGGTAAGGGTAGGAGTCAACTCAATTATTCTTCTTCAGAAATCAAGGAGATGAGAGCTTCGAGGTCATAAGAGTTATAGAAAAATTGGAACCCGATGGATATCCATTTTCGCATTGCCATTTGTAGACACTCTTTTGTTTTGTTTTTGCAATTACCTCTTTCTATGAATTGCTTCCTGGTCTAAATTCCTATTTATAGGCCGATTTCAATCAATAAAAGATTTCTTTTTATTCAAAAATGTGCTTATAGTTTTCTTTTACTATTTTGTTTACAAAAACATCCAATATTTTTTTATAACCTTGCATGTTAAAATTTGATGGCTTTGCACAAACATGATAAATAAGTTACAGATAATGCTTTTAAGTTGTTTGCAGCTTGGTTAGTAGACACAGTCGCCGTACTATACCTGGGGCATGTTTGGTGATTGGTTTTGCAGGAAATGTCGTTCACTCGCGATTACGAGTAAATTTTGCCAATATAAGAACCATATCTTTCAACATGAGTACAATTTCCTCAGTTTGAGTCTTTTTCCCATCGGCATTGAAATCTCTTCTTTTCCCTATTAAGTCTCCCAAAGCAGAAAGGATGACTGATATGCAAAGTTTTCTTCTCCCATCATCTCTAAACAAAATATCCTTCGACAGAAAGTCATGATTGAGAGTTAGAATCTCTATTCTCCAGCAAACATGGTTGCTAGGATTTCATTCATAAACAGAATATCCAGTCCCCAACATATGTTGGTACCTAGCCTTACCCATTTTGAGAATCTCATTTCACCGATAAACGTGGGTACCTAGTTGAATTCATTGGGATAACGTCCACCCCTCAAAACAAAGTGTCTCTCACTAGCCGAGAGTTTGGGTTGAAATTTCCTCTTATTCCCCAGCGAAGTCACTGCATGAAGATTTTTCGTTCAAAGATTCTCTCTTCTCCCCAGTCAAATCTTAGTTTGAAATTCCTTGTACTGGAACTCTTTTCTCCTCTGCCAGCCGAGTCGGTTTGAGATTGTTTCTATTTTCTCGACAAAGTTATGCGAGGGTCATCTCACCCCTCAGGAGAGGCTGTTTATAAAGAGGTCGTGCCAAAGATCTTTCATTGACCCAACAAGGTTATTTTATCAAGATCTCTTGCTCTAGATTTCTCCTTTCCCCAGTAGAGTTGCCTCTCTGAGACCTCTTGTTCAGGATCTCAACAAATTTACAATATCTGAAATCTATTACTCTGGATTTTATCTCCCCGGCAGAGTGACGCTCTAGAGGTATTTTATTCAAAAGTTCATACTTCACCAGCGGAGCCATAGAATTCTCATGTAGAGACCCTCCCTTACTCCCACTAAATCTTAATCCTGGTTTTTGGCTAAATATCTTATCCCCAGTGGGGTGCACTATGTTGATCTTCAGTCGGAGGACCCGACAAAGCCCGTTTTTACCAAAGATCATTGGTAAATCCCCAGTTAGGCCTATTATGTCAAGGTTACCTCATACCTAGAAAGAGATCTATTCTTAAGATTATCTTATCCCTATTGCGGGTCCTCATATCCCTAACAGTACAAATTATTACATCCTCGATGAGAGGTTTCTAAATTACTTTCTAAACAGACAAAGGTGAATCTTGATTCCTAACGGCCCATTAGCTATTGGTGTCTCTTCAAAAATGTCTGATCTCCAGCGGCGTGTCATATCAGACATTTTAGTTTTGGCTTAATATTCTCCAGAAGAGATTGCAATTTATTTTTGCGACTCCATTCGAAGCTTGTAGCCCGTGTTCACAAGTTACTTTGTTTGTTACTCCCTACAAAGTTTCAGCTTCTCAAGGGTTTCCCTCCAGCAACCCCTTGTATCTTCTTCAAAAAAATTATGCATCATCATATTGCATCCTCAAAATGTATTGTTTCTATTCGCTTTGGAACAGTACTCCATAGAAAAATAATTCAGACATGCATCGAAACATAAGCCATGGTTGTTTTCCTTGTCCCTAACAAATTACTAAAAACTTATTCCCCAGCAAGGTTCCTATGTTCTTAGTATCCCAAATTTTCCTTCCTACAAGCATCCCTTTGATGTTACTATCTGATTGACAAATGTCTACTCGTCATTTAATAAAGGCCTAGTTCTTTCCGAGCACCCTTCAAAGCCCCAGTTCTTTTCGGGCACAATTCTTTCGGCCTGCTACCACCTGTTCTTAGGTCATCGCCAATGTCATTGGTATACCTTTTGAATCCAGTTTTACCTTGGTATTCCTTTGGAGCTATATCATCTCCTTTAGGCCGAGGTCACCACTCGTTACCTTATTCAATCATCACTAGATTTCCTATAGCGTGGAGATGGCCTATGGTGATCGAACCCAGTGCATGAAATCCAATTTTGTCCTGGTACTCATCCTAGTTTCTATCCCTAGTCGTCTTGAGTCGAGTTCGCCACTCGTTTTAAAGTCTCAACTTGGGATTAGTCTCTACTCTTAACCTTATTGAGTCGAGTCCTTCACTCATTATATGTCTCTTTTTACACATTGGTAACCTCAGTTCTGCCTGTAAATCCTTGGTTGAGACCAACATGTGTCTTTTGAAAACACGCACTTTCTAACACATCGCTATAGGACCTAATTCTGCTTGTTGTCCTATTGAGTACTCCTGGGGTAAGCCAGCTACTTGTTTCCTTGTTTTTGTTCCAGTTCTTTCCTGGCGCATTCCTTATAGTACTCCCTTATAGGTCAAGTTCGCAACTCGTTACCTTTCCTCGATCCCTTCAGCATTCTTATAATGTGCCAATGGGCCATGGTGATCGAGGCCATTTTAGTCTGGTATTACCCGTCAGATACAAATATTGTTGTCGTCCTTATCATATAGCCTCTAGTTCCAGTCCTATCTCGAATTAAGTCTCCGTTCTTTTTGGTTGTTGGCAAACTGGTTCTTCCCCGACACAACCTGCATAGATTCTCAGAACCAGATCAACTACTTGCTCCCTTTCCCCGATACCTAATGTTTTGTTAATAATCTATGGGTAGGATTAAATTTCTAATGGCACTCGTTTGAAAATCGAGTTCATTCCTAGGTTTCTCTATACCCAAAAATCATATCCAGATTGTTGTTACCTTTTCCAGAATACAGTTAATGGGGTGTTTCACCTCCGTTCTTCCCATAGTGCAAATTTTCGGGTTCTTTTAGTATTCAATCCTCTTAAACCCCAAAAATTTCCATCTTCATTCTAACCCTAATTGGCTTATTTTTAATTATCATATGCATACATACATTTCATTGTTACAGTGGCCACG
This sequence comes from Vicia faba, assembly GCA_948472305.1. Lineage (NCBI taxonomy): Eukaryota > Viridiplantae > Streptophyta > Magnoliopsida > Fabales > Fabaceae > Vicia > Vicia faba. Next base: position 40,846 of record CATIWC010000649.1, on the reverse strand, counting down.
GGATCAAAGTGTTTATCTCTCAAGAGTTACAACAGACTGCAATAACCGTTTTTAAAATGAGAGTCGCGACCATTAATTTTTATCCTAGGGAAGGGAATATAATAGATAACCCTAATTTGATCAGAGATTTTAAGTTGTTTGACTTGTTTTTAGACGAGGGGAAGGTGTTAGGCACCCCTCATCTACCTTCAACACAAGGATACTAGGGTTTAGAATTGCAATTTTTTGGGAAATAGGATTTTAATTTTTATTAGGGGCACTCACCACGATTTTATTTGTATGCCTACGTATCCTCTTATGAGGAATCAGAGTCCCAATTCATAGTTCATAGTTGGTCGATATTTTGTATGGATTACAAAGATATTTTGAATTCTCCTTGAACCAAGTCTAAGTTTGTAAATGGTGAGGTTGTTAGACGAAGTTCGCAGTTAACGAGAAATATCTCCATAATTTTTTTTAAAAATAAAATCTTGAGTTTCTTAAATTAGTAAATAAAATGTAGTAATTTGATTGGTTAGATATATTTTTTTAAATATATTAATATATAAAAAATATCTTTTTAATGCATGTGGAAAAATGATTTTAATGCAATAAAAAAATATTTGGATGAGTTAGTAAAAATAAAGATTTGAATTAATAAATAAATAATTTTAGAATTTATATTAAATGTATTTTAAAGGTTAAAATAATAATAAAATAAAATAATAAATGAAATATAAAAAATAAAATGAAATAGAAACGCATGGGGGTGCATTTTATTTGGACTAAGTAATTCACGAGGGTGCTTATAACAGGGCCCTAAATCCAGATATTGGATTTAGGCCCAAATCACAAGGGGGTGTAGATCTGTTCTACGCAGAAAAATTAGGGGGTTTGTTCAATAATGGCTCAAGTTCAGATATTGGACTTGGCCCAATAGCGTCAGGGGTGAGGTTTTTTGTTAGCGAAGTAAATTAAGGGTGTGCTTAGTAATGAGCTGGGCCCAAAATAGATATCAGGTCTGTTAGACAAAGTGTGGGCGAACGCCCAGAGTTATGGTGGGCGTGTGTTTGAGAGACGTTTGATGATGATCAAAGGGCTGGAAACGAGACCACATGCTATGAGCGTCAAACTGGAATAGAAGATGTTATATAAATAAATTCCTTAGCTGAGAGCCCATTTTTTCTTTTCGCTCCCTCTCTCTACAACAAATTATTCTTGTTATTTTCTGGAGAGAGATAGAGAGGCTCTAGCCTCTCTCTAGAAATACAGCGACCGAAAATCACCTTAACCTTGGGCACCACGGCCAGAAATTGCTTCGGTCGGCGGCTGCTCCAAGGCGCCACCTCATTCATACACAACCATCATCTAGGTTCATATGAACCCTAAGGGTTCAGTATGAACCCTAAGGGTTCAGTACGAACCCTAACCCCAAAAACAATCAACATTGATGAACCGTAACCCTAAACTGGATGAACCCTAACCCTAAACTTAAGAACCCTAACCCAATTCTGATGAACCCTAACCCTTTTGAAATCCAAAAATCACAAAACCAAACACAAGATCACATATTCAAACAAAAACCTTAAGCTAAGTGGATTGCCTTACCTCTCATGCAGTTAATCTTCTCTTATCAACTCCTTTTCTGACTTTCTCTCCCTCTGTCTAATATTCTTCTTCCTCTCTGATTGTAGGTGTACATAGAAATGGAAACGGCGAAGATGATGGAGGTGTGGCTTGAAACACAGATCTAGAGTTTTTGAAATTGAAACTCGGATCTCAAACAGGATGACTGGCTCACGGATTACTTCTTTTCTGTTATAATCTTCTTCCTCTGTCTTTTTTGTCTCCCCTTCTTCAAATAGTTTTAGGTTTTATTTATAGGTTAGAATTGTTGACAGATTAGGAAGAAATGTTTGATTTGTGTTACAATGTTTCAGTTTAGAAATTTAAGATTTAGATTAGAGGAAATTAGGGATTGCAATTGATTTGTTGTAAGTTAGATCTTCGATTTGTTGTAAATCAGAGATTTGATTGAGATAAAAATTGATTATGTATTTGATTTGAATTGTAATTTGGACGATCTTGTATAGAGTTTGTTTTCTTTTATAAATATTTAATTCATAAAGCCCGATTTGATACGATTTTGATTTGCACATTATCAGTTTCTTGGGTTTTTGTTTTCTGGGCTGGATTGAAATTAGGGTTTTCTTGCCCTAAGTTGACTAAGTCAACGAATTTAGAAAATAATAATAATAATAATAATAATAATAATAATAATAATAATAATAATAATAATAATAATAATAATAATAATAAATTGATGATAATACTAATAATAAATGATAATAGAAATTATTTTGAATAATAAAACCAAATAATAATCAGATGTTGACTTCAATCAACCTTTCAAAGGGTTAATGGGCCTAAAAAAATATCTTAATGGACTAGTCTGATTACACATTATATAACAACCACTTTATTAAAACACACCCGGATTTTAAAATTTAAACCCCCTTTTTCTTACTTATTCAACCAGGCCAAACAAAATTGTCTTAATGGGCCATCAAATTTTGATGGTCCATTTAAGACAAAACACCCCTATTGGTTTTAAACCCCTCGTATGAAAATTTTCAAAAAGCAAATTGAACAAAATAATTAAAGATTTGTAAAAATAATAACTTGACTGTTGAAATTGATAGGACAAATTTAGGATATGACAACTGCCCCTATTTAATTACTCTTCAATTGAAGGGTGCGAGAATATGCAGGTCTCACACATTTGAATCAGAGGGTTATTAAATAATGGAAGACCCTAAAAGTTAACCACACGATTATAAGGATACGTTGTACAACATTCCTATACGTGTAGAAAAAAATAGGCAAAAATAATGATGTATCATCGTAGCAGAGTTTAAACAAAGAGTTATGATTGATGAGGCGACGCAGATAACTTGCCAATACCAAAGAGTGAACATAGATTTTTTTTCATGTATTTATCATAACCTAGGAGGTAAATAATAAAATTTGAAAATTGACTTATTAATGCCTTGAGACTAACAGTGTAGGTTTACAACGCAAATTTTTCCTATTCATCACAGCCTAGGGGGTGAATAAAACTGGGTTGACAATCCATCATCGCATGGAGAATGACGCAATGAATTATATTGCAGATTTTGTTATGTTTACTACAACCTAGAGAGTAAAGAATACGAGGATGAACCTCTGTATTTATCACGACCTAGAGGATAAATGACACATGGATGGGTTTATGTATCCATCGCGACCTAGAGGATGAATACTATAACCCTGAAAATTCGCATACCTATCACAACCTAGAGGATAGATACTTGAAAAAATTTGTGCATTTATCACGACCTAGAGGATAAACGAAATGAAGATAGACTTATGCATTCATTACGACCTAGAGAATGAATAACATAGAATCTGATAATTTGCAAACCTACCACATCTAGAGGATAAATGATTAAAAAGTTTGTGCATTTATCAAGACCTAGAGGATAAACGACACAAGGGTAGTCTTACGTACTTATCACGACCTAGAGGATAAATAACGTAATCCTGAAAATTCGCATATATACCACAACCTAGAGGATAGATACTCAAAAAAGTGTTTTGGTAATCGAATCTTTGATAACTAGCTCTAAGATAAGATCAAAATTTACCGGTTGTGTCTGTTCTTAACCAAGGTACTTGTTTGTTTTATGGACTAAATGATCCAAATGTGATCCCCAAGAAAGTTCATGGTTCTAACCAAAGATGTATTCTGGAAATGCAATGCATATTGCCCTAAGTTGATATGAACCCAAAATGTATATGCATCGAGTATTTGTGTATGCCCCAAATGTAATGTTTGTATATGCCCAAAATGCTAGTTGTGGAAAACAATTTTTGTGTTCTCCTTTTAAAACTATTGGTTTTGCGTTTCCAACACTCTAATATTATATGTTTCATCATCGCGGTATTTTGAATTGATTTGAACAAGATGAACGAGTATTAGTCAAGATTTTGATATTTGTATCGTAGGCGCATGTGTGGATGTAGTTACGGAAGTAGGTGTGGATATGGCTATGATCACAGGTGTGGACGTAGGCGTGGATTTTCCTTCAATGTTTTTTCTAACCAAAATGTTTTTTCAATTTTTTATCCAATGCTTTAATTTATTTGTCAAATCCCCCAAAGTGATTTCAATGTAGTATTCACAGGAAATAATCGTAGTATTTTGCAAATTAGTCAAAAAGGAAAAACACAATTGAATGTTTCAGAAAGTAAATTTTTATTGATAAATACGCCTCTGAACAAGCGAGAGTACAAGATACAATTCTTAGAAAGAGGTAATTACATAAAGTTTTCATAAAACTGAAATTGGCAATGAAAAATGATAATTGCTATTGTTATTTCTCCAATGTCTTTTTGATAGCTCCAATCTCCTTTTATTCTGAGTTGAATGATTTGGATTAGTCCCTCTCCTTCGTGGTTGTAGTTGTGGTTCTTAGATAGCAGTCTATTTGTTCTTTATTTATGAGTAAGATCCCTAACATTTTCCTGGGTCGCCCTTTCGGGTTTTCAATCCACAAGGATAAAATTTATTGTGTATGTCCCTGATTTTTGTCTGGATCTCCCTTTAGGGTTTTCAATCCACCGAGATGCTCCTTTTTTCCTAAGTCGCCCGTTTAGGGTTCGAACTTAGAGAGCTTTTTATACATAGTATTTTTTGATCGCGTCTGAATTTTCCGGATGTGGCAGTTCTTCCCCATCCATTATTATGAGGATAAAACCGTCACCCAAGAATGTTGTTTTTACTACGTACGGACCTTCGTAGTTAGGTGTCCATTTACCACGTGAATTAAGGTGAGGTAGCAGAATCTTATTGAGCACCAAATCTCCTTCTTTGAATACTTGAGGACGAACCTTTTTGTCGAATGATTTCTTCATCCATTTTTGGTATAACTGACTGTGGCATAAAGTTGTCAAGTGTTTTTCTTCAATGAGTTTAAGCTGATCAAGTCGCATCTGAACCCACTCTTCTTATTCAAGCTTTATTTCCATTAGGACTCGAAGTGATGGAATCTCTACCTCAACGGGAGTACTGCCTCCACGCCATATACTAGAGAGAAAGGAGTTGGACTTGTTGATGTATGTACGAAAGTATGATAGCCATGTAGAACCAAGGGAAGCATTTCATGCCAATCTTTGTATGTCTTCACCATTTTCTGAATGATTTTCTTGACGTTCTTATTGGCAGCTTCAATAGCCCCGCTCATCTTGGGTCAATATGGTGAGGAATTATGATGCTCGGTCTTGAAGTCATCGTATAACTCCTTCATCATTTTGTTGTTCAAATTGGACCTGTTGTCTATAATGATTCAGCTGGGAACCCCTTATCTGCATATAATATTCTTCTTGATGAACCGAGTAACCACTTATCGTGTCACATTTGCGTAGGATGCAATATCCACCCATTTGGTGAAGTAATCGATGACCACTAGTATGAACTGGTGTCCGTTAGAGGCTTTCGGCTCGATCATTCTTATCATATCAATCCCAACATTGAAAATGGCCAAGGAGATTTCGAATTTGTGACACGTCTACATATAATGGTAGCAATCAGCTTCCATCGTCACCCAATAATAACCTGCCCACAACATCTTTCTGGTCATAGCATGTCCATTTGTATGAGTTCCAAAAGCACCTTCATGGATTTCTCTCATAAGTGTATCTGCTTCGTGTTTCTCCACGTGTCTGAGTAATACCATGCCGTAGTTCCTTTTGTACAACGCATCACAATTTAGAAAGAATTTTAAAGCTAGCTTCCGCAGAGTTCGTTTTCCAATCACAGATGCATTTTATGGATATTCTTGTTTCTCGAGATACCTTTTAATGTCGTAGGTTACCTTGGACATGGCTGATAATGTTGCCAAGGCATCTGCCATCTGATTTTCTTCTCATGGAATATGACTGAACAAAATCTCAGTAAATTCCGCAGCTAGCTTTAGAACATGATCTCAATATGGAATTAATTTAGGATGTTTAGTGTCCCATTCACCGTTGACTTGGTATATGAATAATGTTGAGTCTCCAAACACTTCGTGTTCTGCAATATTGTTGGTGCAATCAAAACATAACCTTGCAGTATAAGGTTTGTGAAAATTCTTCAGGGAAGTCAAAATCGCTCCAATGCCATGCCCTATTACATTTGAAGCCCCATCAAACATGAATGTCCAACGTGCCCCTGGTTCAGGTCTTTCATCAGGCCCTGGTATTTCATAGTCACTTATAACCCTGACAACTTCGTCTGGAAAGTCAAACTTCATTGGTTGATATTATGACAATGGTTGATGAGCTAGATGGTCAGCTAGTATACTACCCTTGGTGGCCTTTAAAGTAACATATTGGATGTCTTACCCTGAGAGTAACATCTGCCATCGGGAAATCCTTCCTGTAAGAGTTGGTTTTTCAAACACATACTTTAAAAGATCCATTATTTATGTTAACCATGTGGTGTGAGTTAGAATATACTTCCTTAATCTTTTAGTATCCCAAGCCAATGCACAATAAGTCTTCTCGAGAAGTGAGTACCTGGTTTCGTAGTCGAGGAATTTCTTGCTGAGGTAGTAGATTGCATACTCTTTTTTACCCTAGAAGCCCAAAATCCCCAAAAGGAAGGCTTCTAACCCTAGGGTTCGGTCCCCAACAGAGTCGTAAGCTGTAATAACTATTTCTAAAATTAGAGTCACCACCATTAATTTTGACTCGTTTTTAGATGAGGGTAAGATGTTAGGCACCCCTCATCTACCTTGTTCACAAGGATACTAGGGTTTAGAATTACAATTTTTTTAGGAAATAGGGTTTTGATTTTTATTAGGGGAACTCACCACGATTTTAGTCATATGCCTACGTATCCTCTTATGAGGAATCAAAGTCTCAATTCGTAGTTCGCAGTTGGTTGGTGTTTTTAATGGATTACGATGATGTTTCAAATTCTCCTTGAACCAAGTCTGGGTTCGTAAATTGCGGAGTTGTTAGACGAATTTTACAATTAACGAGAAATATCTCCATAATCCTTTTTGAAAATAAAATATTGAATTTATTAAGCAAGTAAAAAAATTGTTAGTAATTTGATTGGTTAGATATATATTTTTTAAATATATTAATATATTAAAAAAATATTTTTAATGCATGTGGAAAAATGATTTTAATGCAATAAAAAATATTTGGATGAGTTACTAAAAATATAGATTTGAATTAATAAATAAATAATTTTAGAATTTATTATAAATATATTTTAAAGGTTAAAATAATAATAAAATAATAATAGTAAAATAAAAATAATAAATGAAATATAAGAAATAAAATTAATTAGAAATGCACGGGGGTGTGTTTTATTTGGACTAACTAATTCACGTGGGTGCATATAACAGGGCCCTAAATCCAGATATTGGATTTAGGCCCAAATCACAGGGGGGTGTAGATCTGTACTACGCAGCAAAATCATGGGGTTGGTTCAACAAGGGCTCAAGTCCAAATATTGGATTTGGTCCAATGGCGCAGGGGGTGAGGCTTTTTGGTAGCGAAGTAAATTAAGGGTGCGCTTAGTAATGATGATCAAAGGGCTGGGAACGAGAGCACATGCTAGGAGTGTCACACTGTAATATAAGATGTTATATAAACGAATTCTAGGGATGAGAGCCCATTTTTTTTCTTTTTTCTCCCTCTCTCTAAAATAAACGACCCTTGTTATTTTCTAGAGAGAGAGGCTCTGACCTGTCTCTAGAAATATCGCAACCGTAAATCGCCTCAGCCTTGGGTGCCACCAGCCAGAAATCGCTTTCGCCAGTGGCTGCTCTAGGGCACCACCTCATTCATACACAACCACCATCTGGGTTCATATGTACCCTAAGAACCCTAAGGGTTCATGACGAACCCTAACCCCTAAAACTCAAAAACCTTCAACAATGATGAACCCTAACCCTAAACCAAATGAACCCTAACCCAAAACTTAAGAACCCTAACCCTAGCTTGATGAACCCTAACCCTTTTGAAATCCATAAATCACAAAACCAAACACAAGATTGCAGATTCAAACAAAAACCTTAAGCTAAGTGGATCGACTTACCTCTCATGCAGTGAATCTTGTCGTATCAACTCCTCTTCTGACTTTATCTCCATTTGTCTAATCTTCTTATTCCTCTCTGATTGTAGGTTTACACAGCGATGGTAATGTCGAAGATGATGGAGGCATGGCTTGAACACAAATCTAGGGTTTCATATATTGAAACCCAGATCTCAAACAGGATGACCGGCTCATGAATTACTTCTTTTCTGTTATAATCTTCTTCCTCCGTCTTTTTTGTCTCCCCTTTTTCAAATAGTTTTAGGTTTTATTTATAGGTTAGAATTTTAGACAGATTAGGAAGAAGTGTTTGATTTGTCGTTATAATATATCAGTTTAGAAATTTGAGATTTAGATTAGAGGAAATTAGGGTTGGCAATTGATTTGTTGTAAGTTAGTTCTTAGATTTGTTGTAAATTAGAGATTTGATTGAGATAGAAATTGATTCTGTATTTGATTTGAATTGTAATTTGGACGATCTTGTATAGAATTCATTTTCTTTTGTAAACTTTTAATTCATAAAGCCTGGTTTGATACGATTTTGATATGCACAGTATCAATTTCTGGGGTTTTTGCTTTCCGGGTTCGATTGAAATTAGGGTTGCTTGCCCTAAGTTGACTAAGTCAACAAATTTAGAAAATAATATTTAATAATAATACTAAGAATAATAATAATAATTTGATGATAATACTAATAATAAATGATAGTGGAAATTGTTATTAATAATAAAACCAAATAATAATCAGATGTTGACTTCAGTTAACCTTTCAAAGGGTTAATGAGACTAAAAAAATATCTTAATGAACTAGTACGATTACACATGATACAATAACCTATTTATTAAAACACACCCCAATTTTAAACTTTAAACCCCCATTTTCTTACTTATTTAACCGGGCCAAACAAAATTGTCTTAATGGGCCATCCGATTTTATGGTCCATTTAAGACAAAACACCCCTTATTAGTTTTTAACCCCTCATATGATAAATTTCAAAAAACAAATTGAATAGAATAATTAAAGATTTGGAAAAATAATAACGTGACTGTTTAAATTGACATGACAAATTTAGGTTATGACACAGACGCCTGTTTCGTTAGTTGATACAGTGAAGTATAGCTAAGGGTTTTCCGCTGTAGCGGTAGAAATGTTAAGACTAAGCCATTGGATTGATTTAATTGCAAAAATCAAAGAAAATCGCCACCGCGCTTTATTGTTTCTAAAGGAAATGGGAAAAGAGCGAGTAAACTCAAAAAGAGGGGGAGAGAATCTAAGTATGGGGGTTGGTTATGCAAAGGGAAGGTATTAGCACCCTAAACATCTACGGTACTCCACAGGAACGTCTTTTAGAATTTGTGTATTTTGGGTATAATAGGTGTATGCAAAAATAATAATGTTGGAGATGAGCAAAGAAGTATTTTTTTACAGTTTTGCACCTGCCGCGGTTGTGAACAGTCAGTGCCTAGTACCACCTTCCGTGCAATAGGGGATCAGGGTACTCGTAGTTCACCTAAAAAAAATTTAAAACACATGTGTGTTAGTTTATTTTAAGAGACGAGACATAATTGTTATATCCGAGTGGAAGAACATACTTACTACCCACAATTATGAGAAAGGATAATATGCATCATCTCAAAGTGAAGGATATAGCTTGAATTTTAAAATTAACAAAGCCTCACTCAACATCCAATTGGAAAATATCTCACTTTACTACATATCGTAGAAGTATAATAGCTCGGATCACTATAATAATCGACAAGAGTCTGATCTTTTGAGAAAGGTTTTTAAAGTGAAAAAAAGCCATAGTGGCAAAATGGTTTGAATGAGGTTAATGACTTTTACTCTTTAAAAAATGTCAAAGTATGATTAAATTGATTAATGTTTGATTAAGAAAAGATTCTTGAAAATGCATGGACCTAAGTCCAAGTTTATTATGAAAGCGGTTCAAGTTAGAAAACAAGAAGGTTTTAAAAATGAGGGAGAAGATTTTGAAATTAAAGAAGATGGGAGGAGATGAAGGGACTATTCTAAAGCATAAGGTAAAAGCCAAGGAAAATAATGATCTAACCAACAAGAATTTAACACTTGACATAAGAAGTCAATGTAGAATTCCCATCCTTTGAATTGAAACCAAGCAAGAAAAAATAATAAACTTCTGAGAAATACCATGTTGCAGATGAATTAAGTCTTCACAAAAATTGAGCAGAGCAACGGTTGTATACAGAGGAATTCTCAATCACAGACAAAGCATATAATCAGAATAACATGCACACAAAGAGAATCAACCCAAGGTCTTTGGGTAAACCCCAAGAACTTCAAACAAAATAACAATAGAGCAACAAGGTCCCAAAGTACTAAGGCTTATAATCCTAAGTCCAAGAGATCTAAAACTTCATAATGCCAAGGATAGTAACCAAGTAGTCCAAGTAACCTTAAGGATTTTAATATTCAAGTTATTTATTAAGTGTCTTCAAAAAGAAAATAAAAGCTCAAATGAGCAAAGATAAAATTACATAAAAATAAATTCTCAAGCAAGAAAAAGAGAAATGGCATGGAATATAAATGCTAAAATAAATGGTGCATAAAAGTAAAGACATGAAATGAAAGGCATATTAGTAAAAGCATATAGTAAAGTCAATTGCTAGTGAATTAGAAGTTAGAGGTTATTTGAATGACCATCTTGAAGCTTGCATTAGAAGATTGATAAAATCAAAGCTTCTCAACAACAAGTCACATTTGCTTTTTATCAAATATATCATTCATTTCAAGTATTCAAGGCAACCACATATGATCAACGATGTTCAAATGATTCCCTTGGACCAAAGTTCATGAAGTTCATTAGAGGATTGATAAGTTCAAAGCCTCCTAACAATGAACTTCAAAGTTATTGGATCAAAGGTTTCAAATTAAACATACTTGGAATTGCAAACATAGGTTTGGGCCACGAATGATCATTTTTTAGATCGGGTCAAATTTAGCGTTATATTAAGCAATCGTAAGTAGACTTATGTAGAAGTCACACCTATTTTGAGGTCGGTCAATAGCAATCTATGTACCAACATGTTAGAGAAATGATATGTAAATCATTCTCCAACAACATGTAGTACAAGTAAAAACAAGAATGGTATAAGATAAAGAGGGAGGGGATGTATCAGATGAAATTAAGGTTTCAAATATCATCAACATCAATCATCCATTTTGATGGATTTGGTTTTTCAACCTATCAACACCCAAGATCCAATGAGGTTGAAGAACTTGTCCCAAAATAATACTCAAATCAAGACCAAACAAAAAATAATAAAATATATTTAATAAAACAATATTTAAATGATTAATAAAAGGGAATAATTGGTAAAATACACAAATTGTATTAAAACACCAAATAAAAATACTAAATAAAATATCAGAGGTCAAGCATGAGTCAACAAAGAGTTGTCAAAAATTTTCAAAATTTTTTTAAGTCAAAAACTATTTTAAAATTTAAAGAAATAAGAAAAATAAACCAAAATTTGTGAAAAATAGTAAAATCAGAAATAAAAAATAAAATGAGGTTACCAATATTTGTCAAGAGGTCATTGGATCCTCCCATAACTTTTTCTGAATTAAAAAATCAAGAAAAGTATTTTTCAACAATTAAAACAACTCAAATAAAGTGAAAAATAAAATTGTGAAAAAAATAAAAATCAGGAATAGGAAAATCAAATGTATTTTTGAGAATTTTTCACATGTTTAGAAGTTGAAATGAATTTTTTATGAATTTTTGAAGTTTAGAACAATTAAATCAAAAATCAGAAAATAAAAATAATATCCAAATAATATAGACCGTTGGATCAATGTCAAAACGCATTAGTAAGCAGATCTGGTGGATCTGATGCAATGTGCATGATATGGTCCTTCTTGAATTTCACACCGAATCATCAGTTTTTTAAAATAGAAAATGTAAAAGAAGAAAAAATATGGAGCGTTGGATCTCAAGGGATTTTAAAACACGGTGGCAATCTGAACGAACCAAAGATGTGGACACATAGTGAGATAGAGTCAACGCATGTGTTTGTAACACAAAATAGTCAAACCAATAAAATTAAAACAATTGGCCAAAGTTTAATAGTTGACGAACGACACGTATGTCGTCTTCAACCTCCAACCGCTTGTGCATTGAGATTTTGTGGGATTCTTCTAATAGAAATGTTTGAATCTCATTGGTATCATTGAATTCGTCTCATCCAGGAAATTGAAACCTACCCTTCGCGAAACATTTATTTAAAAGTGCAGCTCAGTCGATTTGAGAGAAACCAAAGAGTTTTGAAAATTTTTAAAATCGAAAAATATATGAATTTAATGCTTCAATTAATCAAAATTAAACCATACGAAGGCATCAATAAACATCATAGACCATTCTAGTAGTTTGATTTAGAAGAATTGATGCCTCAAACTACCTGAATGGAGTATGAAGAAATTGCTTTGAAGCTTGACTTAGGTTGCGCGATTTAGAATGCCTCAAGACTTAATTCTTCTTTTGTTAGCTTCAGTGAAGTTCAAGGATGAAGAATCAATCAAGAAATAAGAGTTGAAAGCGCTTTAGAATCGAGTTCAAAGTTGCAGAATTGGGAGGTGTGGAAGAACTTTGATAGGGTGATTTTGGCTCTCTAAGCTTGTCCAAATGAGTGAGGGATGATCCTTATTTATAGTTGAGTATGATGGAACAAAAAGTGAGAGAAATGATCAAGTATGAGGGAATTCGTGTGCACTTGCATCATGAGCAATGTGTGACTTGCAAGTTGTCAAAACTCAACCATTCCTTGCATGTTGATGTGCTAAACCCTTTAGGCATTTTAGTTGATCATGTTTAAGCATTAAACGCATGATAAATTTGTGTTTAGAGGCCACACTAATAATTTGCAATCTGAATGTTTTGAAAAAATTAATTTCATGGTACCAACTTTGAATCCATGGTGCATACAACTCAAGAGGATTTATGACATGATTCTTGAAGCATTTGAAAGACAATGTCACAAACTTTATAATGTACCAAGAAAGACTCTATTTGAGTAATTGAGCTTGTTATGTCCTCTTGAAATCGTGAAAAACAAACTTATTTTTGTACTTAGAGGCTTGAGTAATTCACTACATGCTTGCAAAGTTTGTTTCAATTAGAGGCTTGAGTAATTCACTACATGCTTGCAAAGTTTTTTACTTGACATGCTCATTATGAACTTAGTGAAAATTCCAATTTCTCACTTTTTGTACTTTTCACCATTTCTCTTAATTTTTCATGATTCCACTTTATATTTGACATCACTTGAATATTTTATGGACCTCTTGACTTGAAACACCAAGTTTGATAAAAAAACCAAGAATCAAACTTTGACTTTTAGGCCTTTTGTTAACTTTTCAAATTGACTCAAATTCATTTATTCCTTCAACTTTTAATGCAATCCTTATTAATTTGAACCAAACTCATGAACCAATAAGATGAATATGGACCATTGAATCTCAAATCAAGCCTTAGGATCAAATTTCTACTAAAAATTCAACCTTAAGTTGACTTTGACAAAACTAAACGACCTGAACGTCTTGAATTGATCAATCACAAATCCTAATCTCCCTTGAGATGGATATTTATGATAAAATTGACTTGAGATGATGAGAATCAATAAGAAACCTAACTTATAGCCATCCCAAATGAATTATAGAAAATCCCTAATCATTTGGTGCTCTTAAGAAAACTTAAAGAAAACATTGTATCTTAATGATGCTTGACAAAGAACTATGATGTTGATAATTTGACTTTAAACCTTTACTTGTGAACCAAATAAATCCACCTTTGAATAGGGAAAACCAAAATCACAAGAAAAACCTTGATTCCATGTCTTAGAAACCCAATGTTATGCATGATTATGATTGTCATGACCTAATAGAAAATGTAGATTAATGTAATATAAAAGCCAATTAGGGTTAGAACCATGAGGCCAAATTTTGGCGTACAACACCAGTGAACAAGCAGATTATGATCAACAGAGACGTGATCATATATGAGCTTAAGGAATGGGATTGGACTGAAAATGTTAAAAAAGATTTAGTGTGAATTCTATGTGAATAACCAGTCATTAAAGTTGAAAAAGATGAATTTGACAATAAGAAGGGAGAGGTGGTGTAGGACTAATCAGAGCTCAGAGAACTAGAAACATACCTCCAAGGTTGCAAGATTATGTTATTAAATCAAATGATGTGGTCGATAATGAAGGCGAGGTGGTACACTATGTTATCTATGCAGATGTCGAACCAATCAATGCAATTGAGACATTGAAGGATTCGAAGTGGGTTAAATCAATGAATGACTTAAAGCTTAATTCTTGAATTAGAATGTGATTTTAGCATTGTTCATAAAAAACATACAACTCACCAAAACTTTTGAGGTGAACTACGAGTGCCTTGATCCCCATTGCATGGTCGGTGGCATGTAGTTATAAAGGTTCGCAACCACGGAAGGCACGACTAATAAAACCTTTTCTTTTTGTACATAATACTTTGCACCCATGCATTCCCTTTGAGCATTGAGATTTATACATATATTAGATACACCCTTATATTAAAACCAACTTGAGTGGATCATGTGGAGTACCACAGACGTGAGGGGTGCTAATACCTTCTCACGTGTAACCGACTTACTTACCTTTTCTCTTGGTAGTAATGAACTTTCTCCTTTCCTTCCCTCAGGTTTACTCAGTGTTTCCTTTCCCTCTCTTGGGATAAATAACATTGATGGCGACTCTTATGTTTGTCTACCTCTTTCGTGCTTTGATGAAAATCCCAGACGCGACAGTTACGAATAATGTATGGCCAAATGAAGTAATAAAGTGTTGCATGCGTATGATATGGTTCTGCATTATCATTCTTGTATACAAAATGCCTTGACATGTCAAAATTGACCAAGTGATGTTGTCAAGAAACCTGTTCATGTAACCATCTTCCTCATTAAATAACTTAAGCTACAAGCCTCCTCGTGATGTGGTATTGGTTGTAATGGAAAGAGGAGACATCATAAAACATTTTTTGTGTTGGCATCGAATTGTGGAAGTGACTAGAACACTCTTTAAAATAGCCATGAAGTCATGATGTTGAAACTAACAAGAACATCTGAAATTTCACTAAGTGTTGATCAAGATAATCACTTTGGAACATCAACTTTAATGAGCTATAACTTGCACCCAGCTGCTTCATTTGAGATGAACTTGGAAATTTCATAAACCTTGTGAGAAGATGAGGAAGCTTTACGTTGACAAGATCTTGAGTCGAAGCTTGGAACTTCCTGAAAAATCCAGTCTAAGTCCCTTACTTGAACATCTTGAAAACTCTCCAGATTTTCCTATGTTTTGGACTCGTCAATCCTATTGAGTCACCAACTTCCCATACATATAACTCTTTATCTAATGAAAATTTGATCTTGATTTCTTCTGCAAGGTTGGAGTATGAATCATGATCTTCAATTTGGTACCTCATTTGCAACATCTGGCTCACTAATGAGAGAGATATACCTTTGGGAAGTAATGAAGAAAGCCATGGACTTCTCATGCTTAGGAAAATTTTAAAAAATCCTTAATTTCAGCTCATGTTATAATCTTTAACTTACTGGTAACAAGAAGAGGCAAAATGATACAAAAATGACGCAATTTTAAGTAAGCTCGGAGATACCTCTTGGAGTAGGTTCGATGCCTCTTCTCACGTTCTATTGATGATAAAAACAAATGAAAAGCTTGAGAGAAGTTCTAGAAACGTGAATCTGTGCTTAACTTACTTCAAATCTCTCTGGATCATTTCAACTAAGTCCATTTACTTCATTTTGAAAATCACATGAGAATGATGGGTTTAGATGCTTCAGACCATCATAATACCATACAGTAACTTAATTTTGATGCGTTGATGATGAATGAAGCATGATTTCTTCAAGATCTTGAGAGAATTGAAGAATTCGAAATTTGGAAATTTGAGTGAAAGTCAAGTTTAGATCTGAAAATTGGTGTGTGAATGATCATTTGGAGGGAGATGATTTATATAGGGAGCTCATCTATGTTTGGATGGAGGTATGGAAACGAATCACAAGACTTGGAGTTGTTTGCCTTTGGTTTGGAGGTTTTCTTAGCAAGAAAAAATGCACATGTGTGGTAGGCTCGGGTTCAGGCTTGGATGAAAGGTTTTTAGGCTTGGTTTAAGGTCAAGCAAGGGTTTTATTTCATGTAGGGTGAGCTGGAAATAGTACAACTTTCTCTACAACTTTAAATTTCAAATCACTTTTTCTCTCTTTGGCAATTTTGGCAAGGCTTGCAAACTTTGGTCACATGCGTGTTGGCTCTACTTGGGAAATATCTGAGTGCCTGTGATCATGTATGGTAAGGGTTTAGTGATCCTGAGTGAAGAAAATAATTTGAATCTAGTTTTGGTTTTGAATAATGGCAAGTTTTACTGATTTTGCAGCTACACGATCATGACTTTGCTCCACTTTATCTTTATGCTCAAAGGTTCATTTTGCTTGGTGTTAAGGTTACTTGAAAGAAGACATGTAAAAAATATTTTTGGTGTTGAAACTTGATTGGGAACCTGATTGTATGACAATATAACTTGACCTCGAATCCATGTTCCAAAACTGACTTGCACTAAAAAAATTCTCTAAGTGTTTTTGCATATAGAGGCATGATGTTTCACATGATTTTCAACCAAATCTTGCATGATTCTAAATCCAACTCTTGCACCATGTTGTGGTATCAAATTATACCTTTAAATGCAGCCCGTGTTTGTTTCAATTGGAGGCTTGAGTAATTCACTACATGCTTGCAAATTTTCTTACTTGACATGCTCATTGTAGACTTAGTGAAAATTCCAATTTCTCACTTTTTGTACTTTTCATCATTTCTCTTAATTTTTCATGATTCCACTTGATATTTGACAACACTTTGAATATTTTATGGACCTCTTGACTTGAAACACCAAGTTTGATAAAAAATCCTAGAATCAAGCTTTGACTTTTAGGCCTTTTGTTAACTTTTCCAATTGAACCAAATTCATTTTTTCCCTTCAACTTTTAATGTAATCCTTATTATATTGAACCAAACTCATGAACCAATAAGATGCATATGGACCATTGAGTCTCAAATCAAGCCTTAGGATCAAATTTCTACTAAAAAGTCAACCCTAAGTTGACTTTGACCCAAACCAAACAACCTGAACATCTTGAATTGATCAATCACAAATCCTAATCTCCCTTGAGATACATATTTATGATAAAATTGACTTGAGATGATTAGAATCAATAAGAATCCTAACTCATATCCATCCCAAATGAATCATAGATAAAGCTCTAATAATTTGATTCTCTTGAGAAAACTTAAAGAAAATGTTATATCTTGATGATGCTTGACAAAGAACTACAATGTTGATGATTTGACTTTAAAGATTTACTTGTGAACCAAATAAATCCTCCTTTGAATAAGGAAAACCAAAATCACAAGAAAACCCTTGATCCCATGTCTTAAAAACCCAATGCTTTGCATGATTTTGATTGTCATGAGCTAATAGAAAATGCAGATGAATGTGAAATAAAAGCCAATTAGGGTTAGAACCATGAGGCCAAATTTTGGGATACAACACCAGCGAATAAGCATATTATGATCAGCATGGACATGATCATATTTGAGTTTAAGGAACGGGATTGGATTGAAAATATTAAGAAAGATTCAGTGAGAATTCTATTTGAAGAACCAGTCACTGAAGTTGAAAGGGATGACCTTCGACAAGAAAAAGTGAGAGGTGATGTAGGCCCAAGCAGACCTCAGAGAAATAGACACATGCCTGCAAGGTTGCAACATTGTGTGATTACATCAAATTATATGGTCGATAGTTAAGGTGAGATGGTACAATATGTTGTCTATGCATATGTCGAACCAGTCAATACAACTGAGGCATTGAAGGATTCAAAGTGGGTTAAAGCAATGAATGAGGAATTGAAGTCCATTGAAGTCAACAACACTTGGTCAATTGTCAAATTGCTTCAAGGTAAGAGGGCAATTGATTTCAAATAGGTATACAAGGTGAAGTTGAATTCCAGATGGGAATTAACTCGACACGAGGAAAGGCTTGTGGAGAAAGGATTTCTTCATAAGTAAGGAATCGACTTTGATGATGTTTTCGAACCTGTTACTAGGATCAAAACAATCAGGTAGGTTATTGGTCTAGTAGAAATGAATAGTTGGCAAATATGTCATATGGACGTGAAATGTGTATTCCTGAATGGAGCCTTAGACAAAAAAAATTATGTCGCACAACCAGTTGGATTTGTGAAACATGGCGAAGAAAGAAAGGTGTACAGGTTGCATAAAGCTTTGTATGGACTTAAACTAGCTCAAAGAGCTTGGAATAAGAAGATAGATAGTTTCCTAAGGGAGAATGAATTTGAGAAGTACTCAATTGAACATGATGTAAATGTAAGAAGAAGCAATAGTGAATTGCTTATTGTAGTGGTGAAAAATGGAGATTGAGCTATTGATTAACTTAACTCATAAATCATGAGTCGCCACAACAATTTATTATTTCCAAAGGAATGGGAAAAGAGAGAATAAAACCCATTGAAGTTTTAAATAAAAAAAACTAATAAAACAAGGAGAACTAGGTACGAGGGTTGGTTATACAAAAGAAAGGTGTTATCACCCTAGGCCTCCATGGTACTTCATGGGAACATCTTTGAAAATATGTGTACTTAGCTAAAAATAGTTGTTTGCAAAAAGTTGGTAGAGATGAGAAAAGAAATGGTTTTTAAGATTTTGATTCGACAAGAATTCAAGAGCCCCGTGCCTACGTATCTCCTAAGTGACATGAAGAAATCAGAACCACATAGTTCTTCTAAAAAAGAACAAAGTTGTTTGTTGGTTAATTTTAAATGAAGAGACATTTTTTCATCTTAATAAGAATACTTAACTAAATATCCTTAAACATGAGAAAGATGAACATTTGCATCACAATGAAAGAAGGGCTCCAACATGGATAAAAATTAACAAGTATGCCACTATCTCTTTCAAGTGGAAAAGTTTCAACATCATATCAATCAATGTGATGGTCATGGGGGAATCACATCTCAACTATGGAGATGACTCATGTCTAATATTAAGAAAAGTTTTAAAATAAAAAGCCAAACGACAAAAGAATTTGAATGAGTTTTTGTGTTTTTTAGTCTTTGAAGAAAAAAGTTTAACTTTGATTAAATGAATTAAGGTTTGATTAAGAAAAATATTTTTAAAATGCGCTTGACGAAGTCAAGGGCTTTTTTATTGAAAGTGGTTTAAGTTTTAAAACAAGAAACTTTTGAAAAAGGGAGAAGATTTAAAAATTGAAGAAGATGGACAAGAGATGAAGGGACTATCCTAAAGCATAAAGTAAAAGTTAAGGTAGAAAATATCTAACCAAGATGTTTTTTCCAAGCCAAGGTCCTAACCTAGGTCCAATATTTATATCCAGAACAAAACAATGGTAACCATAGCACAAGAGCCTTAGAAGTATTTTAATGTTTAAGCCTTTATTAATGTCTTTTAAAGAAAGAAGAAAAAGGGCTCAAGGAGCCAAAAGAAAAATGGCATAAAATAAAGTGCTCAAGGAGCAAAAGAAAAATGACATAAAAATAAAGGCAAGAAAGTAAAATGACAAGAATGATAAAGATTATAAAAGTAAAGGGAATAAAATAAATTGCAGGAAATTTAAATGACAGAAAAGTAAAGGTGCAAAAAATTAAATGTCAATACAATTAATAGTTAGTGTTACTAATTAGTTTTCTGATTCGGGATAATTTGGCGCTATGTTAAGCAATCGTAAGTGAACTTATGTAGAAGTTGCACCTATCTGAGGCCGGGCCAAAATAAAGTAGGTGTATTTCATATAATGCACACCATGGTTTAAAAGAAAAGGTGGTTGAAACTAAGTCAATGAGATGCTATCATTACATCAATCAAATCTTTCATGATACCTTAGGTCAAACTTATCATTAATCCAAAGTACCTTAAGTGATCATTTGATCACTTAGAGATAGATTTGAAATGATGAAAGTTCATCAAGTATCAATCTAAATTCAATTGCACAAAGATGAATCATCAATCATCCAATTGATCAAAAAAAGGAAAAAGAACAAGAAAGAGATTGAACATATATAACTTGAACAAGAAAGTAAATCCCAAATTAGATCAAAGCATTGATTAGTTATCATCAACATTATTATCCATTTGGTGGATTAGGATTTTCACCCCATCAACACCTAAGATCCAATGAGATTGATGAAACTTATGATCAATCAAGCTAAGATCCAAGGGCATCCATCCAACAAAGTCGAACAATGATTAAAATGCAATAAACAATAAAAAATTCACGGAAAATATTTTTTAAATGGAAATAAAAGGTAAAATATCAATATCTAATCAAAACACAAAATAAAATTCAAATGACACCATGGAAAAATCATAAATGGTCCATCATACTTTTATAAAAAAATTTGTAATTTTTTGAAACATAAAACCATTTTTAAACCAATTAAAATCACTCAAATAATCACAAATTTATGAAAAATAGTAAAATTAAAATTTAAAATTTGAAAAATAATAATAATTAGATGAAGGAAAATTAGAGAGATTTTTATAAATTATTTTTAGAATTTTGACTTAAAATGAGTTAAAAATCAATTTTAGAAGTTAAATCAATTTTAAAACAAAATCAGAAAATAAAATAAAAACGAAAAAGCTTGTTGCGTTGGATCTGGCTCAGTTAATCTAGGTAGACCAACAAATGGATCAAAGTTGCATGGTTACCATGGAATTTAGTAAATTAAATGCACCAGATCTCATTTAAAGGGAGCAAAGGTGTCACACTACCATTGGTCCAGGGATTTAAATCAAAACGCACTCACCTTCTTCTTCCTCAAGTCATCTTCTCAAGTGACCTTCATTGGAGTTTTTTTAAATTTGAACAAGAGACACTTAAGCTACCACCATTGTGGTTGTTGTAACACCCGAATTCTACCCCAAGCAATTATCGAAAAATCAGAGTACAAAAATTTCCAATATAATTATGATGTCACATATTCAACAAAGACACATAAACCTGTCATGCTTTTAGAATAGATACATAACACTTAAAGAAGCGGAATGAATACAACTCATGAATATAGTCTTCATAACAAAAACCAAACTTTGATTAATCACGCAGCGAATTCATAATAGTTCTCTAAATAAGATATAACATCTTTTGAATCATAAAACCACATCAATACAATAAACTCATCAAATAACAACATAAGGTTCAATAAATAAACAACAAAATAAGACAAGCGTTCATTTCCCCCCGAGTGCTACGTATCAGAGCAAATGACACTGAATTCAAACTAACAATGCTATCAGCTACTCATCTTGGTTACCTGCACGTTGCCAACAAATGGAAACATTCAAACAGAAGGGGTGAGATATCAAACTATATAAATAGGGTTATGATAAAACAATATATTAGGTAAAGAATAAAAAGAATCACCACTTCATACAACAATAACTCAACACTTCACAAATCATCAACACCACAATTCACTATATACGACTCGAATATGCAACTCGAAACTATGCGAATGCATGTGGTACCATCAGAGTAAAACTTCCAATATAAACATTTGCCAGTAATTTCGAGGCACAAGACATAAGTCTTCTTCACAAATTATTTTTCCAATACAGGCCTCCACAAAATCCGCCAATACATGCCTTCACAAAATCCGCCAATACAGGACTTCACAAAATCTGCCAATACAGGCCTTCACAAATGCAAATGTACGAATGCATAACACTTACAACAACATCATTAAACACTTCACGAGGCATACTCCTATATCAATACTTCACTAACCATAGGCCTACAACATCCTCAATGTAATCAACAACAATTCATGGCAACAACATATTCATTATATATTCACTAGGATTCACACCATAAGGCTACCCCCAGAAATAATTCATAATCACATTATTAATAGAGAATTCCACATATACTCAATGATATCTCGCAACAACGACACATTCATCGATCAACACAAAATAACACAACATTGGTTATAAGACCTATAATCAACAATGTCCATAAAACTGATGAAATGACTTAACAAGTTGTACCGGCAAGTCAGCGTAATCGATATAATTTCAACAAAAAGATATATCCACATTTACCTACTAATTAAACTTAGTTACCCGGTCAAATTTTGTTAAATTCCAGACAACTAATTATACCGCCTAATTCAGCTACTGGTTAGTGGTTTTTACACAGGAATTTAGTTACTTTAGTTATTATTCCGTTCAACTAATTGATGCTTTATCCCTTATTACAATATTTTATGCTTTGGTTTGCCGGTTTAGTGCTTTCAGGTGCAGAAGAATAAAACAAGAAGAATCGGGGCAGAAAAATGCACAAGTCTAAGTTTAAGAGAAATTGCTATAACAGCTCTGACACGGGTGGCCGTGTTTCCTGACACGGCCATGTCAGGAGAAGAAAAGGGGAAGGCATGGAGCACAGAGGCTGACACGGGTGCCCGTGTCAGCTGACACGACCCGTGTCGGGAAGTCTGGAGCTTAAAAATCCAGTTTGCCACCCTTCACACATGTGCCTTATTCTTGTTCATTCCTTGTTTCAACTTACCAATTATCCTAGCTTAGCATTAACTCAACACAGTTCAAATACAACAATTAACAGCACAACTCAAATCAATCTTTAATTTCAATAGTAAAATAACCAATTTTCAGCACAACATAGTAGTGAAACTAATACCCTAAATCCCAATTAAAATTCATCATACTCCCATTTATTTAGAAAAGAACCCTGCCCTTACCTTGGATTGTGTGCAACTCTAAGAAACTTCAATGGAATTTCTAGGAATTTGGCACTAGTAGAAATTTCATCTTGTTTTTCTTCTCCTCTCAAAACTTTATTCCTCTTTCTCTTCTTTTTCTTTCTTTTGATGACACTATACTCTCTTTCTCCTCTAATTCTATTTCTAATATAATTTTATTATTTTACTTACTCTCTTAATAAATTTAAATGGGCCTAAGTGACATACCCCCTTATTACTTCACAACACCACAAATTAAGCCCAATATCATATTTAAGCTTAATAATAAAAATAATACCTCAACTTAATCCACCAAATTAAATTTGATTATTTATCATGCCACTAAATAAAATAATTCTGACTTCGACGATAAAAATTCGAATTAATATAAAATATTAAAAACAATATTTAATTAAATAAATAATTAAATATCGGGGCGTTACAACTCTCCCCAACTTAAAATATTTTCATCCTCGAAAATAAAAGTTTACTTGGTTCAAATAACTCGGGATAGGAGTCTCACATCTTGCTCTCCATTTCCCAGGTCATACTTTCTCCAGCAACTCCTAACCAGACAACTTTCACCAAAGAAATCTCCTTTCCTTTTAGAATTTTCATCTCGCGGTCCGCGACTCGCACAGGCATCATCTCCACTGTGAGATTATCCCGTACTTGCACATTGTCCATCTAAATCACATGAGACGGATTGGGAATATACTTCCGGAGTTGCGATACATGAAACACATCATGCAAATTAGCAAGGTTTGGCGGTAACACCACTCGGTAAGAAACTTTCCCAACTTGATCCGATATCTGATATGGACCAATAAAATGAGGAGTGAGCTTCTTAGACTTCAGATCTCGCCCAACACCAGTCACAGGTGTGACTCTAAAAAAAACATGATCACCAGCTTAGAATTCCAAATCCTTCTTCCTCTTGTCATGGTAACATTTCTGTCTACTTTTAGAAACCTTCATCTTCTCTCGAATAAGCTTCACTTTCTCAGTAGTCTCTCGAACAATCTCAGATCTAAGTACCACACTTTCACCAGATTCATGCCAACACAACGGAGTCCTACACCTCCGACCATATAACGCCTCAAAAGGTGCCATCCCAATACTCGAATGGTAACTATTATTGTAAGTGAACTCAATCAACGGAAGATAAGTATCCCGCGAACCTCCCTGCTCAAGAACATATTCTCTTTACAGATCCTCTAATGACTTAATAGTCCTCTCGGTCTTACCATCCGTCTGAGGATGATACGCCGAACTCAACCTAAACTTAGATCCCAATGCCTCTTGCAAACTTTTTCCAGAAATCAGAAGTAAACCTCAGATCTCTATTCGATACAATATACAAAGGAACACCATGCAACTTCACAATTACTCTGGTATAAATCCCCGCCAACTTTGAAATCGAATATGTGATGTTAATAGGTATAAAGTGCTCCGACTTTGTAAGCATGTCAACAATCACCCATATCGAATCATGTCCTCTCAAGGTACTAGGTAATCCCGTTACAAAGTCCATCGAAATGATATCCCATGTCCATTCTGGAATCTCTAACGGTTGCATTAACCCTGCAGGCTTCTGATGCTCAACCTTCGACTTCTGACAAGTCAAACAAGCATACACAAACTATGCCACATCACGCTTCATACCAGACCACCAAAACAAGCCCTTCAAGTCTTGATACATCTTTGTATCTCCTGGATGAATACTCAAACTACTTCTATGAAATTCCTCAAGAATCACTTTCTTAATCTCTTCATCATCAAGAATGCAAATACAATCTCGGAATCTCAACACACCCTGCGCATTTATCTTGAAATCATCATTCTCAGATCGATCGATTCCCATCAGCATTTCCACCAACTTCACATCTATATTTTGAGCGTTACTGATACTGTTGAGAAAGTCATTATTAATCTTTAACATTCCTAATATAACACTCTGCGATGTCGCTTCACAAACCAAACTCAAATATTGGAATTTCTCGATCAACTCCAACTCTTTAACCATCATTGCCGACATATGCAAAGTCTTTCGGCTTAAATCATCAACCACAAAATTAGCTTTTCCTGGATGATAATTCAAACCAAAATCATAATCCTTCAACAATTCTAACCACCTTCGTTGCCTCATATTCAATTCTTTCTGATCAAAAAGATACTTCAAACTCTTATTGTCACTAAACACTTTGAATCTAGAACCATAAAGGTAATTCCTGTATATTTTCAACACAAAGACAATTGCAGCCAATTCTAAATCATGCGTAGGATAATTCTTTTCATGAGTCCTCAATTGCCTCGATGCATAAGCAACCACCTTACTATTCTGCATGAGTACACCATCTAACCCCATCAGACAAGCATCACAATACACAACAAAAGGTTCTCCCGGATTAGGCAAAGTCAAAACCGAAGCCGACGTCAACCTCTTCTTCAACTCATCAATCCTAACTTGGTTCTCAATAGATAGCGATGCCATAAACGAGAACATATGCGCTTCATCTTGCATCAATTTTCGCAACTGTTTACCAGTCAACAAACCAACTTCTTCCTCTTCAGGAGTAGAAAACCTCAAATATTTGTTATAGCAATTGATATGAACATAATTATACTCTAACCCGTTCATACCCAAGATCACATCCAATCCGCTTAACGGTAACCAAATCAAGTCAACATCAAAGTCTTTGCCGAAGATCGACAAAGGGAAATTCAAACACACACGAGAAGTAGTCACCGATCCCTTAGCCGGAATCTCGACGACCATTTCTCCATTCATAAAAGACAACACAAGACCCAATATTTAAACACAATCAGCAGCAGTAAAACAATGAGTAGCACCAGTATCAATAATAGTAATTAAAGGCATACTATTAATGAAACATGTACCTCTGATGAGTCTGTCCTTACTAGTTGTTGGAGTCCTAGCCAAAGCAAACACCTTACCACCAGTTTATGCCTTCCTTGGTTTTTGACACTGAGTACTAATATGCCCCTCCTCTCCACAATTGAAATAGACATCCGCCTTATACCTACACTCAGGATTTGTGTGTCCAAACTTTCCACAACGGAAACACCTCTTCACATCATCCGTAGTGCACATATTACTCTTATGACCAGGTTTCCCATATTTGAAACATACAACTCTAGCAGGAGCATCTCCCCCACTAGTCCTCTGACCATGAGCAACTCTTTGTTTACCTCTACCAGCATCATAAGGCTTGTCACAGTCCTGTTGATTCTTGCCTCTCTTGTTATTATCAATCTTGTGATGAGCATTTCTATCCTCTTCAAAGATCCTGCAACTATCAACCAAATCAAAAAAGACACGAATCTTCTAATATCCAATAGCCTTCTTGATTTCTGAGTGCAACCTGTTCTCAAACTTGATGCACTTAGAAAATTTAGCACCTTCACCGTCAAAATGTGGATAGAACTTAGCTAGCTCAATGAACCTAGCAGCATACTCAGTGACAGATTTGTTCCCTTGCTTCAACTCAAGGAACTCAATCTCTTTTTACCACGAACATCTTCAGGATAATACTTCTTCAGAAACTCCCTACGGAACACAATCCAAGTGATTTCCTCATCTGCAGCTTCCAACCTTGCACGCATCTCTAGCCACCAGTCATCAGCTTCAACTACTAGCATATGGGTGCCATACTGAACCTTCTGTGCTGGAGTGCAATCCATCACACAGAATATCCTCTCAATCTCCTTCAACAAATCTAATGCTCCATCAGGATCATGCGTACCCTTGAACACCGGCGGATTCTCCCATCGGAAAGTCGCCAAACTACGAGATCCAGCATTCTTGTCAACATTAGGCTGATTCTGCATAGCCCGAGTAATCATTTGCAGAGCAGCAGCAATCACATCATCGTTCCTTCCCTCCATCTGATCTTATCACTTCAGCACAAACAACGGTTAATAAAAACTAATAATACTCGATTGTTAAACAACTACGAGTCAATAACTTGGCCGGACGGACCGACTTTGCTCTGATATCACTAATGTAACACCCCAATTCTACCCCAAGCAATTATTTGAAAATTAGAGTATAAAAATTTCCAATATAATCAGGATTTCACATATTCAACAAAGACACATAAACTTGTCATGCTTTTAGAATAGATACATAAAACTTAAAGAAGCGGAATGAACACAACTCGTGAATATAGTCTTCATAACATAAATCAAACTTTGATTAATCACGCAGCGGATTCATAATAGTTCTCTAAATAAGATATAGGATCTTTTGAATCATAAAACAATATCAATACAATAAACTCCTCAAATAACAACATAAGGTTCAATAAATAAACAACAAAATAAGACAAGCGTTCATTTCCCCCCGAGTGCTACGTATCAGAGCAAATGACACTGAATTAGAACTAACAATGTTATCGACTACTCATCTTGGTTACCTGCATGTTACCAACAAAGGGCAACATTCAAACAGAAGGAGTGAGATATCAAACTAAATAAATAGGGTTATGATAAACAATATATTAGGTAAAGAATAAAAAGAATCACCACTTCATAAAAAAATAAATTAACACTTCACAAATCATCAACACCACAACGCAACGTATACGACTCGAACATGCAACTCGAAACTATACGAATGCATGTAGTACCATCGGAGTAAAACTCCCAACATAAATATTTTACAGTAATTTTGAGGCACAAGACATAAGTCTTCTTCACAAATTATTTTTCCAATACAGGCCTTCACAAAATCCGCCAATACATGCCTTCACAAAATCCGTCAATACAGGTCTTCACAAATGCAAATGTATGAATGTACAACACTTACAACAACATCATGAAACACTTCACGAGGTATACGCATATATCACTACTTCATTGGCCATAGGCCTACAACGTCATCAACGTAATCAACAACAATTCATGGCAACAACATATTCATTATATATTCACTAGGATTCACACCATAAGGATACCCCCATAAATAATTCATAATCACATTATCAATAGAGAATTCCACATATACTCAATGATATCTCACAACAATGACACATTCATCGATCAACACAAAATAATAAAACATTGGTCATAAGACCTATAATCAACAATGTCGATAAAATAGACGGAATGAATTAACCAGTTGTACTGGCAAATCGGCGTAATCGACATAATTTCAACAAAAAGACATATCCACATTTACCTACTAATTAAACTTAGTTACCCAGTCAAATTTCGTTAAATTCCTGACAACTAATTATACCGCCTAATTCGGCTACTGGTCAGTGGTTTTTACACAGGAATTTAGTAGTTACTTTAGTTATTATTCCGTTTAACTAATTGATGTTTTATCCCTTATTACTATATTTTATGCTTTGGTTTGCTGTTTTAGTGCTTTCAGGTGCAGAAGAATAAAACAGGACGAATCGGGGTGGAAAATTCATAAGTCTAAGTTGCAGAGAAATTCCTACAGCAGCTCTGACACGGGTGGTCGTGTTGCCTGACACAGCCATGTCAGGAGAAGAAAAGGGGGAGGTGTGGAGCACAGAGGTTGACATGGGTGCCCGTGTCAGCTGACACGACCCGTGTCAGGAAGCCTGGAGCTTAAAAATCCAGTTTGCCACCATTCACACATGTGCCTTGTTCTTGTTCATTCCTTGTTTCAATTTACCAATTATCCTAGCTTAGCATTAATTCAACACAGTTCAAATATAACAATTAACAGCACAACTCAAATCAATCATTAATTTCAATAGCAACACAACCAATTTTCAGCACAACATAGTAGTGAAACTAATACCCTAAACCCCAATTAAAATTCATCATACTCCCATTTATTTAGCAAGAACCCTACCCTTACCTTGGATTGAGTGCAGCTCTAAGAAACTTCAATGGAATTTTTGTGAATTTGGTACTAGTAGCAACTTCCTCTTGTTCTTCTTCTCCTCTCCAAACCCTATTCCACTTTCTCTTCTTTTTGTTTTCTTGATAACACTATACTCTCTTTCTCCTCTAATTCTATTTCTAATATAATAGTATCATTTTACTTACTCTCTTAATAAATCTAAATGGGCCTAAGTGACATACCCCCTTATTACTTCACAACACCACAAATTAAGCCCAATATCATATTTAAGCTTAATAATAAAAATAATACCTCAACTTAATTCCACCAAATTAAATCTGATTATTTATCATGCCACTATATAAAATAATTCCGACTTCGATGATAAAAATTCGAATTAATCTAAAATATTCAAAACAATATTTAATTAAATAAATAATTAAATATCGGGATGTTACAGTTGTCTCTTCATCGTGATCTCAACCATATACATTGTTAAATTTTATATAAACTGAGCTGAGAGAATTTGATGAAAACTCTTAGTATTTTTGAAATTTCAAATCAAAATTAAATGATTAAATCACAATGAAAATAAAATCTAAAAGAAGCATGAGCTTGAGAAAGCCAAGGGCTACATCGTGGTAAAAAGTTTGAAGAAAATGGATATGTGTAGCTATTTGAACAAAGTGTGATCAGAAGTGTCTGAAATTGAGCTTGGTTAGAGAGCTATGGTGCACCTCATGCTTTGATTCTTATTGTGTTAATTTTGTGAGGTTGCAAGGAATGTGTATGAATGAAGAAATTGATTTGAGATGGCATGTAGAGGAAATACGATCTCAACAATTTCTGCAAAAAAGTTAAAGATTGAGAAGGGATTTTTTGGCTCTCAAAAGCTTTACGAATGATGGAGTGGGATTCTCTATTTATAGGATATGATGTTGGAAAGTTTATGCATGTGAATTGATCAAGAAATGAGTGAATTCGTGTGCAACCGAAAATGAGAAAAGTGTGATCTCATGTGAATGAAAACTCCACTTAAACTTGTGTTTTATGAGTTAATTAACTTCAGACCAGTTCCCTAATCATGTTTAAGCACAAAATGTATGGTAATTTGGCATGTTAACACAATTTGATTGAGGTGAAAATCTGGTCATGCTGCAAAAATGCAGCTTCATGGGGGCATGTTCACACCATTGGGGCACCTTGTACAAGAGGATTTTTGCACACACTATTTTTGCAATGTATTCACATCATCACAAAGATCACAACGTGGCAATAAAGGTTGTATTTGGATGCTTGTGTCAAAAGTTATGGCATGTTGAAGTTTGTACAAACACGTGAAAATACAAGCCTTTAAAACTCTAAGTCCAAAATGATCAAAGATGACCAATTATGTTTCAATTAATTTCATGGCTTTCCAAGCATAATTAGTTATTGACGATTGAAGAAAACTTGTACATGACATCAAGAAGAGTTCATGGAAAAAAGAATGAGCCTCAAAAGATTAAAATTGAAGAAGTTATGATTCTTGAAAGTTTTTCAAAAATCACTTGGAATTAGGTCGAAATTTTCTAAGTCCATAAGATGACATATAATGTATCCAAACTTTTGATGATCTTCCAAACATAATTAGCTCTTGACTTGTAAAGAGAAGGTGGATATAATTTCAAGGAGAATCAAATTCTCGAAGGATCACTAAAAAATGTTGAGAAATGAGTGAATTATAATCTTTTGAACTTGAACTTGAAAATATTAACTTTTGGTCAAACCCACTTTGAATCAACTTGCATAGTTGATCTTTTCTTGCAATTCAATTGACATTGAATGGTGTTTTAAGGTGATATGACCTAAGATTATATGTTAATACCAAATGCACAAGCCCTTGAGAATCATATTAACCATACTTTGACTTTGATCAGATGAAACCCTAGCTAAGGGAACTTGTTTGATCCATTTGGTTCACACTTTTCCTTGCAAAATAAAAAAAGGAAAACAAGACATATTTTTGTATTTTGATTAATAGTTAGTGAACATAAAGCATTTAATAAATTTATTAGATACACAATATGGTTATTGGTGATCTTAGGGGTAAAAATTAGTTATAACACCTCTACTATGTCTATATGTCGATGAATTGTTGTTAACATGTAGTTACAAGAAAGAGATCAAAGACTCCAAAGGTGATCTAAGCAAGGAATTTGAAATTTTTATATGGGATACATTTCATATTTCTTTTGCATCGAATTCTACAAGAGTAGTAGAGGATTGATGATGCATCAAAGAAGACATGTAAGTGAAATTATCAAGATATTTGAGATGGAAGAATGCAACTCGACTTCGACACCTACTAAAACAAGGTTGCAACTGTCGAAATTTAATATGCAGAATTTAAGTGCAGAATGATAAAGAACACGGTCGATTTGTTAACCTAGTTAAGTGCAAATTCACCTACTCTGGGGGTTACCAAGCCAGAAAAGAAATCCACTATCAGTAGTACTAGTTCAAAATTTAACTCCCCCGTTTACAACTTTCCGCCTAATCCCTACCCAGTGCAACTTCTACCTAGGCACACCCTAGATATGAGAAATTTCCATCTCACTTCCAATCACCGCAATGATAAAGACTCTCAATCACAGGGAAAACAATTTCAGTCCCAAGAACTGTTATGAAGTAGACACTCCCCTATTACAACTAAAAATACTCCTAAGCCTAGGAACAGTCAGGAAGAACATACTTCCAAATTACAAATGCTTAGTTAAGACTCTTAACTAAGAACAATACTTGGGTTGCTTAAAAGCTTTCACCAAGAACAATACTCAACTCGTGCCTACATGCTTGGAGTGAGAACAATAATCAACTCATTATGTAAAGGCTTCTGAGTGAGAATATTATGCCTACCACAAGTATCAAAAGATACAAGGGTGACTTACACCATAATGAACATGAGAGACTCTCAAACCTAAACCCTTATTTTAAAACCTGTTAAGACCTATTCTGCCCTAGGTATTGGTCATCCTTTTATAAATTTTCAGTTGTCCATGGGCTTCGAAGTCTCTGCCCATTTCATCCTTAATCCATGCGCTGACTGCTGTAGATAATATTTCCTAAAATCTTAGAACAAATCTTCAAGTATCCTAAATTAGCTTAACATTCAAATTTAGAAACTTTTAATATTGATGGAGATTTGATTCTTTTGTTCTGGATTGCATATTCTTGACCTGCAAAAATAACTGAGATATATCCAAAAGGAATCTCAAAATCAAATAAAATCTTGTCAAGAAATCTCAAACAACAACACTTGTTGCACCAGACCAAGATGTCATTACATTATCTTCGGCATCTGGTTGAAAAATATATAACATCACAACCTGTTATGAACAACCATATTTTGTCAAAATTTTAGCCAATCACAAAACCATGGTATTAACAAGTGGGATACACCGACTAAAGTTGGTGTAATGATGTTAAGGATAAAAAATCCATAGCTGGTTATGTGTTTATACTAGGTGGTGCATCGGTTGCTTGGAGTTCGAAAAAAGTACCGTTAGCGACATTGTCGTCATGTGAAGCAGAGTACATAGTTGATTCTCTTTTGTGAATGTCAAGCAACATGGATGGTGAATTTGGTGGAAGAGATAACAGAGAAGAATCATGAAGTAATTACCATGAAAATCAACAACATGCCAACTATCAATTTGGCGAAGAACCCGATAGCACATGGCAGAAGCAAGCACACCAAAATGAGATTCCATTATCTTCGAGAGTAGGTAGCAGAAGGGAAGATGAACTTAGAACACTGCATAACTGAGAATGAGATTGCAGACATCATGGCGGAGGGTGTGCAAGTCGAAATATTCAGAAGACTAAGAGCTATGATGAATGTAGATATGTTAGACACAATGCATTAGGTAGTGTGTTGATATTGTAATTCCCTTGTGTCGAAGCGGCATGTTGCTCGACAGAAGGGTGTGTCGAAAATAGCCTTGTGTGTGTGTGTCGAAATGTCGAAGCAGGTTGCTCGATATGATTTTGTCTTAGATCTATTTTAGTAAGTGTTAACTGAATTAGGTCAGGTTTCTATTTTGGGTTTTTATAGTTTTGGGTTTTGACTTAGGGAGCTAGCTAGTTCAATTATAAATAGAGGGAGTAACCTCTATTTTTGTAACTAACTCAGATTTTTCCACAGTTTGTGGGTAGAGCGTTACTTTGCATAAAATGATTTTCTTCTTCCCCTTATATTTTGTAAACCCTAATTTTCTTTCTTCCTCATTTTTTCTTTCTTTCTATTGTCATTGTGTATCGATAACAACCTTATTCATCAAGTTTGATTGAAATGCTCCATAGGTTTTAGTGGATTTCCAACAATTACAATATATACAAAAGCACAATATTATACTACTCCCTCCGTTTCTTTTTAACTGTCACTTTTGTGAAAATTTTATGTTTCTTTTTAATTATCACTTTCAAATTTTAAAGTAGTGTTGGTGATAGTTTTGTCAAAATAATAAAAAGTTAAGGGTATTATAGATTAAAAAAAAATTATTGCTTAAAAAAATAATTACAATCATTAGTTTTATTGATATGTGTAAAATATCAAAAAATGATAATTAAAAAGAAACGGATGGAATACCGGTTAACATGTTGGTCATACAATGGAATGTAACTTGCCGACCAAGTTAACTAACTAACTAACTTTAGCTATGTGTAACTTACACTTTAACTAACTCTTATATCTTATCCTCGAAGTGTTTTATCATTATTTGATACTAATAAACCCAAATAAATCCTCCAAAACCTAGTTGAACTTAGTAGCACCATTTAGCCGTAACTCGAGGACTGATTAGATGTCTTTCAATTATGCATCATTTGATTTTAATGTAAATTGATTGGAAAATACTTCAAATATGGACTACAATAGTCTTCAAATTGATTGGAAAAATACTTAAAAATCTAAAACAAATCACCTATAAATTTCTTTTTAAAGATGCATGTTGCCAACTTCTTTGGCCACCTACATACATGTGCCTCTACTTACAAACCGGAATCAAATGAAATTTATAATACTTAAACATGAAGAAAAAAGTGATGCTTAGTATAAAATAATAAAGTGATGCTTAGTATAAAATAATATTCCCTCAAGGTCCTTCTGAATGATTGTTTATTTTATCATAATGATTTAATTAATAAATAATGTATTTAATCTTACCGGTATCTTTCCAACAAAAAGATAAAGAAAATAAATATATATTTGAGGGTTTCCTTGCTTTACAGTCAACTGCATCAAACCTTCATCAATATGTTGAGAATAAAATCATGATGAATGCATAATGCTCTTTCCTCTTTTAAGACAGGATCTTTTCATAAAATAACTTAATAATAAATAACTTATTAAAGTGAGAAATAATTGAAGGGATCTGATTCTCCCTAAATCTAATAAATTTACTAATTCTCAGTAAATATAATGAGAGAATATTAAATTTCAATCATATGCATACATAAAGTTCATAAAAGATTCTTCTTAATTATTTTGTACAATTTTCATATATTTTCAAGCTTTAGTAATCTTTTTGGTTATTTCTATTTTAATCTAAACATTACTAAACTAAATTAGACAAAATAGTTATATATTCAGTGCCGTCTTTGAGGATATACGACTATATACTAAATAAAATTTAAAATTTAATATATTTAAAAAAATCTCATAAAATATTTACCACAGTTTAATTATGATAAAATTTATCTTTTATTTATTAAAAAGAGTGTGTTAGTAACATTATTCTACGAACAATTGTGGCCAAATGCAGACGATTTAAGTTAAAATTAAGGTCGACTCGTCGACTACAATGACAAAAAAAACATGATATCGGGCCGAAGAAGAAGACGACATTAGTAATACTCCCACGTCGATAAAAATTGTTCGTCGAGCCGAAGTCCACTATCAACAACACATATAATTCCAAGAAGAAGAATAAGAAACAATTCCATTTTTTTCCATCAGGAAAAAGATCGGTAGATCAAAGAGTGTATCATCAATATCATGATTTGTAGTATTAGTAGTAGTAGTAGAAGTAGAAGAAGGAGAACTAGAATCAGACTCTTGAACATTCTCTATTGAACTTGAAACTTGATCTTGACCATTTTCTTCAACTTGACAAGAATCCCTAATTTCCACAAAAACAGTAGCTGCTGCTTTTGCAGCTGCAAGTTGAATGTCTTTAGGTGATGTTGTTGAAGGCCTTGGAAGATTTTGAGCCAAGTTAGGGAAGTTGAGATAAGCTGAATGACCCTTTATGGCTAAAGCAGCTACATCATGAGCCCTAGCAGCCATTTCAGGTGTAGGGTATGTTCCAAGCCATATTTCTTGATTCTTTCTTGGCTCTCTGATCTCAGATACATATTTTCCCCATGCTCTCATTCTTACTCCTCTATATGTAGGGTGTTTTGTGTCATTTTCATTGTTCCTCTCTCTTTTCTTGCACTTTATTTTGAGGACTATTTTTGGTGTTATGATTGGTGCATGAATTTGAGCTAGAAGATGTGGTAAAAGAAATTTTCATTAGCATCAATTTCCATGTTGGGACTATGATTAGATTTAGAGGAGATGTATAGAGAGAAAGAATGAGTGTGGAAGGTGCATAAAAATAGAGGTGTGTTTGTCTTTTACTATATGATTCTCTAAATAAAAGAAATTGGATTTATATAAAGAAAAAAAAAGAAAAGAAAAGAAAAGAATAAAGAAAAACGAAAAGAAAAGAAAAAGAAAGAAAAGCAAGAAAAATGAAGGAATATAAAACACATGGGCTCCAGAGAGGTACAATTGAGCTACTTTGTTTCCCATGTTGAATTGAAGAGCATGACTTAGATGTGGTATTGTATAAAAGATGAATACCAATGCTTTTTATTTTGAGGTCATTTGTCAATATACGTATTCCCTATGTTTCACCATGTATTTGCATAAATGGTGCTACTTTTAAAGAACCTTGATTCCATGTGTTTAGAAAATAGTAGTATTATTTCTTGTGCTGTTAAATGGAGCCATTTCAAACCCCCGGATGGGCGTGGCGTACGGGTGAAGATTTGAATGAGAGTGAAAATTTTTGAGTTTTAGGAATGGGTTTATTTTAAGATTTTAAATTCAAATTTTATTAAATGTTAATAATTATTATGTTGGACTAATTTCATACATAATTTTTGTTCTCATTTTAAATGGACAATCGCCAGTGAATGTTATGATAAAATAAAACTATTACAATGTAAATTTAATATATATTATTTGAGTCAGGCCCTAATTAAGATTATTAATCAAACTAATCAAAATTAGACATAATATTGAATAGGTATATTTATTAGTTTGGGGTTTTAAAGTTTCACCGGAGTTAAATCTAGGTTGAACTGATTATATATAAACAAATATATATATATATATATATATATATTATATATATATATATATATATTATATATATATATATATATATATATAATAATATATATATATATATATATATATATATAAATATTATATATAATATAGTATATATATATATATATATATATATATATATATATATATATATATATATATATATAAAAGAATAATAAATAAATAAATAAATATATATTTTAAATAGTAAAAATATTTATTGATAAACTTAATAGTTTTTTATATATATTTTTATAGCCTTTTTATATTGTTAAATAGGTTTGATATGTATGTTCAAATCTTTCATTTTAATATAATAATAATAATAATAATAATAATAATAATAATAATAATAATAATAATAAAAAATAATAATAAGGGTTTAATATATTTTTGGTACTTAAAAAATATCTCAAATTTCATTTTTAGACCTTATTAAACAATATATATTTTGGTCCTTACAAAAATTTTTATTCATGTAGTTTTAATCCTTATTATTTTTTAAATTTTTTTTATAAAACAGCATTTTTGCCCTAGTTTTGCCCTAGGAGCCAAGTGAGATGACACCTCCTCTCACTTTTAAGGAGCATGCGCCATCTCACTTGACTAAAAAGCCAAGGGAGGCGCCAAGTGAGATGGCGCCTAGGACAAAATGCTAAGGTGCATGCGCCATTTCAGATGACTCCTCATTTGGGGGAGTCATCTGAAACATGGTTATTTGCGTATATTTTTTTCTGAAATCTCCGGTTTATTTGCGAAAATATTATTTTAATACATGGTTATTAATAAAAAAAAAATCATATTTAGAATACTATAAAATGTTTATTTATCAAATTTTAATTTTTTTTTAAAATGAGAAGATATTGATAAAAGCAATGAAAAATCTCGACGTAGAAATCAAATTTTGAGTTTTTTTTTTCAAGGAATTTTTTATAACGTTCTAAAACATTTATGCAAAATAATCCTTCAAAAACACGTATCACTTTAACAACACAGACTTACGTGCATAATATTTTTGTAAGGATTAAAACATGCCTATTTTTTTTTAAAGTGAACAAAAATAAAATATGGTAATTTATAAGGACCAAAAACATATTTAACTATAATAATAATAATAATAATAATAATAATAATAATAATAATAATAATAATAATAATAATAATAATAATAATAAAAATTAATAATCTAATAACTTTATCAGTTGTTTGTTCACGATATTGTCTGATCATTTTCTATGCGTTTGAACTGTATTTTATCGTATTTATCTATTATATATTACTATACAAAATTTACTTTTCATTCATCAAATGAATAGAGAATTTCAAAAGAATTTAAATCATGCATTATTTTGATTCAAAATTAATTTTTTATCATATTTTTATAAATCAAAAACAAAATTCGATCTGATCCTAAAAATCTCTTAAACGAATTTTTAATCAATTTTTTGATTTAAATCTCAATTCTTCTTGATGTCGGTTTTTCAGGTCTATATAGACCGGTTTTTAATTGCGGTTTCCGATCCAACCGGCTAAATCGGTGGTTCCGATCCGGTTTTTGATTACCCATGTTACTAAACCCTAAATTGACCATTTTCTTTATTTAGTTTTATACAAAAGTGAATAACTTTTTTTAATGAAATTTATTATAAAATAAAAATATATAAACTATATTCTTTTAATATAATATATTTTAATACTATAATATTAAAAATTTCTATATTATACTTTTAAACATAATAAAGTTTAAAATACTTAAATGTTAATTAAATGTTAATTTTATTATATTATTGTAAAATACTTAACATAAAAAGATAGAATATAATTTAACAACAACAAATCCATATTTTACTAAGTGAATTCAATTATATAAATCAACTTCTATTATAATATTTTATTTATGACAATGGTTCTACCGAAATTATTAATCTTGAAATCTTTTTAATTTTCTTATAATTTTTTTAAAGTATTTATTTATATATATTTGTTTAACTCTTCTTTTATATGAATCGATTCTCCTTACTACAAAATTTACAAATTTATAAATATTCTTTTTTCATGTCGAAACCATCTAAGTATATTTTCACCATCTTTTTTACTATAGGTGTTATCCTAATATTCTCTCTAATATTATCATTTTATAATCTTATGTTGTCTAGTCTTATCACACATAGAACACGATATTTTCTTCTTTGCTTCACTTACTTTATTTTTGTGTTATTTCTTAACCGTATTAACATTATGTCTAGTACAACATCACAGGTCTTACCGTAGTTCAATAAAATTTATCCCTTTGGCTTGTCGATACTTTTTTATTACATCAAATTTCTAAATTTCTTGTATATTTCAACCATCCAACTTGAATTCGAAGGTTTACATCTCCTTCTATTTCTCCATCATTTTATATTACAGATCCAAGATATTTAAATTGCTTTACTTGTGAGATGATATATTATTCAACTTTCAACCCTAGGTTAAAAATACTTTACATTTTGTTGATCTTATATTCCATGTACGTCGTCTTACTTCTACTTGGGACGAAAACTACGTGTTTTTAAAGATCGTCTCATAATCTCCAACCTCTCATTTAAATCACCCTTCGATTCTTTAAGTAGGACTACAAAAAACACTCATCTCAATGCTATCTTGGATGTATTTTGTGACTTAAAGTAAAAAAGGTAAGGGTGCAAGGTTGAACCTTGATGCAAATTTTATTGTAATGAATAAATCATATGTATTTTCACCCCGCGTCAGCATACTAGTTGATACCACTTTATACATATACTGGATAACTTCGAATATATGCAATCTTAACTTCTTTCTTCTACAAAACCTTTCATAAAATCTTCCCAAATACTTTATCATTCATCTTCTACAAATCAATAAAAATTAGGTATGAGTCTTAATTTATTATTTTTTAATGCATGCCATTTACGTTAGTATTAATGGATAATAGGATTTGTAAGATTGACTAATTATTTACGCATAATAATTATGGGTGGGAATGGGTTAAACTGAGTTAGGCTTTGCCAAGTCAGAATCTAACCTGCTAAAATTTAAAGTCTAAGTCTGACCTGAAACCTATCAATATATATATATATATATATATAAATATATATAATATATATATATATATATATATATATATATATATATATATTATAGTATATATATATATATAGATTATATATATATATATATATATATATAATATATAAATATATATATATATATATATATATGTTTATTATTAGATATGAGTCCTGGCCTTTTCGAAGGCCTGATTAGGCTACTAGTCTACTTAAAAGTGTAATTCATTTGAACATTTATAAATAAGCAATTCAACTCGTGTTAAATAGGCTAAAAAATTAAAAGATCAATGAGACTGAATGTTTGTTATTATTGACTCATTCGAGTTTACCTATTAGCATAAGTTTTGTGTTACTACTTGTTTGAGAGCACTTAGAAAAACAACTTATGACATTATTTATAAGGTTCTTTCAACTAACTTTCAAAAATTTATCAAGATAACTAAGTTTTATTAATTTCAAGCAAAAACACAATATATAATAATAATAAAATCATCATGTTTTACTATAAAAAAATATTATTTGCCAGGGACTTAACTCCTCAAAAATGGAAAAAACCCCTCCCAAATACGAAATTTGCGAGAGGACTGGTCCCCTAGCAAAATAGGAGGTCACAAATTTTTTTGCGAGGGGCTTTACACGTCAGCATTTTGTCAGTGGCTAACTCCCTTGCAAAATGCAATTTGATTTTTTATAGTCTGCAGCACCGCACATGTAGGCGCAGGCTAGGTGGTCAGCTGCTATTGCAGTGCGTCAAAAAAAATTTTTTTGGGGTTAAGCC
Organism: Vicia faba; assembly: GCA_948472305.1. NCBI lineage: Eukaryota > Viridiplantae > Streptophyta > Magnoliopsida > Fabales > Fabaceae > Vicia > Vicia faba. Next base: position 711 of record CATIWC010000649.1, on the reverse strand, counting down.
TCTCGCAAAATGTAAATGCTTTTTCCATTTGCGAGGAGTTTTAGCCCCTGACAAAATGCAAAAAGTGACATTTTCCTTGAAGTTTATCCTCTGAAAAATTGTAAAAATATTTATAAAAACAAATTAATATAAATAGAATAAAAACCAATAATGATAATTCTATTTATTATATTATTATAATATAATTAATATAATAAATATAATAATTAAAAATTCAATCAAACATAATAAAAATTAAAATAAAACTTCATGCAAATTACAATAATGTTCTTAAGTTCAAAATAGTTAATACAAATTCTCTCATACAAATTAAAAATAAACATCAAATTTTCGAATTTAAACATTCTATTATTGTTCATCTTGTTCTTCTCCTTGCTCTTCTTCTTCAACAATTCCTTCTCATTCATTAGTTCTTCCAAATCCATCACCGGAATTTTGTGAAGCAAAAAAATCGATCAAATTTTTTGAACCTGCTCGTTTGCAATCTGCATTACTTTTGTGTGCCTCCTCATTTCTTCTCGCAACTTTATTTCTCTTCTCTGCATTTCTTGTTGTTGTTAGGGGGGAGATTATTAGGAGTATTGATGCATAGTGTAAGAACAAACACCTTTGAGAGAGACACACCCACTTCTCCACCTAAAACCTTAAGGTGATAGGTGAGTGGGTTCTCCCACTTATATATGCTTAAGTCTCCACATTCCTATCCAATGT